>JBBMKD010000115.1:38848576-38861759 GCA_037834095.1 Argya squamiceps
GGGAAGGGGAAGGGGAAGGGGAAGGGGAAGGGGAAGGGGAAGGGGAAGGGGAAGGGGAAGGGGAAGGGGAAGGGGAAAGGGAAGGGGAAAGGGAAGGGGAAAGGGAAGGGGAAGGGGAAGGGTTTTTCTGGATGGGACAGAAGGAAAGATGAGCCTTGGTCTCAAAATCAGATTAGGTCACTCAGAATTTTGTCGATGAAATCTGAAGACCTTCATGATGAGGATGGCATGGCCTCTCCAGACCTTTTTTCTACTGCAGGACTGTCCTGTGCAGGAAAATATTTCTCCTGTTACCTAGTCTAAACCTCTGCTGTTTATGGCTTATGTCTACCATCTCTTGTACTCCTGCTCTAAACAGCTGTAAGGAATCTAACTGCAACTCCTTTATATCCTTCCCAGAGGTGCTGACGGTAAGTGCCTCTAAAACCATCCCTTCTCCAGGCCAAAAAGATCCTGGTCTCACAGTCTGTCCCTGAAGACAGGCACCTTCTCCAGTGCCTGTCATTTTCTCCCGACCTCCACCGACCTATGTCCAGTTAATCAGTGCCAATCTCTGTCAATCAAACTGGACATAGCATCTAGATGTGGTCTAGTGAACACTGTGTAAAGGGAAATAACCACTCCTCATAACCTATTGGACTGGCTCCTTTTCATACACTCTCAAGACACTCTTGGCTTTCTTTATTATCAGAGCACAGTATCAGGTCATGTTCAGTGTACTGGTTTTATTTTAACATTAAGGAAAAAAATCAAATTATTATAAATGTCATGAATAATGTAATTCAATGGATGGTTGAACTTTAGTGATAAAGATCAAATTTGTATGTGTACTAGTGAATGTATACCTTATCATGCTGTCCTATTTAGAAATGGCAAATGAATGAAATATTACATTAAATGGTCTATCTGCCTGAAAGGCAATAACTTTGGATCTTATACTCTGGAAATTGTGAAGGTATTTTGTCCTGAGAATACTCGTCAAATAGGAAGGCCATTGAATGTTACATGAGTTGCAATAATTAAATATCAGCTCTGTCTGGAATATTTTAAATGCAATATATTGAAATAAACATCTCCTAAAATCACACTTTGAAAAGCGCATCTTAGCCTCCTTTAGGTTGGGCATGATATTGAATAATTCTTTATTTATTTTGAAAACAATTTGACTTTTCCTGTCTCATTCAAAAATAATATAAAATAAAGTCTGTAAAGCCATGACTTAAAAACTGTTTTAATGATCTAGGTTCTCTTAAAAGCCTAATTACTTTCCAGCTCTTAGCACTCCATGGATACTGAGAATATTATTAAACAGGAACAACAGAAAATAACACCATGAAGTGTTCTAATGTGAGTGACAAAAAGGCCAAAGGTCATTTGAAGAAAATTCTCATTTTAGATGCCTTTCCACTCAGTGAGAATTAAGAGATTTGTAATTTTATATTTGTCTGTGTTTATATTTCTGTGTCTACAAGCACTTATTGAGTGTATTTGTAGTATATGTATGTAATTCACTGTGTGGTAACTCTTCATTGTTTTCATGATCTTAAATAAAAGATACAATGGAAAGGATTAGTATGAATAAAAACATGCAAAATATCTCTGATATAAACAAAAAATATTAACTGTTTAATTTCTATAAAGAAACCTGTTGTACTCAGTGTGCTCAGGGTTAATGCAGAAGGTTTTTAGCTAACAACCACACAGCAGTCAAATCTCATCACCTTCAGCAGGAATAATTTATGGTTTAATCTTACATGCAGGCGTATTAAATTAGTATTACTCATCAGAACTCACTTATTAATAAAACAAGCTGAATTAGTCACCAGAGAATCATATTTGGAAATTCAATGACAATTTTACATTTTTAATAAAGGCTCAGAAATATTATTGCAGAGCAGGTGGTATGAAGAAATGTGGTCAAATTTGACATTCATTAATAATTGAAGTGTAGAACGTGACAGAGGTGAAAATTGATATTGATTTTTTCCCCTCTAATATTTGGATGAGTTCTGAAAAGTAAATAAAATGAGATAACAAGACATATCAAGTCACCCTGATTTCTTTGATCACCTCTCCCTGTATGCACACATATATATCACTATTTTCCTTATCATGTTTTTGAATAATTCAACACCCATAGTCTTTCCAGTTCAATGCATTATAAAACATGCTCCAGCTGAGTTTCAATCATATTAGACTGAAAGCTGAATTTTTTATGAAGGATTATTTAAAACAAAATGTGTCTTGGGCCCTACAGTCTCTGAAACCAAACAATCCTGAGAGTTCAGTGAAGAAATGTCAACACTGTGGAGAATTTTTCGATTCAAAAAATTAAAAGAATCCTGTTTGATGTATATTAATCATATCAATATTAACAAACTTCTGCTGGATTTCAGAAGTGATATGACAGCAGCAGTACTACCAGACTTGTATTTTAACTAGATATGAAATCTCTGAAATACTTGTACTCATGCGGAACTTGACCTGCCTTTGGGACAGCTGTAGCAGCACTCCTGACTGATTTCAGTAATGCCAGTCTTCAGGCTCAGTTGAAGTTAGACACTTTAGCCTCACTGGACTCTAAGCAATGGATAACAAGGAGGGTCAGCAGCCTCTGCTGACCAGTCTTCAGCACCCTTTAGGCATCTTCATGAAGTATATTATGCAGGATTTTCATGGGTATTAGAAGTTTGTAGTATATTCTGTGGTGCATGGGATTTTGTTTCAGCACTCCACACCTCCTTCTGTCCTCACACAGGTTTGTGGTCAAGATCTTCTTTACCAGACATTTCTTGGTTTACACTCTTCATCCAGATGAATGCCTAGTTCCATTTTCTTAGGCCAGTATTGGTTATACCAACAGGAGAAACTGACTGAAAAAGCTGGAGTCTTCCATTCCTGTGTGTTTACAAAAGTAAATTCCTTGATTTTGAAGGAAATAATCTAGTTACATATTCTGCCTGTCAGTGAAAATGTTATGGTAAAAAAATAAAAGAAAAAAAATCACTTTCTCCAAAGTTTACTGTAGAGTACTTCAGACTCAGTCTGGCTTCCATTTGAAACTTTAAAATAGCCACGTGCATATCTACACTTCAGATTCTTTGCAATATCACTTTCTTTTGTACAATCTCCTAGAAATTTATGTACAACAAGAAAATCCTATTCTCTTTATCATTTTCTGGATTTTATGGTATAAAATTGATGTAAATAATCAGCCAACAGATTATTTTTCAATAGATTTAATAATCCTGGCAGAATAATTTCTCTAGTGTTAATATTTGTGGGGGGAGGAGATCAAGCAGTGTACTCTTATATTGACTGTAAAAAAACTAAAGGCAGGTAAAAAATGCCAAAGCAGCAGTACATTCAGAAAAAAAACCAATCAGAAGTTAAAAAGGGAGGAAGTAGAAAAGCTCAAAAACAGGAGACGGAAAATGTGTCAACTCATTAGATTTCTTATTTTTAAGGATTCTTTCATGTGTTGAAATGAACATCTCTCCTCAAAGATATTGAGCACAAATAATATTGATTGACTGCAGTTATTTTATGCTCCTGTGCCTTCTGTCTACTGCAGAACAACTGTTTGAAGATCCAGATTTCTTTTAACAAAGCAAATGGTTGATGCTGTAGGTCTCACCTTGTTAGAAAGAATTCATATTGACTTCAATAGCCAGCATTAATGAAATCTAATAAAATAGCTGAAAATATATTCCATAAGGTATTTTTCTTTAATTAGTGAGAAGTATTGCAGGAAATATGAAATGGCTAAGAATTTAAAATATAATAATGCATTATTCTTATTCATTACTGTTATTATTTATTATATCTTTCAAGTATTAAAGTTGGAAACATAATTCCAAAAAGTGAGCTATTTGGAATCTGAGTTCCGTGTCTTTGCTTTTTTATTATTACGTGTTGGTATTCACCACAGAAAGTATGATAATAACAAATGTTAGTATTTTCATTAAAATTAGACAAGAGCTTAATTGGCAACAATGCTCTACTGGGCAGGTTAAGCAGTTCTTATGCAACAGACATGGTGTAAATAGGAACATGTTCCCTCATGCAAAACTAGTTAGTTGTTCAACAAAAAGAGGCAAATTGAAGTATTTGTTTGTCTGTGCCAGTTACCAGCTTTAGGTATGCTCTTCTATCAGCAAAAGCAAGTTTGATAAGTATAAGGAAAAGAAAACTGCAAAGAGGTAAGAGCACATGATTTAAGTTGATTGATCAAATTATTTGGAAAATATGTGTCCTAAGGTCATCAGTGCACTATAGGCTACAATGTTTCTCTTCTCCACAGTCAAAACCCTTAGACAATTCTTACTGAGCAAAAAATGCTGTAAGTACTAAGTACTTCACATCAATCACCTGAAGGGCCAAACACTAAAAAAAGTGGCCTTTTAATGCACCCCTCAGATTAGGATCCAATAATTTTGATTGGATTCTCATCCTTTTGAAACCACAGATACCATTTGGAAAAAATAATATGGTTTTCCCTCCTCAGTTTTGACAGCTTCCCCTACACACTCCCCCATCCCCACCTCCCTTACCCATATCTGGAATTGGAGAAGGAATTTCAGGTTTTGTCATACTTTTCTGCCCCATGTTTCACAGAATGATTTTAAGTCAGAGATCACAGCTGTGCTTTGGGAGGATCTCTTTGTTCTGTGCTCTTCTTCTTAGGAGAAAAAAATAAATCAACAGTTTAAGTATGCAGTCAGTAGAAAAGTTATGAAAAAAACTCCTTCTACTGAAAAGAGTTTTACCCTGTTGCAACATTTTCCTTTCTTCTGGCAACATTTTTAATACAAATGGGGACCTCATATTTCTTCAAAATATGTTGCTATGATGTAAAGAGTTTGATATTTCATTAATTTTGTCCAGCATTACACTACATATGTTACAAATCACATACAGGATTATAGACATGTATGTAAGACAGACATAGAAAAAATTATGGGACATTTCTCAATACCTCAATACCTTAATTTCCTGTTACAAGTCCATAATAGATGGATATCTGTCTCTATCTGAAAAATTCTACCTCTTCATCTGGGAAAACATATATTTATTATCTTCATTGCTGTTAATGGCACCTGTAATTTTTCTCTCCTTGCTGAACAATTGCTTATAAACTGCCCCAAATTGTCAGCTTGTATCTGTACCAGCCCATTGAACCAGTACTTCCTGGTAATGCCTCAGGCTATAGTTTTTTGAAAGTCCTAGAAACCAAGTCATAAAGTTAATTTACAATAATTTTGTGCAATGAAATTTCCCTCTTTCTTATTTTAAACCTTGAACTCAGACCACTTACTGTAGCTGCACTTATTTTCTTTTGCCTGGTTGTGCTTAATTTATTCATTTGTGGTTAAAAATTACTGTTCTTAGGAGTTAATGTACTATCCAAAGAGAGATGAAAATGAGCAATCTAAAAGTAACAACTAGCTTTCTGCCTTTCTGGAACCCTCCATTTATGTAAAAGGTTGATTACTCCTCCCTCATATATCAAGGGATCTGACCCCTATTCCATTTCTTATCCCATTAGTACAAGATTATTTGATTAAAGAATTTAGTTATTCAACTGTTACCAAAATTTTAAAATATGTCTCTTTTCTTATTTCAACCATTGAAAGAAAGGTGTGGAGCTTAGTAGGAAGGCATCCCATGAGATAGAGAGACAAAATACATAGATACAGTGATAGTTCTTTAATTCCTCATGTGCTACAGAGATTACTCTAAAACTGATACCATTCCACTGATTTCACCACTATTGAGCCAGAAAAAGGGATAACGAGTTTGTATTTAAGTATCCAAAAAACAAAAAAAAAGTCAGAATTTTGTGACATATGACTGAATATAAGTGAACAATAACTTAAATTTCCATTGCCAGGCAGAGCTATATCACACATTGTGAAAAATTTTGCCAGCCAATTCTAATTTTTCTGGATCCAGAACCTATCAGTGCCTATTATTAAAGGATTATGGAGGCATGACCCTGAAACACACTGCACTTGCTATTAGTTTGTCAATACTGTCATTCAGCCTCTAAGGATCTTAGGATCTTCAGCAAACATTGAACATAGTCATTTGAGTCGGACAGAGTTCATGCTCTTTTGGTCAGTACTTGAGGAGAAAGTACATTTCTGTGTCCTGGACATGATATTAAGGCCACAATTGGGGCACCTGATTCTGGAGAGAAAATACCAAATTGATGGAGAATGAATAATTGAACAGATTACTTACCTCATAAGAGATAAGAATTCAACCTTTTAGAACAATTTTAGCCAAAAGTTGTAGGAAATTAAATGAGCAGCCAAATGTAAAATGCGTTTTGGAACAGCCTACAGATCACTGAAAACACAAAAAATCCAGAAAAGCATATTTATTTCTTGATTTTATTTTTTTTCTTTTAATCAAGGAGAAAAAATGTATCCTCACCATTGACAAATGGGCAAAGTATTATACTAGTTGGTTTTAAAAAATATTGTTTAGTAATAAGTAGTTATTTATGCATTTATTATATACTTTATGTGGAAAATATTTACTGAAAGAGAAATAAGAGCGTGCCATTATGATCTACTACGGGAAAAAATGACCATTTTTATTTCAACTAACTTGTTTGGCAACACACAAGACTCACTGTACAGCTATTGACTTCTCTTTTTTAATCAAGACAAAGACTAGAAAGTAAAAAACACTAAAATACTTAATTTAAAATACAAAATCATACATGCATCACCAGTGCATATATATATATTTATGATTTCTATGAGAGCAATAACTTCAATTTTATTTTCTATCATTTAACTTGTTTAAGTCATATTAAAAAGTAAACACCCTTAGCCTAATCAAAGCTGCTATTATGGATTTGCAGACATGTTATGTAACAACAGTGATGTCTGATTTATTTCTTGTGTATATGAACAGCAAGGTCTGCAATGACCTGTGTCCAGAGCAACATCCCTTACTGTCACCTTATCATTCACATTTTTCCAATCACATGTTAACTTTATTATGAGGTTAATAGATATAAAAGCTATCTGAAAGCGAATTACAGTCATAAATAATATTGATTCAGTAGTGACCCCAGGATGGAGAGACATTTCCATGGGAAGTAGGGAAGTAGCAGGAAAAGTGTTCAACAAGGCAGACAAGTCTTCATGAACTCTGCCCACTCACTAATGCTTTTCACAGCCTGGAACAATCCAAAAGGCAGGGGAGCTGGCCTTGAGGAATTGCCCATCCTGTGATTAATGCTTTGTTCTACCTGTGGACAGTCTGACTAGAGGGAGCAGTGTTGTATCATGGTGCAGAGCAGTGCAGGCTTTGGTACACCTGCCAGTATCTTGAACTCAAAAATTAGATGGTTAATTAGAATATGTGGACATGGTTTAAATAAGAATTGAAATATCTGGGAGATGGAAAGAGTAAAAAAAAAAAAAAAAGGAGAAAATGCTCTGTCTACTCCTTTATATTTTCTTTGAGAGGGTAAGACCCTTTCTCACATAAGTTCATAATTTTTTCCAGGTCTGTACATTCCTAGTTTTGCTTTCGCTCAGTCAATTGATTTTCATTCTCCATTCTGTTTCAAGTCAATCAAACAATTTTTTTATCCTCTTTTACATGAAATTACCTGTACTGGGTCAGATCAAAGGTCTACCTACATCCTGCTCCTGACAGGGAGCCTAGGTAGGAGTATAAATTTATGCAAGCAGACAGTGATCCTTTCCTAAAATAGTGTCCCTACTTCTGTGGATTTATGATGCAGAGATCTGAATTAAAGGTGGTAGGTTAATGCGAACTTGTATTCAATATCTTTTTCTTCCATTTCTTCCATGACACTTCAGATGTCAAACAGGCATTTAGCACCAACAACATTCTGTGGTTAGGAAAACCACAGACAAAATCACAGAATCCCTGAAGGTCTGTCCCCCTATGACTGGAACAGAGATGTTTACTTCTATTGGTCATTCTGCTGACTTGTGGAAAAAAGATGCAAAGTAGTTTTCCTCTCAGTTTCTCAGGTTAAGAACCAACACACAGACTGGCAAACAACATTTTATGACATGTCTGTGGCCTAGGCAGTGATTTGCATTTCACAAGAGTGGTTGCTGCTTCTCTTCATGTCTACAGTACCTGCATGACTGTGTTTGGGACACTCTCTCCTAGCTGTCCTCATGCAAACCTCATGCAAAATGGGAGTGATAGTTATTCCTTCTAACAGGCTTTTGTGGCTTCAAATATATCAGAGAATAACATGTGCATAGCCACCATGTTCATATTATTGTAATGAGGAGAAGCAATGTTGCCGAAATCCCATTGCTCCTTGTTCTAAACAAGAAAGATAATACACAAAGAATAAGTAAAACAAAACTACAAAACAAAACAAAACCAAAAACAAAAACAAAAAACAAAAACAAAAAACAAAAACCCCCAAACAAACAACAGAAAAACCCCTGTTAAAATTAAGGTGATAAATGGTGATGGAAGGAGAAATGGTTTAACTATTATTTTGGGGTTTTGCTTGCTTTTATTTGATGTTTGTTTGTTTTAGGTTCATACCTAGTCTAATAATCATATCCATTTACAGGGCTCTGTGTGAAAATAATGGACATGTCAGGACAATAGATTCCTGGAATATATATGAAAATATACACATCTTTTCTACATAAATTCTTCTTCTCTATAATTTGTCAAATGCTGTGTGGCCTATTCTAAGATCATATATTATGAACAGTGAGGTTTCTTTCATTTCAGATAAGCACTTGCTCACTTGTCCTACTCCAAATTCACTCTTATTACACACACTCCTTGTTACTTTACTGCAGTTCCTCAAACATACAATTAGAGTAACTCTATATAGTCCTTACTTTTACTTCTTGTCCAAGTAAATGAAAACAAAATATACATATCCATACATTTACAGTTACATTGCAATATATGCATTATGTACATTATTAATTACCATTAGAGATAAATATATTGCAATATCTCAATTTTTAATGTAGGTCTAACAGACCTCTGCACTCTTTTATAGATGAAGGCATATTTCTATACAGTTTCCCTGTAAGAACTTCTTTCAAAGCATCAGTGGTCCTCCCAATGTTGTTTTTATTCTCTTGATGGATGTGAGGGAAAGTTTTCTGTCTTTCTCTAAATTAAACTTACTCATTATTTTCCTCCTCTTTTTTAGATCACCAGATGGTACATGAACATTATTGTCTTACCCTTTGTGTATTTTTTTGAGAATTCACTATAACTGAATTCTGGTGTAACTTTTAGACATTCTTCTCTTCTGGTGAATCTAACATATGGAAAGAACCTTTCCCTCCTCTTCCTGACATCAATCTATCCTTGAAGAGTCTTGATTTCTCAGTCATTTATTTCTAGTTTGTGCTACCAAATGAGGCTATGAAATCTTTTTGGCCTTGCAATTGGCAGAAATGATGAGGCATAGGACAATAATCAATTCATCTCTTCAGTCCTTCCTAGGATAGAGATCTATAGCACTTTTTCAACAATTTTTCCAGTGAAATCTTTTAGCTCAAGTAATGGAATATGTCTGGAGAAAAGCAAATTGTCATGAAAGGGAAGGAATAATCTATCCAATACTGTTTAAGTCTGTTGTCTGTCTCATCACAACCATTTAAACATTTCTGTTCTACCTTCCACCAAAGGCCAAATATTCCTTTCTGCATATAAGACTTTATACCTAGAAATTCTGAAGGACTACTTACACCGCTAAATCCTTGTCAGAAATGCTTTTGCCACACTCCTGCTTAATCTACATGAAATTAGTGATATATTCATTTTCTCAAGAGTAGGTCAGTATCAGTAACTTTGTTTGCTTGCCTTGGAGTTGATGAATATTTCTACCTTTATTTCTTGGAAGGCGTGATGAAACATTGCATTTTCCCACTCCTTGAAGGTGTTAGCTTCTCAGACAAGAGAAGGCAAGAAACTTTGTTGCCTAATCTTGCTGTTTGAGGGTTCCTTTCTCAACCTAAAAAGACCAAAAAAAATGTATATACAATGTATGGTGCAGAAAAAAGGAGGAAATAATGAAACTCAGATATTCTTGTATTTAACACTAAAGCATTGGATAATTCTCGATGTCACTATAATTATCAGATTGTAGGCTACCAAGACTATCATATCATGCATCATACTTTATGTTGCAAATATTATTGCTAAAACCAGAAGATTTTTTGTTTTATTCTCCATGTCTTCCATCTCTTTAAGTTCTTTATTTTAACACTGTTGACACCTTAATATTGCAAGTCACATCTTCTCAAACAGCTCTACAGTATGAATGTGCCAAGACAATTAACTTCATTAACTTTTTATTCTTTCCAGATTAACAAAAGAAGGGAGTAAGAAATGAAAAATTAATTGTAATGTTGTTTGCACTTCCTTACACTATGCAGAAATTGAAATGAAGCACTGAAAATAATGGATCCATGTGGTTCTGATGAAGTATAGTTGACTATGCAAATCTGTGTACATTAATTTTTGCTGCAAGCCAGTTGTTAAAGTGCTTCAGTGTGCCTCTAGTGATGTTAGTGGTTTTAGCTCTTACCGCCTAGCTAATATTTTATTTGGCTTTTTCAAAAGCCTACACTACTGATTCAAGTACAGAAAGAGTGTTCATATCTCCAGGACTGTAAGTAATTTGTGATTACAATGGACATACATGGCATGGTTTTCTTGATATTTCCCCTGCTCTCCACTGCTGCTAGAGAGTGGATGTTTGATAATGACTCTGTGAAGACACTGGCAAAATAAAAATTTGGCTAATGACTCTAAGGCCCTTATACTCTTAAATACAGTACACAATGTTGTTTACAGAGATTTTTCACTTATAACAGGAAGTCAGTAATTGTAATTCTGAGTTGCACTGTAAATGTTTTCATTTGTGTTCCATTGACATAAGAAAAGACAAAGTTATACCCTGACAATTTTTCAAACACATTTCTATTTATTTGCATTTTATTAATAATACAAGAGAATTCACCTTAGAAATAATGACAGTGCACAAAATATAGTAACCTCTTGGATTATTGTTCATCTCTGTCCTCCAATATCATACCTCATCAATATCCCTTACAGTCATTCTAAGGGTTATAGAATGACAGTACAAATGTTTTGAATTCACCAACCAGTAAACTAGCCAGGCTGCAGGTTAGTGAAGAGTTCCCTCTCATCTTGTATTCAGCATTTGGGCAGTTAAAATAACATGAGAAAAAAATTCACCACAATAAAAATAGTGACTGCCATTGTCATAACATTAAAGGACAGTATGCCACAGCAGTGCAAATGATACAATGCATATCCAGAGCAGAGTCAAACGTCTTAATGTAAACTTGATGCATGGACATAGGCCACAGGCACTGGTTATTATTAACATTATTAACATGTTATTATTATTATTATTATTATTATAATTATTAACATTGCTAAAATAAAGTTCGTAGTCTGTTGATTGCTCCTACAAATAAATGATATTTGATACAAATTTCAAATTTTGCTTCATTCTAGGAAATAACCACCTGATACTGTATTAGTTCATAAGAGAGCACTGCTGATATTTCCTGCAGAAAGGCTCCCTGTTTGTCTCTGAATGCATTATTAAGAGTCAATCAGCTCTACCTATGATTCAGATTGAGTCTGGTATAGCCACAGCTTGAATTATTTTGTTCTTTTATGTTCAATAACAGGTTGAGGTATAAATGGTCAAAAAAATTAGCTGTGTTATAAGACTCAATATCTGTTTGTTTTGTAGGAAGGACCGTCAGTTTTTAAAGTCTTTGCTTTTGACAATTTTAAGTACATTCAGAAAGGAATGCCTTCTTTTAAGTACGTTGAGCAAGTAACACCTTAGACATAAAGAATGCCTAAGACACATGTAATTTCCAGCAGGGTTTTAATCCAGCAATAATTTAATGAGACATAAAGTAGGGGGAAAAATTTGATGTAAATATTAAAAGAAAAGTTTGGGGGGGGTTTTTTGGGTTTTGTTGGTGTTTGTTTGTTTGTTTGTTTGTTTGTTTTTGTGATTGAAAGTGTGAAAAAAGTAGCTTCTGGCTGCTTCACCTGTCAACAAGACAATAGCTGGCATCTCTCTCTAGACTAAGCAATGCTCATTCTCCTGTGCAGCTGAGAGGGGAAGCCAAATTATAATCTCTTGATAATCTCTTGCAGGTGCAACCTAAAGACGACCAACAAAGCAGAAAACAAACATAACAGTTGTCTTAAAATTCTTAATAGTTAATATCCTACCTGCATTTCTTTCTATGTTTAAAAACATCCAGATTCATATACACATAAACCTAGAAGATGTATATATAAACAAGTATATGGAGACAAAGTATGTATCTGTGCTAATGTGTAGCTTGCAAATGTGTAAAAACATTTCATTTTTACATGTCTATATATACATATCTGCATGCCAAACCTTTTTTTTGTATGTTATATTCGGATGTGCAGACACATAAGTAGCTTTGCCTTTCCTATTTTTTTCCTTTCCTACGCCTTTCATGACCACTCTATATAGAAAATATATATAATGAACACATTCAGAAAAGTATGTACAGTCACAAACACAGAAATACATTAGATTTGTGAAGGAAAGTGGGGAGAGAATGAGATGCATGTGCAGAGATGGGAAATGGGTTTGAATTCCTTGTTTCCCATGCATACACACATTTGAGCATACACACAAAGCACACAGACAACATTCTCCAATACCTGTTCTCCTAGAAATCATAAAAAAATGTCTTTTTATCCCAAGGCAAAATTTGGTCAGATTTTGTTTGGTTTATCACTCTGTGCCTGGTGATTTAATATTTTTCTTCAAATGCCATATCTTCTATCTATTATTTATGGCGATCTTCATATACCCATCGTTTATATATAAAGCAAGATAGTCACATTTACACATAAAGCAAGGTAACTGAAAGAAGGCATTGATCTTTAATTTTTTTCTTTTCCCTATATAATGCATACTTCTTAAAAAAAAAGCACAGATTCAAAAGAGAAACAAAATAAGGGAAAGAAAAAAAAAAACCCAAAAAACACTTTCATGGTTTGTGAATTCTTTCCAGGAAGTTGTACAAGAACAACTCTTTTCATCTACTATGAGATGTGACTTTAAATAAAAATCAAGTTTGTATAATATAAT
>JBBMKD010000115.1:38861859-38876889 GCA_037834095.1 Argya squamiceps
ATATAATATAATATAATATAATATAATATAATATAATATATATCTTCTGAATTGAGCCCTGAATATGAGAAGGCAGGTGGACGAGAAACTTGAAAAAGGAAGATGTGAGTTCAGAAAAATGAATAGGAAAGCACTTTGTATAAACTTACAATAATTTCATCTGCAGCCCTAACACATCAACCTATTAGATAAATAATTATACTTTAAAGTGTTAGAATTCTTGCTTTTTTCTTTTTTTTCCTCTTAAGAGTATGCTGGAGTCATGATACAAGGCCTATGATCCATCTAGTGATGCTGCCAGTGAATATTCAATCCTCAGATTTCCAATTTTATGTTTTAGGAAAATCATCTATTGAAACCATATACATTATAGGAAATAGCCTAGTCACCACTAAATGGCTAAAATTTCATTTATCAGGAATTCTAGAAAGCAATGATAAGTATGTCTGCATGACCTGTGGAATTCCAATTTGGATATCAATGCAAACAGAAATTCCAGCAGTAGCTTGAAAGAAATAAGAGTGGAACAAGTCATGACAAGAAGTCTGTCTTCATATAAATTCATGCCAACAGGCTTCTCTGTGCCTAATTGGCATGATATTTTTTATACATAATTCAGAATGTGGCATAGAACCACTGGCATGGGGTAGGTGTAGTACATCTATATGTAGAAACATATTCAGCTGTTCTTTTTTGTCTTGATGCATGCAGCTGTGTCTTAGGTGATGAGCAGCTGTGTACATGTGAAGGTGGGAAATGCAGATTTGGAGGAAGTCAGTCATTCTAGAGAAATATTAATTTTGTCCTGGTTATTGCATGTTATCCAGAGAATCAAAGTACGATAGCACAGCTCACAAAAGTTCATTTTTGCTTCAGAAGCACAAAAACAAAAAAATGCTCTATTGAAGTCAGAACAGATCCCACATGGATTATGATTGATTATGTGTAAAGAATTTTACTCCAAAGGAAATTGTTATAATACCTAAGCAGTTTAAATGGAATATAAATAAGGTCAAAATACCATTCAAAAATCATAATTCCAATCTACCCATTTTCGTATGTGAATACCATTGTGGACAACACAGAGCTGAAACTCTGGGTAAAGTGAAGTTTAAGTCCCTGAACAACTTCAGTCAGTTTTTGCAAAATTTTACTCACTGTTTAGCTTAATGAAGTAAATTCAAATTTTTTATTACTCAGGGAATTGACAGATGTGATTGCTCTGAGAAAACCAAATATCTCTGTTGGGGAAACTTAAAGAACAAAATAAGAACACCACCTGGTTTTGAAGGTGCTTCTTAAAGGGCAAGCCTCGGATGGGACACATATTCCTCTCCATCTGACTGTCTGTGTACATCATGAGTAGGAATCCCCATGCATTTTAATTATTGTGCCGATGTCTCTAAAGGGAGATTCAAACTTCTTAAGATTTGAGTTGCCCTATCCTAACATCCCAGGCCACGTTGTATGGAGCTCTGCACAGCCTGGTCTGCTGAGTGACCCTGTTCATGTCAGGAGTGTGGAAAGTAGATGATATTTAAGGTCCCTTAAAATTCAGGCCATTCTTTGGTTCTGTGGCAATTGTGTGACTATTAAATTAATCAGTCTGCTCTCCCAGAATTATGCTACTGAACACATAATAAACTTCACTTCTCTTTCTGATAAATTAAACCATGGCTAAAGATAGTTTCCCACAATATCTAATGTTGTGGCTGGTTCTGAAAATGTTTCTGCTTTTACAAAGAATTATTAAAGATTAGTTTTCTTCTTTCTGATCTTCTCTTTTCATATATCCACAAAGGCAGTGGATGCTCTTATAGGGTTAATTTTCTTAGCTTTTGGCTTTAAATTCATGGAACACATTGTGTCCAGCCTTAATATTTTACACTGTAAGCCATATCATCTTTTATCTTTTATTTATAGTGAACCTCATATTAATTTCTCAATAGCAGCTGGCACAGCAGGAGGGACAAGGCATTGATCTTCCAATTTATCCACTACTCTTACATATCCTGAGGTCGATGCAGCCTTGGAGATTAATGGGCTCTGGCATCAGTACAGTGGGTGTGTGTTTCTCATGCATGAAAATCAACAACAGGAAACCAAAATGTGACAACTGACAGTAATATTGGAAACCTCTGTAATAAAAATAACAGGATGGTCTTCAATAATTTAATGGAATATTGGGTATTCCATAACGAAAAATCAGCCATGTAAGAGTTCCTGTATATAGGTTTGTGAGATTCGGTACATTTGCAACAGTTAGGTAAGAATACACACTTTCACATGCACAACATGCTTATATGTGTTTTCTCTCACCTTAAAAATATTAGTCAGAGAGCTTCACTTTAAATTGTGACTTGTGTTTTCATGCATACAGCCTGATAGGGACAGACCTCTGAAGGATCAGAAAAAGAAAAGACATTCTTATCATTACACATTGTTTGCCATTACAGGGTTTGACAGATCCTGCTGTATCATCTCCAAGTTTTATCTTTTTAGAAACAAGTTGATCTGCATTGTTACCAGTTATGAACAACAGGTGACTCCTACAGCCCAACACCAATTCTGTCTTCCATCTCTGGGTATATGCAGAGAGGGAATGCTAGGCATCTAATGTTTACTCTTTGTGCAATTTACTGTAAGTAGGTTATAGGACTTGGTAAACAAAATTTTAAACATAAACATTATCACCTTTCTCTGCTGAGTGTGCCTAAACACAGAAATGTTGTCCTATTCAAATGAAGAAGTATCTATCTAAAATTTGCTTGCCTAAAATGTGCAGTAGTGGAGCTGACTCTTTGAGGAACTTTGAGCAGCAATCACTGCATAACCGCACACAATGAAAAGCGACAGGTAAAACTTTAGCTTGTGTTTCTAATTATGCAACATACAAGAAATTGTTAGAGTCAGTGTAATATTCATTGCCTTTTCTCATATGTGTCTTTTGATTTTGGGGTTAATTTCTTTTTCTCCTTTATTTCCTATCTTTCAGTTACGCAGAAAAATAGTAACTGTTCCTGCAGTTCCACCAGAGTGCTAGAGCTTTCCGGCTCCACAACCCACGACCCAGATAGACGGATCTGGAAGTTTTGGAATCAAAACCAGCCCTCCATCTAGTGATTAAATAATGAGAGAGAGAGAGAGAGAGAAATGTTGCACGACATGGCCTGTACAAGGCAAGGGGACATATTAAGACTAAAATATCCACATTAAAAATTGAACTATTGCATGCGATATGAAGGTAGGACTGCAAGTACAGAGATAGACTTTTCACTTTGGAGCTCCATCCACTGTTGGCAGTGTTCAGGTACATATTACTTATGAAATTAAAATTACTCTCATCCCCTATGCGTCTTAAGACATCAAAAGGAAGGGAGGAATGTGGTATCTTTCTACTAGGCACTTTAAAAGCTATGGAGAAAAACTCTTCTACGACTCAGGATGTTCTCTGGTACTTCTGGTATGGAGGCACAGATTCACTCCCTTTAACAGTCCATGGTGTAGTGTTTGCATAAAAGATGCCATGTGACCTGTTGAGCTTTATGTAGTAATCTTACAATTTTAAAAAAAGCCCACAGTTTTAATGGTGATAGTAAACAGAATATCTTTCTTAAAATTCACCACAAAAAGGGTGCTTTAAAGTATAGCACAGAAATGGCAAGAAATTACTGTGAGTTATTTTTCTATCTAATTTTTTTTTCTGACTATGAAGACCCTTTATTCTTCGAAATTCAGATTACTGTAAAGAATCCCTTCTTTTGGAGTGTATTTGCTAAGAAAGGATAAGAAGCCTCTGAACATTTACCCAAATATAGAAATATGCTTGGGCTGGGGTTTAGTCAAACTTTTAAAATATTTGAATATGTTATTCGGTACTCTCTTTGTCTGTGAATAAAACAGAAGATGCTGATAAAATGAAAGATTATTTCTGGACATAAACAGTAATGGAAGTGCCAGAGATTTCACAGGTGAGACTGCTTTTATGATATTCCCTTCTCAATATTTTATTTTACTTTATTTTATTATTTTATTTTATTTTATTTTACTTTTTATTTTATTTTATTTTATTTTATTTTATTTTATTTTATTTTATTTTATGCAGTTCAATAATGACTAGGGTGCTTCAGGTACAGGTGATATAAATAGTGCATAAACCCCACCAAAATGGCTTCTGTCCTAAGGTGCTTACAATCTGAGTTCCTGCAATGGCAAGAAGAAAAAGAATAACAAAATTGAATAAATGGGGAAAAAACATAGACTATATAATTTTGACCGTCTACCAGTTCAGAAATGACATACATGCTTCACAGCAGTTTTCTGTGAACCCACAACTTGTCCTGCAAAACATTTTATGAGTGTTGAGGGAAAAAACAAAAGGAAAAAAATCTTTACATTTCGTTGAAGGTTGCTTTCTGTTATCTATGTACTTTCATGCTTACAGTGATAAACCTCTGACCCCAGGACGATATTCAGAGTTACCTGTGCAGCCTTTGAGAGGAGACTCCTACATCACTGATACCTGCCATCTCATTTGACACACAGTGAGTTTTTTAGGAGCTCTCACAAACTTTTTGGAATTAATAAGATTTTCTACAGAAAGGCCAAAATATTCCTCTTATAGACAGAAAATACATTCTGTTTACCATACATATCCGTAGTAATGGATACACTTATAATCTTCTTATCTATCTTTTCCATTCTGTATCTGTACCATTTCTCAGATCATTCTATTACTGTGACTTGCCCTGGAGATAGGGAAGAAGTACACATGGTGCAACGCCATTAGTAGTTCTTTGTGCTCATGAAGATTACACATAGTGATATCAAAATGCTCCTGCATAGCTGACAGCATACATATGAACAATTAATATACAAATGCTTTTTCCACACCTCTGACACTGTCAATTTACTGCTCCAGTTCCTACTACCATTCAGTTCTTCCCTTACAATGTCCTGATCATCCTCTATATTTGGCATTTCCCTCCAGCTGAATGTCATTAATGAATTTCTCCAGCAATTATTTTTTTTTTGTGAGCTCATTACTGAAAATCCTAAGATAAAATATTTCTTAAGATTCTTGAAGAATTCCCCAATTAACATCCCACCTGTAACATGGTGTACATGGTGTACTGTATTTTAAAGAATATTTCAACAAATATGTTCAACTTTGGCAAGTCCCAGTGACATTAGTTAACAATAAACATGAAAATATGTAAGAAACTGTAAAAAAGTTGAACTCTCTTTTTTTTCCTTTTTATTTTATTTAACCAACAATTTCTTAAAGCAGACACAACAACCTTTCATGCTTGCATTCTGAAACAGGAAAAAAATCCGTTATTAATACTACCATATCCCATATCATGCCAGGTCTAGGCAGCTCCTCTCTGTAATGGGGATCAGGTGCAGGGAATTGTGATAGTGAACCTTGGGGAATTAGTTTAGAATAACAGGACAGGCTCTTTTATATAAAATATATGTATATACATATACATATATGTATATATATATTTGCCAATTGTCTTGCCTGCAGGAAAGAGGAGGGTGGTTCTGTCAAAACTAGGGAGACACCTATAACTCCATATAAAAATATTTTCAAATGACTTTTTTTTTTTTCCTAGAAAAAAAAAAAGTAGGAAAGACATGTTTTTATTTTCAAAGCTTATTTTACCTTCCCAAAATAAGAAATTTTCAAATCTTTTGCCCCCTACATCTCTGGACCTCTGCTTTGTCTTATACAACTCAGATGCTTTCACTTTGCATCATCTAGGATGTTTGAAGTTTAGCCTGGCTACTCTTGTCCTCCTCCAAAGCATTTCATTCAAAGTGTTTTCTTATAAAGGTGGAGAATGAGAACCTTGTACAAATGCGTGTGCGTGTGTATGTGTGTCATTATGCAGTTGATAATATACTGACAGCTACCAAGAATTAAATTGCAGTCTGTATTAGTAGGAAATGGGACAATAGCAGGTGTGAGGTCATTGGGCAAAAGCTGAGCACTGTTCTTGATGCCATGCAACTGCAGCACCAGGGAGGAAGAAGGATTCTCAGGAAGATATTGCTAGGAACACCAAAGGAACCAGGTGCAAGGGGCACCGGGTTATATTCCCAGCCCCTGTCTTTGCAGTGCCATGACACTTCCACAGAACAAAGCTGTTCAGTTGTTATAAAGACCTGGACCTAGCCTATTGCAGCTGGTGACTCATACAAGCTGTAGAAGAGAGTAGAGTTCTAAAATGAGTAAAAGTGGGTAGGAGTAGTGGGATCTTACGTTGAATTCAGAAAGCAGAAATGGAAGCAAAATGCATAAAAATAGGATGAAAGACAGTTTGTGACACAGTGCCAGAGTTCCCCAGCTAGCTCCTGGCCCCACACTGAGAGTGGCTGCTAGCTGACCGAGAGTGGTCTGGGTAGAGCCAGGGTTTGCTCTCCACAGCAGTACAATGTGTGGAGATATCCAGCACACGGATACACTGAAGTGATGGGGACAAGGCAGACAACAGAGGGATCTTTCATATAGATTCCAAACAGTTTTATTTAAGGAATGGTCAGGGACGAAAGACCAAAAACACAGTTGTGCAGGAGCTTATGTACAGGGGAGGTTCTAAGGGGAGGATACAATTTTTAACCAGTAGGGAAAACACAGGGGAGGACTATAAAGCAGGGTTTACAATTCATTAACCAATGAGGAAATAAAAAGGCAGGGAACAGATTATGCTAACCAAGGGGGCTCAGAAAATTAGTGGATTTCTGAAGGGGATTTCCAAGCAGGGGGCTGGCACAAGCAGGGCTAGACAACTTGGCAGGGGGAAGGACAAAGACCACTCCACAACAAGGGGCAGATCTTAGGGTATGACAGACAACTGGGTAGGAGGGCACAAGTTAGGCTAAACCAATGACATAGGGGGGAACAGGAGTGAACCATTAAAGAAAAAGCACACCACAAGAAGTTTGCCATGCATTTTGGAAAACAGCTGACTGTAGTACTGGGGCACTATTGAATTTCTGTGGCAATGTCTCCTTTCTTGCTGCAGACCAAGGAGGACCAACTATGTAAGTTTTTAAATTGGATGTGATAGATAATTCCATGAATTTTCCATTTTTCCGGGTGAGGTCCATGTACTGCATTCCTCACCACACCATATCATCACCTACAGCAGTGCAGTAGACTATGGCAATCTAATGAATCTGCTGTTCTTCCGTCTGCCTCTTCACTAGGTTAAAAAATATTTTGGACTGGATGTACTGCTCTACATGAACTTGCTTTGAGAGAATTTTTTATTTACATAAATATAAAAAAATAGGCACATTTATTGATAGTTTTGAATTCTGAAGGGAAAACTGATGAGCTATATTTATAGTGCTTGTATTTTTCAAGAGTTGTGATTCTAAGATTTTTGAGCTAAATCCTGAGAGACTTACAACACATCATATTGTAGAAGGAATAAAAAGAAGCACTTTTTGGGTGAAACAAATACTCAATTATATAGCAGGTGTATGGCCCAGGTATGGCTCCTGTTGTTGTCCCTAAAACAGAATTTATCACTCAGTGCACTGCAAAGAAATCTCACACAAGAAGTTAAGGTATTTGTTTATTTCATATTTGCACCAAGGTGGGAGCTAGCTGGTAAATCCACAAAGCTAGAACGGATTCTCGGAACTTTAAATATATTTTAGCAAACAAAAATCTCCTGTCTTTTTGCTGCAAGTTCCTTAGTTCTCTTAATTAGTATTCTACTATCTATTGGTTAAATGATTCTCTCTCTTGTCATGCTAATTAGTCTGCATGCTGGGTCTTTCTCTTGAGTCAATGGGTTTCTTGACTCCGTGTTGTGAGGACTTAAAGAATGCAGCTGCATGTCTCAGAAGGAAGTTCCTGTAAGGTAAGCCATCACAGCAGAGCTCATGATATGTGCCGATGGTTGCAACAGGAAAATGCTAATTTTCAGGCCTTGTGAGGCTGATCTGGATAACACATCCAGAAAAAATCTCCCACGTAGGAAGACAAAGTATGGGAAAGGTAACAAGTGCTTATGTACAATGCCATCTCAGGTTATGGGAATGGCATTTACACCCCATAAATACCTGAGATTTGGACTGTGTAAAAGTGGTATCTCTACAGGAATGACTTTGGGAATCCCCATCACCAAGAAGACCAGGGCAAAGGACCTGCAGGACAGTGGTGGGGGTGATCTATCATTCACATGGTGGTATCTTGGCTTAATATCTCTCTCTCTCCCTTTCTAAGTGAAGAGCCCTGCTGTGGTCAAACAGTACAGAGCTTGTTGAGCTCTTACCCTGTGCAGTTCTGCACAACAGCTTATCCTCATTAGGCTATATAACCAGATTTACATTTAAAATTAAAAAGATATGAAAACTTCCATTTCTTCATGAAATCTGTTGAAGATTCCATAACTAAACTTTCACACATATGGATACAGTGAATCCAGAAAATAAGTTTTGACTTGAGAAAAAAAGTACAGGTGAAAGGGATTTGGACTGCTTGTGGAGACTAGGCTCAGTGTGAGTCAGCAATGTGTGCCCAAGCAGCCAGGAGGGCAAGCTCCATCTCAGCATGCACCACACGCAGCATCACCAGCTGGCCAAAAGACAGGATCTGGACCTAGGCACGGTGTGGCTTCACCCCAAGTCCTGTGTGCCATGCTGGGCACCAGAGTTTTAAAAGGAGTGAAAGTCCCTGAATACATCCAGAGAAGGGGAACAAAGCTGATGGAAACACGCTGGTGGAGCTGGAAGGCACGTCCTTTGAGGAGCAGCTGAGTCAGACTCAGAGTTTGACTGGCTTGGAGAAAAGGGGGCTGAGGATTAAACTGGTGCTCTGTACAGCTTCCTGACAAGGGAAGTAATGAGGGAGGTGCTGATCTCTTCTCCCTGGGATTCAGGGATTAAGTAGAATTTTTTCATCAAGAGGTTGGTCAAACCCTGAAACAGACCTATCAGAAAGGCTGTTAATCCTCCATGCCTGCTAGGGCCTTAAACTTTTGGTCAATGGCCTTCAAAATATTCTGTGTATTGTTCAGCACTTGAAGTGTTCAGGCAGTTAAACTAAATGATCACTGTATGTCGCTTACAACTGGCTCTACTTTATTCCAGATAAATGTTTGTAAAAGCTGCGGAAACAAATGAAACCAAAAAATGTTTTTCTGACGTTGCAGCCACTTCAGAAACCTTTGCTACATTTCCAATGTTGTGCTCTGTGTTGTGGTCACCCAGGTCTTCAGACTCAGTGATACCACAAACTCTCTGGGCAGCTTACTCCACTCCAGTGCTTAATGACTCTCACAGGGACTTTGATTTCTTTTACCTGTCTCCAGCTTGAATTTTTCTAGTTTCATAAGATGTTCCTGTCTCTCATTCCCTGATCAGGAAGTGCTAGGAAGAGACTGTCCCATTCCCTCTATGATCTCCCCACGGGCACTGTGGTGTGCTGCTCAGTGCTCCAATATCTCGTCTGCTCCATGATGAACCAGCCCCAGCCCTACATACTTTCCTTGAGTCTTTCTCATTTTTTTTTTCTCTTTCCTGCCTTGGATCCCAGCAGGATGCAGTGCCCAGACGAGGTCTGATGGGTGGTGAGCAGAGGGGATCACTTTCATAAATTTATATTTAAACCTGGTTTTTGCCAATACCTTTGACAATGATTCTTTGAGCAGCCTAATCTCTCTTTTGTGACACTTGAGTGTACAAATCTTTTTTATCTAAGGGCTTGTTTCACTCCATTCACTCCTTTTTATTTTTCTCTAAACTGTTTTATTATCAAGGCTCTAAATGAGAAGTCCCCTGCATTTACGTATAACTCTCAGTCATCCACAGGCAGCATCTTTTCCCACCACTCCTTCCCATCTGTTGGTGTCAGTTCCATACACTACTGTCAATCAACTTAGTGTGTCTAACCTATCCCGTGGCTCAGCAAAATTTAGCATAGCATTATTTTTTTAGTTATTTAAACTAAATACTGGTGGGAAAAATTGCTGCAGTCTGGTAACTGATAAGTTATCACATTTCGCTTGCTGAATTGGTTGTAACTGAAATCATAGAAATACAGCAATATAAGAAAACAATGAAGCAGTAGGTCATGAAATGAAGCACTAGAGCCAGAAAGAGCATTTTAGCCTAAAGAATGCTGTAGGAAGACTTGTGCTGATTACAAAGCCTCTGGATCAGGCCCCCAGATTTACAAATGCAATGGTTACTTCTTGACATGTCTTTGTCAATTGAGATTTGCTAAAAACAGAGACAAAATTTTGAGTTTTACTTTGTTTTACTGAGCACCCTGAGGAAATCAGTATCCTCATCATTAAAATGGGAAAAGTAATATTTATACACCTTTGACAACTGCATCATCACCCAAGAATCAAAGTGCTATGCATAACTATTTTTAGTGTTACTACTTTGATGTGTAAATCACAGACACAATTGGCTGTAACTGTCTTTGAAGTTGTTCTGAAAAATTATACCATATTCCTCTTCAGCAGTAATTTAATTTGTGAATTAGTGACATGACAGACCATAAGAATCTATTTGGAAACCTTCCAATTGGTTTTCTCAATGTGTCTGCTGTGAACATGCACTTAGTGTTCAGTAGGCAGCAAATGTCCTCAAATTATTATTACTGATTGCATCATTTTCTCAGTGAAAGAGTTTGTGTAATTATAAATCTTATTTTTGTTAATATTAATAATTTTCTTATCTGGTTCAAGTATCATAAATTATATTTACAAAACCAAAGTTGTTAATCATTTAACCTAGCGACTCCTAGCTTCAGGCTGGTTTAGTATGGATGCAGTTTTTCTTGGAACTAGGCAGATGTGCTACAGGCCATGACACTTCTGAAGCCTATATTTCATCAGAAAATACAGTCAGTAGTCCTTGGAACATCCAAGGACTGATGTATGGTCAAACAGCCATACATCATCTTTCAAGAGGAAAATTCAAAAGGAGACAAGATGTCCTTGTTTTGCCATTCCCATATAACTCCTTCCCCTGTGTGCCTGTGTTTCAGAGTTTTGCATAAAAGGGCTAAAATGTTGTGTTAACTGAAAATTTTGATACTCATTAATCAATAAATTACTTTTCACCCTTTTATGTTGTGAATCCAATACTATGATTTAAAAAATGTATTTCAAATAAGTTTCTAGTTTGTGGAGTAGTACTTACACAAAAATTTTTAAAGGTCAAATAACAAGTCAAAGAAAAAGCAGAGATCATAGTGCATCATAGTTTGATAAAGAAAAACTTGGAGATTATGGCACTTCAGGGATGTTTATGATGTTCAAGACACTTTGAAAATCATATTAATTTCTATAGGATGAACGATGTTAGGTCATATGACCAGGTAGTTTGAGAAATGGCCAGAATGGTTTTCAGTAAGAATGAAAAGTTAGACTTTATTTTTCAAAATCTTTGCTGTTATTTTAAATACAAAAATTACAACAGCCATTCTTAAATGCTACAAAATGCAATATTTTGGACTGTCAAATCTTCTTTAACACTATCATGCTGTTGTGATACTACTACTATGAAAAATACCTTCTAGTTTGTAAGGATATATGTATAAAGCATTGGTAAGTCAAACAAATGTATGAGTCAAAAAATAAAATAAGATTGTTTTTCTTTCATTCTAGATTTTCTCTTGACTTTCCATGCAGAAATGGATTCTACAAAACCTTCTTCACATTAAAGGTTAAGAAGTTATAAATAGCCAAAACCTCTTTTCCTTATTTTACCTACTTAAAAATTGCAGTGTTTGTGATCTGCAAACTGTTGAGCCAGGGCTTATTTTGCAGTTCCTATCAGATTTTAAACACAATAATGATGACAGTTTGTCATCATGTACAGGAATAAATAGAAGATATTGTAGCAAACAGAATTTTAAAGTGGAGATTGATAATTGAGATTTCAATAGAAAAAGATTTTTTTATAGAAATCTAAATTCTTCAGTCGTAGTTTTATAGCAACATTTTAGTTGTCTCTACTTAAAAAAAACCTCCATAATGCTCCATTTCCTAGAATGAATACTTTGTTTCTTAATTGTGTTGATGTGTCTGGTCAACCTTCTGCTGGAAATATTTTTTGAAATACACAGGAGTACTGTTATCTGAAGAGATAAGAACTGTCATATAAATGATTAAAATAGTCATGGTAGTAAGTTATTAACAGACAGACTATACTCATTGTCTGCTACTGAGAAATTAGTGGCAAAAAGGACATTCTAATTATCTAATCTATCATCCTGTCAATGATTTTTCTTAACTTTTCCAATGTTTTGAGACATTTCAGATAATTCAGGTTTATTTTCCATCACAGTGAAAGGCTATGGCTAAACACTCCTGATGTCTTCCACTACATATTCAATTACTTAACATTACCCTATTATTTTTATTCATGCACTAGGTTATTGTAGCCTACATTTCTCTTTGATTTTGGAATATCCAGCCCATGAGAAATTGACATACTTACGCAGGTAAGTATTTTTAAATCAAGAGTGGTATGAAAATATGGAAAGTATCCACAGAATGACAATTCTATTTTAAAATGTTGAATGATTCCATTTCGTTGTCTGTTTGACTACCTATAGTGTCTAGAGGAAGTGCAAGTGCAACAGTTCAGGCAGAGGGAATGCTATAATAATGAATGACAATTAGTTGAGGTTATAGAGAAGAAAGTGGACACTATGGTACTTGAACTATCACCATAATGCTAAGACGTTGTACTTCAGACAGAATGTAACTGTCCAAATAACACAGAAGAAAATAATTGCATTTGATTTGAGGGGTATACTCTCAAGTATACCCCCTTAATCCTAGATAAAACACACCTAGCAAAAACCATTACGGACTGTGCTCAATTTGAGGGAAAGTTCTTTTGGTATGAGCATATTTTGGTAGGACTTTTGACCAGGAGCACCACTGTCAGCAGCTCTCAATGACCCTGTCAAGTTTGCCATGCATTTGTGATTTTATTCTGCTCGTTGAGGACCAGGAATTCTAAACCTGTGACTGGTGGCCCTGCACATAAATTTTTTCTGTGATGGCTTCTGCTTTGGAACATCTGCTGGGAAATAATTATTGAAAAAAGAGACACCTAATCCCTTTTAAGATTCATCTACACATCTGCAAAAAACATGTTTCTTCTGTTGCATTTTCCCTTGCCAGACACATTTTTGGAGGTAATCATACCACAATCATCACTCTTATGGTGGGGAGGATTATTTTTGTAGAATTAATTGCTTTCTCTCTTTGTTTATCATATTTCCAGTCATCCACCTGAGGACATCACTAAGGAGATTCCCTAAGTGCTAAGCCTATGCTGTAAATTATACTTAATGTCTCTGGTAATCAAACCATGGGCTTTCATCTATACATCATTGAATGAAATTATGTTTCAGGGCATGAGTTAAGAATTTTAAGGGTGCAGCAATTTTTAATTGCTAACCTTCCAGAGAATTTCTTCACATGGGGGAAAGACACTCAAAGAGGCTATTGTTCAAGAAGAACTCAAGTTCTTAACCTTGCTGTTGATGTGCATGATACAATCTTAGGAAACATGGTAAGTACTTAAATGTCTATTTTTCTTTTCACTGAGCAAAAATTTCAACAAGGAGGACCACTTAATAAAGTTTGAGTAATATTTTTCCTTAGCACAGGATCTCAGATTTATAGCTTTAGGTTTGTTTAGAAATTAAGACAGAGTTGCAGTCCTGATAAAGTTAGAGCCTTTTAGGTGAACTTAATAATATTGTGCTTGACATAGACAGAATAGAGTGTGGTTTTATTCCAACAATATCAGAACACACTATTTAAATCACATGTCATTTTCATTGAGATGTTTTCTTTCTAAAATTAAGAAATAACATTTAAATCTTTTTTAAAAAGGTTGGTTTTTGACCTCAACTTTGTTTAATTGCTACTAATGCATTTTATGCTAATTAAGAATGTTTTCTCAACAATTCCAGGAGGGGAAAATAAAGTCTTTAAGGTTCCTCCTAATCCAGTGCCCTGGGGCTGTAGGCTTCTAATTCTTTCATTTTGATCTACCAATTATATGCATTATATCAATAAATATGTCATAAAGAATCTATCATTTCAGCAACCCTTCACCTGCCACTGCTTTAAATCCTATCAAAATACACAAGGCAGTACCTTTTCTTCAAAGTATCAAAAGAAAGAACTGACTAAAACAACATTATCAACATTTTCCTGGTGATGAGACCTTAAAGTCTCTAATCTCAGTTGTCCATGCATAATAGTAAATATAATATTGAGGAAGTACAGAGTTACTTCACTCAATAAATATGTTTTATCCCTTAGATATGATTTGCCATTTTTAACTTTCAGTCCTTTGCATTTAAACATTTATAATGGTCTTAAAATTTAGCTCTACTCTTGTAAAACAGTTCTCCTCATATTTTGTAGCTGCATCTCAGTTAATAATCTGCACAGACCCAGCCTATTAAAGTGATAGAAAAGAGTGCATTAGAATTTCCTTCTATGAATTTGTTGTTTATGGAGAAAGTTTTGACATTCTAAGATTGCAGTGGAAGTTTGTATCTTTCTGAAACAGTGTGATTTATTGACTAAGACTTTTATGGTGACTTAGTCTGCATAGAATTTAACTCTTTGTACCACACAATGTAGCTTTCCAGTACCAACAGAATCTCTGGACACAAAGTTAGAAATGTGAAGCAGCACCTCAATAGCCCCAGCAGAGCAAAGACTAGAGTGATTTTTTCCAACATACATGCTTCTAGTATGACTTTTCTGAGTTGTTTTTTTTTTTTTGGCCTCATAATTTATGACAATTAAACAGTCATATTTATTTGGTTTTTTAAATATTTTTCTTCTTCTGAGGCATTTTAGTATTAAAAAATTGTTTGAGGAATAGTGACAAAAAAATCTTATAATCAATAGTTCTTGTGCTTTCCACAAGAGCCATTACAGAAGACACCTTAACAGAAAAACACCTTAACAGAAAAACACCTTAACAGAAAAGGGAGGGGGAACCTGGAAG
>JBBMKD010000115.1:38876929-38896477 GCA_037834095.1 Argya squamiceps
AACAGAAAAACACCTTAACAGAAAAGGGAGGGGGAACCTGGAAGAACACTGCTTCAACAATTGGTTTCAACAGTTGAAGACGGTGATAGAATACTTTGTGCATATCTTATTCTACAACCCAGGACAGATGGTTTTTGCAAAAGAAGATCCTTTTGGTTGTTTTGATTTAAAGTGCATGTAAGTTATGAACACATGAAAATTCATTCAAATATATCTGTATTTTCATAGACAAGATTTTTCCCAAACTTTAGGTCTGAAAACCAGTCAAGAGAAATTAAATGCAAATCTAATTACATATGAATTTCCCCTTTGATAAAGCACAAAGGCAAAAAAAAAGTTGCCCTTTTTAAGAAGCAGAGCCCAGTCTCTAATCAGGCTAGAAAAAAAGACAACTCTGATATATTTTATACATAGACTGTAACACAATAATACTAGCAAATTTTTGTCAGGCAATTAAACTTTATGCCAAGCTAATTCAATTTTGTTGCTGTTTTATTAAGTCCTACAAAAAAACCCAAAATCTGTTCTTTTCAGTAAATCACAAGTTTCACAAAGCATTCCCTTACTCAGACTCCTTGTTCTCCTATTTTGATATATTAAACATCCAGCAAAATATTTCCAGGGTCATAAATCTAGAGTGATAAAATTAATCTTATTGCTCAAGAGGAATAAATATTTTATTGCAAGTTTATGAGCTTTTGTTCCCTTTTCACTTGCAAGTAGGTATTGTTTAGTGGTACAAAGACATTTAGCTGCTAAAAAATGTATTAGAAACAGTAGAGCAGTAACAGAATTTATATCTACAAAGCTGTTCACTTCTCAGAATGAAAGTCCAAGAATATCTGAAGGAAACCTTAAAAGATAATACAGTATTACACTGTATTATTTTTCTTACATTTTAAACTCCAGGAATAACATTACTCCTATTAGTAATTTTACAGTGGAATTTTTCTGAAATTTTACCTGAAAAATAGCTATACAATTTAATTTACTGCATTTAAATGAAATGTGCAAGCCTAGAAATCAGAAATGCTAATCTAATTTTTAATTTTCTTTCCATTTTTTTCTTACAAATGCTTGGAAATTTTAAGATTGGAGATGTTCATTACATGATTATACTTTTATCTGAGATGCCAAGCATTTGCAGAAATTATTCAGTCTATACAAGTCTGCCACAACATATACTGCACTCAAATCCACGTTATCTGATATATAATGAACATGTCGTTTTTAACAATTAAGAAATGGACTGGGGAGAAAGGAATGTACAGGTAGGAATTTCCAGTAGAGTAGAAACAAACAGAGAGGGATCACAGGGTTTACTACTATATATTATACAGAGGGAATTACTCAGTAGTGCTGCAGATAACTAAAGTATGACAGTTTCCTGCTGTGATGATGTGTTGCACAGCCATTCACAAATATCTACAATGATGCTAAAAGCTCCATTACAATCTGGCAAATATTGTGTGAAGTTTGCACAGACTGTGATTTTTCCAAGGCCCTGAAATGCAGAGTTAGTAAATCCAGTGATTTGATGTATTGCTAAAAATATGCAGATCAACAAATGAAAATGGTGTGGCTAAATCTGAAGAGATAACCCATAATGTCTTAACAAAACGTTGTCACCAGAAAAATTTATCTTTGTCAGAAATGCACACAAACACTATGAAGCATCAAAGATCCAGAACATTCACAGTTTTGGGGTTTTTTTTTTTTTTTTTTTTTTTTTTTTTTTAACATGTTAATTTGTTACTTTTTCTGTGAAGATGTGGTATTTTTTAATGAAAAATGCTAATGTTTAAATATGAAATGCAGGACAAATTTTCATTTTTTCATAGTTACTAAACAGAATGCCAGATTACTAATTCACAGTTGTAAGTGGCAAACCTTCAGTCCAGGAAGGATGTACAACTGCAAGTAGAAGCTTAAAACAAGTATTAAATTTTAAAAAAATCAACAGTTTTCATAATTACCTAAGTTTGTTGAGAAATATGGTCAAGTTCAGGAAGAAAAATGTTATCAGGATACACTATGTTTCAATGTCAGACTAAACACGCACAGGGACCTTAATTCAAACGTATTCTATTGTCCACAAAAATGAAGAGGTGGAATACCCATAAAAATTTTCTTTCAGTTGATTGGGCTGAATTGTGTGTTCTCCACATTCAAATTTTATGTTAAATCCATACCAGACACCTGACTCTGCTTTCCTGCTCTGGCAGTTTATCAGGAAAAGAGAAACTGAAGACAAGCTTGTGCAGAGAGCAGAAAAATATTGCAGGCCACTAGTGAGCTTCTGAGCTCTGAAGAACAGACCAACAATATTCTGAAACAATAAAATTTACCAGTTAACAGACTGCTTAATATTTTAAATTTAAAGGTACTTTAGTGCAAGATTTTGATCAGGCCTCACTAATCACCAATCATGTACATAGCATAGGGCTTGAATATATCTTCTTTTTCTGTCCTGTAACAATGAATATGTAGTTATACCATGAGACATGAAAGAAAAAAACAAACAACAAAACAAATGCTAGAGTATCACCCTGGATAAATAGGCTTAATGCAGAGAAAGTCTAATAAGAGGGTAACCTGGGGAGGAGCAGAAGCTAGTCTACTTGCTGGATGCAAAGGTGTCTTATTTACAGGGTAAAGCTAACACAACAGACTGAGCTGCATAGACAACAAGCAGTTGAAAAGAGGCTTAGAAAGCACCAGTGGACTTTTTTGTTTCACTTCAACAGGGAAACTACTACAGAAAAAGAATGATCTGTGGTTAATGTTGACAATACCATGCTCATCACACACCATAACCAATCACAAACATTTATCTTGGCAGGGAGGCTAGATTTGTATGTGCCTACCAGCTCTGACTGCCACCACCTTTCTCAAGAAATTGATTTCCTGAACACTGCCCACTGCTAAATCCTGTATAATAGTGTAGATTACTTAAACTAGATGTGGTGTGGGAGTGGTATATAATCAGGCTTGTCCTTGGTAAGCTTCGGGATGATATGGAAATCTTACAGGGTGCTGGTGAGGCCCCTCAGCCATTGACTGAAATGTGCTGGCCACACTGGAGCACACCTTCAGTTTTACAGAGATTACCTGGGTACTCCTGAGATAACATAGGCCAACAAGTAACTATGAAGGAAATATTTCAAAGGAAGTAAGGAGTATACCTTTAGGAAGACAACACTGCCTATGGCCCAGCTCAGGTGCTTTTATATTAATGCCCTGTGGGCAAGAATCAGAGACTGAGGCAACAAAGGGAACCTTGTGGGTGGTGTCCACCACAGCCCCCTGATCAAGCAGGCCTGTTGGTGGAGTCTGCTGGCTCCAGCTGCAGGAGGCACTGCTCTCACTGGCCCTTGTGTCTGCTGGGGAGCTTTGATCACCCTGACCTCTGCTGAGAAAATAGCACAGACAGTTGTAGGAAATCCAGGAGACTGTTGGAATGCACGGAGGATAATTTCCTGACTCAGGTAATACACAGTCCTACCAGAGGGGATGTGACACTGGATCTGTTGGTCACCAGCACAAGGGAGCTAACTGGGGACATCAAGATTGGAGACAGCCCAGGCTGCAGGGATCATGCATTTGTTAAATTTGCACTCCTGACCCTTTATGGGACAGGTAAGGAGTAAACTAGGTGTCTGAAATTTAGGAAAGCAAAATTCCAGCTCTTCAGGGTAGATAGTCGATAGGATCCCCTGGGAGACTGCCTTCATGGATAATGGAGGGGAACAGGGCTGACAGATCTTTAGAGAAGTCTTCAATAGAGAACAAAAGCTAGGAATTCCCAAGAGATAAAAATCATGCAGAGAAAGCAAGAGATAGGTGTGGCTGAGCTGGCCAAAGCAAAGGGGAAGAAGCAAATGCACAGACAGGGAAAACAAGGAGAGGTGACCTGGGAAGGGCAGAGAGATGAAGTTCAGTTATGCAGGGATGGGGTAAGGAAGGCCAAGACCAAACTGGGACCAAACCTGGCAAAGGATGGAAAGAATAACAAGACGTCTTCTGTAGATATGTTAACCAGAAAAGGAAGGTCAAAGAAGGTGCACCCTCTGATGAACAATGCTGGAGAACTGGTAACAATGGATGAGGAGAAGGTTGAAGTAGTTATTACCTTTTTGCCTCAGTCTTCAATGACAATCTCTCTTCCCAAACCTGAAGATTCTGAATGTACACAAGTCAGTGGGATCCCAGAGTCCTGACAGAATTGTCTGAGGTAGTTGCCAAGCTACTATCCATCCTATTCAAAAAGTCATGGCAGTCAGGTGAAGTCCAAGGGCACTGAAAAAGCGAAAACATTGTACCCATCTTTATACAGAGTAGAAAGGAGGACTCTGGGAACTACCACCCTGTCAGCCTCCCCTCTGTGCCTGGGAAATCATGGAACAAATTCGCCTAGAAGCTGTGCTAAGGCACAGGGAGAACAGAGGGATAATTTATGACACTCAGCATGACTTCTCGAAAAATATCCTTCTCTCCAAATTACAAAGAGAAGGATTTGGTGGGTGGACTGTTGGATAAGTGGTTGGATGGTCAGATCTAGAGGGTACTGCTCAATGGCACAAAGTCCAGTGGACATCAATGACAAATTGTGACCCTTATTGCGCTGGGATCTGCATTGGGACCAGTGTTATTTAGTACATTAATCAACGACAGAGACAAGGAGAGCAAATGCACCTTCAGCAAATCTGCTGATGGCATCAAGTGGTGCTGTTGCCACACCTGAAGATAGGATGTCATCCAGAGGGACCTGGCAAAGGTCTAGATGTGGGTCCATGAGAATCTCATGCAGTTTAAAAAAGCCAAGTGCAAGGTGCTGCACCGGAGTCAGAGCAACTCCCAGTACCAGTGCAGGCTGGGGGCTGAACAGATCAGAGCAGCCCTGGGGAGAAGGACTTGAAGGTGCCAGTGTAGGAGAGGTTGGACATGACCCAGCCATGAACACTCACAGCCCAGAAAGCCAAACATGTCCTGGGCTGCATCCAAAACAGTATAGCCAGCAGGACAAGGGAGGGAATTCTGTCCCTCTGCTCTGCTCTGGTGACACCCCACCATTGACCTGTTTTAGTAAGTTCAGAAGAGGGACACCAAGTTTTTTAGAGGGATAGAACACCTCTCCTATGAAGAAAGGCTAGGAGTATTATCATTGTTCAGCCTAGAAAAGAGAAAGCTTTGGGGTGGCCTAATTGCAGCCTTGCAGTAACTGAAAGGAGTCTACAAGAAAAAAGGTGTTAGTGGCAGTGGTCCAATGTAGTCAATTTGCTAGACCTCACCTTATCAGAAACCCACCTAACTGCCCCCTCTGTTCCAAGGAGATTTTACCCACATGGCTGTCTTGATTGCAGTACATGTTTCACATTCATGAATAACCTGTGTCATAGCCTCCATGGTAAGGTCCAGCCTCGATTAAACCCATCTGTATGTTGCACCCACTCATAGGTGTCCTGATGTTTCATGGGCCCATCAAGATATAAATAGTTCACCTTTCACTTCTAGTCTAGGTCTACCTGAGCTATTCTATTCTTAGCAGTCTTATCTACCTGTTTGTTGTTCTGTTGTTTAGCTGCACGACTTTTAGGCACATCTTCATCATTTAAGTTCAGACTCATGTTCTTTACCCATATAGTGATTTCCTGACACATTGCAGCAGCCCAGATGTGTTTGCCCCTGTGTCACCAACTGATCTTCTTCCATAGCTGCATCCACCCCCACAGGGCATTATCCCCATCCAGGAGTCGATGTAGAGTGTAGGCCATTCATGCAGCAGCCTCTAGGGTTAGTTGGGTGAGTCTCACTTCTGCAAATTGACTTCCCTTTCAGGAACCTCAAGGACTCACCATGTGGGACTCCATACAGAAGCTTTCGACCTCTGATCATTTCCTATCACATGGCAGGATCCATCAGTAAACAGAGGATAGCCTCTTTAATTTTCTGCTAACTCATTATATGCTGGTGCTTCTTGGGTATCAGTTGCCTTCTCAGGCAATGATTTGAAATTTCTGGCTTCTGGCCAGTACATAATATCTTCTAGGATTCCTGGGAAAATGGTTTTTCCCATTCAGGTTCATTGTGTAATCAATATTACCCATTTATTCTGTGTAGCACTGGTAACATGATGAACTGAGGGGATGTTTCCTTTGAACATCTAGGGTAGCACACAAGGGGCATTCTCTGGCTCTTAGGGACCCTGACACTTTTTAGATCATTGTAGGCAATTTCCAGCACTTCTGATTCTCTCAGGTACTGGACACATTCATCTACAGTGGTCTACTTCCCTGGAGAACTCACAAGATCTTCCTTAAATGCGTATCTTGCCCTCACACTTGAGAGAAGCCATCTCCAGAGGCTGCAAGTTGCTTTTTCTTCCCAAGCCCTCTTCAAGAATGATGGGCAGAGACTATTACAAGAACATGTAAAGAGGATAAGGGGAAATGGCTTTAAGCTAAAAGGGAGTAGGTTTAGACTAGGTATTAGAAAGAAATTCTCTACTGTGGGAGTGATGAGGCAATGACACAGGTTGCCCAGAGAGGTTGTGGATTCCCTGTTTCTGGAAGTGTTCAAGGCCAGATTGCATGGGGCTCTGGGCAACTTGGTCTAGTGGAACTGGGGCAGAGGTATTGGAGCTAGATTGTTTTTAAGGTAGGTGATTCTTAATCCCAGGCCAGTTTGTGATTTTATGATTGTCTTTTAAATCTCAGTAGTAGAAGTAGTGAGCAAACTTCAATAATGCTTCTTTTTCTGGTAGTCCCAAACATGTCTTTACCCTACTCTATTTTTGCATTAATTTCTCCAGGCTTAAACCTCAATTATACTATGTATTGCCATTCAAAACCTACAGCAGCTGTCTTTTCAACGCATCTTGCAGCCTTCCTTTTCTTGAGGTGAATGTGGAGGTGTTTTGTCTTTTTCCCTCCATGGTTACAGGGAAATTCTTAAATGCAGAAGAATCAAGCAGTTCTAAAACAAAAGTGTACTGATCTTGTAATAAACCATCTATGATAGAAATAGCACAGAAGATGGAAACTGGGAAAATATGTTGTGGAATGCAATTGGGCAACCATGCCATATATTTTATGGAGTGAAATAAAAGGCATTAGAGCATAATTATGCTGCTAGTATATGGCACCTAAAGTCAAACCAAGTATTACTCTTCCTAGTTCTTTTAAGCCTGAAGATAAGAGTATTTGGCACCTTTTTGGCTTTTTTGTTTCTGAAAAACAAGGGACATTTCTTTTTCATCAGTAAATGTAACATCTTTTCCTAATGCATGTGAAATATTTAACAGTTTAGAAAGTATGACAGAGGTAGTTACATATTGATATTTTTCAGCAGATCAGAGTGATACCATCATTTATTATAAGTCTACTTCATCATTTCTAGCCTGCAGCTTCTCCAGTAATGAGAATACTAAGGAAAACAAAGGATTTCCTGTAGTGTTTATCTGACTATGTCAAATTAGAATATTACCTGCAGCCGTCTTCAGTAAGTGTGTGAGTTATCTTGAAACTTTAACTTAGTTACTCAATGATATGTTTTTAAAGTCCAGGCAAGTTAATAAAAATATCTTTTTCAAGAGTTTGTGTATTTTTCTTTTATTATATAACCATCCATTTTTACACTGCTCAAAGAGAAAAGGTACACTTGTGTTTCATAATCTCAGGCCCTGTTAGTCCAGGTGCCAGACAGCAGCAATTGCAATAAGACAGGTCAGGTTCTCAGCTGTCAAATCGAGCAAAATCCTTCAATGGCTACCATGTATGAAGTCAGGAATTAATGCTCTCTAGAAATAATTGAAATCTCATTAGGATGTGTTTATCCTGGCTTTTTAAGGGAGTAGGCATGTTGGAAACATTTTTTGCAATATTTTTACGAGTTGATTCATCTAGAAGCTTCCAAATGCATCTGGATCTGCACAAACAAGGAAAAGCATGACAGAAAAAGAGGGCACATAAACACTGAACTATAAATTTCTTAAAAATTCTTCATTTTCTTCCTGTGAAACTCATTGTCAAGGCCTTTCAGAGAAAACAGAGACACCATTTCTGGTACACACACTGGTGCACACAGAGAGGAAGAGTTAAAATGCTTATATTGACTTCCTTCCTTTTCTTCACCTGTGCCCCCGGCTACTACCATGATACAACAAAATACAGGATTTTGAGTATTAAAGAAGGAATTTTTCTTTTGAGACATGAATGGAGATTCTTCTGTGGAACAAGCTGTACAACATTGCAAAATCTACAGGTTCTCAAAATGGAATTTGTTGAAGTGCTGGAACTGACCGTTCTGTTAGTTTCAATTGCATTGCACCTTATCAAACATTAAACATGAACAGTCTTTTTCCAGAATATCAACAGATACAGAGAATATCATTGTTATATTAAAAAAAGAACTCCATCTCTGGTGAATTTTCTATAAATCATTTTGTATAATATATCCTTCAAAATACTGCTCTAACTTAAGCACTGAATAGCCACAGTAAGAATCTCAGCTCTGTATGAATGCGTAATCCCCACCACAAATAAACTTCTGGCTGCTGGCATTATATCCATCAAAAAGTTATTAGGAAAGTTTATGGCAACAAATCCTGTCATAAAAAAGTCACTATGTTTTCTATTTGAAACAATATTTCCTCAAAAACACATTTAAAGCATTAAAAAAAACCTCTCTACAAGTCTTACTTGTCCAGTATAAGTTTCACAGCAAATTTTGTAATAAACTGCAAAAATATCTTCTTAGATGAGCTGAGTTTGACTACTACATTCAACAATAATGGATTTAATGGTAACCAGGAACAGTTTTTTTCATTAGAGAAATTAATGTTTTGATAATGAATCTAGCTGTGCATTTCAGGTTTATTTAAATTTGAAAAAAACCCCAGCCTTTCAAAATATTTTATTTGTTAAGGAAACTGCAGCATCACTGTTTAAAGAATCATCTTAATTTTTTATTTTCATGAAATTTTTAATAGAGTTCTATATACCTCTCTTTGAGAGAAGACTTTATATTATTCACTCTGAAAGAGGACTTTCTTTTCACTAGACTTTTATCAAGTGTCTATCCCCTCACTGAAAATTCTTTTAACAAACAGAACCTAAGAAGGAATGCATTATCAGGAAAAGAATGAGTCAGGACTATGTGAGGTATTTTTTCATCAGATACTCTTTTAGAATTTTTGTTGATTGGAGGAATTATTTTCGTCAGCTTTTCTTCTCTACAGTGAAAGTGACATTGGTGGACAGAGGGCACTTGAAACCTGAAAAACCATTTTCAAGATTTTTAAGTAAAATGTAAAAATTTAACAAAATACTATTTTCATTTAAAAAATGTTCATGAATGTTGGAAGCAAAAAAAAAAAAATTGCAACATTGGGCCCTTGTCTGACAATGCTCTTTATCCGGTAATGCACCATTATTTACATTAGCACATATCCTAAAAAAATTTCAAATGTACATAAAGAACTGAAGTAAAGATTTAAAACCCATTGGAAAAAGTATACCTGGACACAAATGTATATCAAATGTGTTTGCTTCTCCCAAAGTTCAATATGGATGTCACTGACTTGTTGCAGAGCCAAACTCCTTGTTATGCTGCAGATGCCTCTGACTGGAGCTAAATGGCTTATCCAATTCAAGCTTCCCTGTGACAACCACTGAGTGGGAAAAAAGCTGACATATGGCTTCATGAGAAACTTTTCCAACTGGAAAACTTACAAGATGCAAACAAATGGTGCTTGTATGTACAAGTCAATACCAGATAAACTTCTAATTAAAACATTTAAGCCGTAAGATTATTACTTTTCGGAGGAAGTGGCTCACATGCTGGGTAAGAGTTTCGTCCACAGGGAGAGCTGAGACTGAGAAATTCCAATTTCTGAGAAATTTAAGATGTAATTTGAGTGGTACTCTATTAATCTTCAAGTTCAATTTCACATTGGAAATTTTGTGAACCATAAAGGATAGTTTTTTATCCGGGCTCAAAGTCAAGTTTAACATTGTTCCCTGGCAGCTTTTTTTTCAAAAGAGAAGTTGGTGAATCTAAACCCCTTGGCTAGGAGTTGTGTGTTCCACAACAAATCTATACAATTTAGTAGTGGTTATGATAGTGTAAACTTAGATTGTTAATTTATTGACAGGTTTCAGATCTTGAGATTTTTGTGTATAAGACTGCATTTGTTATAAGCAGCTGTACTTTCTTCTGTATGAAGAAAACTCACTAAAGCTGTCCAGCATGACTTAAAAATCTCAGGGAAATGAGCAGTATCCTCATTCACACATCTGTGAAGGATCTAATTGTACACCTTCTTGTGACATTTTGTTGTTGTTGTTGTTTTTATCCGCAACAGATTTTTAGAGTAAGTTAAATTTAAAACATCTATTTCAAAAGACGAGGTCGTGCAGCACATTTAGTAAATCACAGCCATTACTACAGTAACATTGGAAATCCACTGGACGTCCTCTAGCACCAGGCTGCACAACGAGAAATCATAGATGGCCACTTTGTTGTCAAAGATGCTTTCTTTTCTTTCTTAAATATCAGAATTAGATTCTGGACAGAATCCCATTAAAACACACAATCAAAAATTATTTTGATCAAGCCTGAAAAATTTTGTTTGCATGCTAAGACAATTGAGATTCTGTGAAAATTTTTTGTTGGCACTAAACCAACAAATACATTTCTATACATAGATAGATATATAGGCAGATATAGATGTAGATGAGATTTAGATATAGATATAGATATTGATATAGCAATAGAAATATCAGCCTTTCTTTTTGCAACTGTGAAAAGGATAAACACTTCATAAAATCTCCTGCCACAGAACCAAACATATTGAAATGGCTTTTTATGGAGATATTGAAACAACAACAACAAAATAAAATACACAAGGCTTGCTTCTCCTGAGGGTTCAATTATTTTGAGCCCTGCTAGCAAACTTTGATTGATAAATCTAACCTTTTCTTTCCAGGCAATGGTTTGATCACATAGTGATGAGAAAGAGTTAGAGAATGGAAAAATAATATTTGGATTGCAACAGAATAATAAAAATGCAGAGGATGCCTTTGACTTTTACAAGGTGAGAAATTATTTCCCATTTTGACTGTGTGATGTCAAGACTCCCTTCTAAGAACAGGTAAGTCTGGGCTTTGTATGGTCCTCTTAAATTAATTTTCAAAACTTATACGGTTTCTTCAGCCTTCCAACTAGAAATTCTTAATACAGCCAAAATCAAAGTCAAATTGTAGTGGCAACATAGTTTTTTCAGCAGCACAAATGACTGATGAAATAGTGCAGTGGCCAGACTACATAGCTGAAAATGAACTAAAGATGTGAAATATGAACTCTCCAAGCCCATAGGGATAAGCAGGCAGCCTTTGTATCGAAAAGAAATTTAGGAAGTTTTCTAACTGGATTGATACAAAAAGCTCACAAAGGATGCCCATCATGACATAATATGACACTTCTATGTATCTCTTTAATCGTTCATTTACAAAATATTTTTTCATTCCCTTTTAAAACACTTCTAAGAAGCCCAAAATCCTTTGTAATTAGTTTCTTCAAATCTTCATTTTCATGTAAAGAAAGAGAAGTTATCAATGAAACAAAATTAAATTAAACCATTTAGTTTTATTTTATCATTAAAAATTCCTTTACACAAGATCCTTATTCAGTAGACAAAGGAGCTAAACCTAAGCTTGCAGGCAGTTCCACTGGGAAAAAAGCAAAACCAGAAAGTAAAATTTTGCTTTGAAAAATAAGTTTGGAAGTAAATCACTGAATGACATTTAGAACTGTGTTGTTTAAGTGTTTCCAAATCTCCACAAGCTGTAGAAAATTACTTTGAAATTACTGAATTTTGGGGAACCTAGCAAAATAATGTTTGACCTTTATTAACTCTGTTCCTTTCTGATTCATAAAATAGTTTTTGAGGTTACAGAGCATTTAATAAATAATATAAAAAAATTAAAATTCAGTGAAGAATTAGCTACATCTGCTTCAACCCACATAATAAGCCACAATTTGGAGAAAAGTGTATTTTATGTATCAGTGTCATAGTAGTGCAGAATACAGAGAAAGAAGACAGACGATTAGCTGCTGGTTTAAAGAGAAGCCACTGAAATGCAGCTGTGTAAGCCTGAATATTGCAGTGAGAGTGGAGCATGGACATGAAAACTGTGGTATTTATAAGCTTCCAGACCTGGTGTATGTGAATGCTGAAAGCCAAATTAAAGTTGCCCTTAGCAAAGGTACGCTGTTACAAATGTAGTCCTCCTGCATAAGCTCTCCCTGCCCTCGCTGCACCATATGGGACGGATGTAATTTAGTTCTAATGTTTTAGTTAATGAAATCACTGCTACAGCCTATGAATAACTGCAGCAAATGTGCTCACTGCTAAATAGTATTGCGCTTGCAGGCAAGTGTGGCAAATAGATAACCCATAACCCACTACATTTCTACCTTCTTCTACAGTTTTCACTGCCTGTTTTATTTTTTTTTTTAAATATAGAGCTAGCTTCCTGAGGCACGGTGTGCATGTGCAAAATTTAAAAATGAAGAGGTCAAGCCTTAGACAGAAACTGTAAATACATTTAGCTCTGAAAAATTTATTCTCATTAATGAAACTGTCAATATTTATTTATTATCCAGACTTTGATACTTCAGTTGCTTTTCTTGTTTTACATAATGAAATAAAAAATACATATTCAAAAATATAGTAATGTGCGCATACCCCACATATATTGTGCTGGCATCTCTGCCATATATAGCAAAATCATAGGGGTTTTTTTCTAGCAACTTAGAGACTCTGTCTTTCATCTCCTAAGCTATCTCCTTGAATTTACTAATGTCTCAAGCTCCAAAAATCTGTCAGAGAAGCAAAAGACACACACAAGCAAAACAAAACAAGCAATTATTTCACTGCTTCCCACAGGCAGGCAGGTGTTTAGCCATCCCCAGGAAAGGAGGACTCCATCAGGTCTAATTATGACTTGGGAACAAAAATGCCATCATTCCACACATCCTATTTTCCCTCTTCCCAGCTCTCTTAGTTGAGCCTAACATAGGGAATATGGAATATCCCTTCTTTGGGGATATTCCAAAAGCTGGGATCAGCTGCCCTGGCTGTGTCCCTCCCACCTATCCACACACCTCCAGACTACTCACTGTCAGGGCAGCACAAAAATCAGAAAAGAGTTTGATACTGTGCAAGCACTGCTCAGCAACAGCAAAACCATCTCTATATTTTCAACCCTGGGTTCAGCAGAAATCCAAAACTCAGCCCCATGTTAACTACTCTGCAGAAAATTAACTGTACCCCAGGCAAACCTAGAACAATATCTCTGAAGTCAATATGCATATTTTAACAACCCTTATCCAGTACAGACCATGGGAAACTATGCAGCTGATGACAACAACTGTACCTGTTTGTAACATTTTTGTTGATTAAACCTAACAGCTACATAGTTGGAATTTATGAATAAGAGGGTGGCATGCAGCATTTTTATGGGGTATTAATTCTCCAGAATTAAAGATCATTTTCTATACATTGGTTAAGCTCAATACCACCTCCACCCCCAAACTCCTCACAAAGCAAGGATTACTCACAAAATTGTTACTATTTTTTAATGCTTTTTTTTCCCCTCAGTGCCTAACGACATGAGGTGGAGGACCATAACTGCAGAAGTGATGTTCCATTTATGGGCTCTAATATCCTAAGGGGCCAGCTGTACCCTCTGAATGTTCATAATAAGTTCATGAGGCCTGACTGAGTTCACCCCAGAGTATTGAAGGAGTCAGTGGGTGCTACAGCAGGACCACCTCTGTCATGACCCATGGGTATGGGGCACGATGTTCACTATAAATTCTCATCAGGCAGATTAAAGACACCAGACCACATGTCAATGAACCCTCAGGCTTTTATTGTACAGTAGCCATAACTCTGGCAATAACCACACTATTTAGACTAAAAAGGTGTTGGTTAGCAAGCCCTTAAATTTTCACAATATACTTCCACAAAATGTGTTAGCTAGGAAGACATTAATTTTGTACAGTACACTTCAATAAGTTATCAAGTCCCACAACAAACTCTTCAAAAGGTGCTGGCTCACAAGCCACAACACCACTATTCAAAGGTGCTAGATTATGAGCTACAACACACTTCCACAAGGTCCCCACTCTCACAACAGAATTTAGTACAGAGTGAGGACTGGAATATGACAGGCATGCTTTGCTCAGGCAAAGCAAAGGAAGAAAACAAAGAATATCACCAGTCCTCAGAGCCTGAATTGCTCCTGCTGCTTGGATGATCCAGAGCTTGGAAGACAAAGAAAAGTAAAAGACAAAGGGATTGGGGGAGGTGGGGAGGGTGGGGGCGGTGGTAAGAAAGGAGGTCCAATCCACTCCCTCTTACAGTTAAGAGGTAGACTCCTGGCACACACCTCTTATGTAAACTAAGATTTTTTGTGCTTATTTGTTCAGGCATGCACAGCCAGCCCATCTTCAGGGAGTGAGCTGGGGTGGGCAACTGAACACAAGTCTCAAGGCAGAGCATGAAAACTTGGCACAACTGTGCTGCCTCACCTCCTTGAGACTCTCTCCTCCTGTAGCAATCCTCAGAATACTTGAGACAAAACATCCTTATGTCTAGTCCTCTCTACCAGCTCAAGCATCTACCAAAGGTCTTGGGAGCCTAAAGAGCTCTCCACTGATTGAAAGCTAGCATAACTCATTACATTTACAAGAATGGCACAAGGGAAGATCCAAAAAAGCAGATTAGTCTAACCCCTACCTGGAAAAATAATGGAGATCTACTGGGATCCTGTTGAAAAATGTGTCAAGGACAATGAAATTGTCGGGCACCATCAATATGGGTTCACAAAGGGGAAGTCTTGCCTAACTAATCTGATATCCTTCTATGCCAAGGTGTGCTGACTTTAACACCAGCAGGAAATTAAACTCAAAATAAGCCATTCCACTTCCCCTGCCCCGCCTGGTAAGGGAGGGACAAAAAAAGCAGAGACTATGGGTTAAGATAACAATTTATAAGAAATACAAAGCAATGAAATACAACATGCACAATAACAACAGCAATATTAATAGCAGAAGTATATAAAAAGAAAAGATGTTTTACCCACAAAAAGCTGTTCACCACTGGCAACAAAGAAGATGATGGATACTCCTCACAGATCATATCCTCACAGCTTCTTCCCCAGACAAAAACAATATGATGACCATAACATGCACACAGCCCACATGGTCATCAGGAACAAGGGCAAAGATAGGGAAGAAGCTCCCACGGCTAATTTTTCCCACCACTCAATCTGAATTTTTTTTTAAAAAGTGACAAAATAAAGCCCCTAGAAACTAGATCATCGGAGTAGGGATCCACTTTGCTCAGTCCTGTGTGGGTGCCTCCAGAACCACTTTGAACATTCTGCTGTGTTTGGGGTCACCCGCACTGGGGCTTTTCTGGAGCAGCCTCCCTGCCAGCTTTGGTGATTCAGCACTACAATTGATACTTGTTTTTGCTCCTGTGCCTTTCAGCACCAGGGTCCATTACCACCCTCTGGAGGAGGTAAAACAGAAGGGGGAACTGGCAGGGAGGCAGAGGGACCAAGTCCACTGGTGTTGATGCCCTCGTAAGGGTACCTCAGATTTTCTGCCCCCCCAAAACCACACTCACAAGGATGACCTGGACATTTTTGAATAAAACCTTGATCACATCCACACAGCACTAAACTCCACCCCCTCTCCATAATAAGAACACAAGTTCACCTTCTGGGTGGATGGAGGCAAGGTGATAGATGTAGCTTTTCTGAATTTTATTCAGGCTTTTGATACTCTCCTTCACTATATCCTTTTGGACAGGTTGTGTTGCTGTTCAGTGAGCAAGCACACAGCCCTCTGTGTGACCTGATGGCAGGGCTCAAGCAATTTTCACAAAAGGAGCTGCATCTGGCTGGTGGCCAGTCACCAGCAGAATGCCTCAGGGCTGAACTCTAGGGCCAGTTCTGTTCAATATTTTTTTCAATTTTTTAAATGCAGAACTTACATTAGCAAGCTTGATGGTGGTACTAAAATGAGAGGTGCTGTTGGCTCTCTCAGGGAAAACTGGGAGAGGAGTGTGTGTAGAGCAGTCCTGCAGAAAGGGATCTGGGGGTGCTGCTGGGCAGCAGCTCAGGGTGAGTCAGCAGTGTGTGCCCGGGCAGCCAGGAGGGCAAACCCCATCCCGGGCTGCATCAGACACAGCAGCACCAGCTGTGGTTGGGATCATCCTGCTGGATTCAGCCCTGCTGTGGCCTCACCCTGAGTCCTGTGTGCAGTGCTGGGCCCCACAGTTTGATTAAGAATGGTCCAGAGGAGGGGCAACAAATCTGATTAAAGGGCTGGAAGGTATGTCCTGTGACAAGCAGATGAAGACCCCAGGTTTGACAGGTTTGAAGAGAAGTAGGCTGAGGAGTAAACTGCTGGTTCTTTACAGCTTCTTCAGGAGAGGAAGAGCAGAGGGAGGTGATGATCTCTTCTTCTCAGTATTCAGTGATTGAATGATTGAGAATGGCTCAAAGCTGTATAAGGGGAAGTTCAAGTCTAACATTGAGAAACAACTCTTCTATGTTTCACCACAAAGAGGGTGGAGGAACAATGGTATAGACTTCCTGGAGAGGTGGATGGTGCTCATTTTATATGTGCCAAAGTGCATATCTGCTCCTCTTGGACTTCTTGTGTGGCAAATTTTTGATATTGGAGATAGGGGGGAATGGCTCCATGGATGGCTGTAGTAGCTTTCTTTATTTCCAGCATAGCTACTGGGTGCCTTCTACATCTACAGATGTTGCTGGTGCCAGTCAGCTCCAAGATTGTCATGTCACTGTCCAAAGCTGAACTCATCAGCTACAAGTAATGCTTCTTTTACATATTTAAGAATGGGGGGAAAAAAATCTGCTTTGGACCAATACATAGAGAAGGAGAGAGAAGAGTAAGAAGAATGCATGAGAGAAACAGCCCTGCAGACACCAAGGAAGATGGAGGATGTACTCCAGACACTAGAATAGAGTTTCTCTTGAAGGGCATGCTGAAGACTGTAGTGATCCATGGAGGATCCAATGCTGGAGCAGGTGAGTGCCCAGAGGAAGCTATGACCCATGGCAAATCTGCATTGGAACAGGCTTTTGGCTATATAGAGACAGGCACCCATTATGTAGGGCACTTTTGTTGGCATGACATATGAGCCCACAGGAGAGCCATGCTGAATTAATCTGTTCCTGAAGGACTGTACCCCCTGCAAGGGACTCACACTGGAACAGTTAATGGAGAACTAGCCCATGGGAAAGACTCATTTTGCAGAAGTTTTTGGAGGACTGTCCCTTGTGGGAAGGACCACACATTGAATTAAGGGAAGAAAGTGAGGAGTCCTCCCCCTGAGGAAGAAGGAGAAGCAGAGAAAACAAATGATGAACTGACCACAGCATCCATTCCTCATCTTCATCTGGTATAAAATTTCTGACTCATTGACTGAAGAAAACAGAAGTGTGAGGTGACTGAGGTAGATATTCTTCACAAAAGCAAAAGAAATTCTGTTTGATAAAACACATGCCAAACAAGATGAGTCAGATAAACTGTCCGCATGAAGCCACCCATTAATCAGTCATCATTTTTGCAATATAACACAAGACACTGAAGTCTGATTATCTGAAGTGATTTTGCTTTTCTCTTCAATGAAATTTACTGAAAGCTTTGCCCATTATGTAATTTCTGTACAAGAACTCAGTACTCTGAAAAAAAATTTGAATTTGTCCAATTATGTCTATAAATAGTAACCTCTTTCTAGCTATATTCTCCAGTTATTTTCTTCAGCTGAAGAAGACAGAATTGTATTGTCACCTTTTAGAGGTGTTGCAAAGTTATAAAAGCTGTGCATCATAAGCTATGAGCAACTCATATCTTCTGATCTCCTCTTTCACTTGCTGCTGCCCCCATTTTCATAGAGGACGATCTTTGCACCTACTTCCCAAAGTGGTTCAATAATGCTTGTTTTCAATGAACTGCTGTGAGACGAGTTTCCAGCTCTCACTGTGATATGTTAGCAGAATGTTTCTGAGCAAAAGGCTCCTGTGTTGTCTGGTCCTTTGCTGGCTTTCAGACAGTGATGACTTTTGAAAATGTTATCATCTCTGTCCCTAAAGCTAAGTGCCCGTTTGGTTTTGTTGGTTAAACAGTGCTGACCCTAAACTACTCTACAATGATTTTTTGGGTTCCATAGTAGGGTTACTATTTGATATGTATTTTTATATGATGCTTGCTTTCCCAAAATCAAATTTAAGCCCTACTTTGTGCCAGATTGATGGGCTTTAGGTGCATCTACATAAGTTTTTCTGCATGGATCATAAGTAAACTTTTTTTCAGTATCCTAATCAGAAATAAGTAAACAAGTTAAAAGTACTCTTATGTCCTAGGGAGTCTGTTGTCTAAAGTTACAGCAAGATGAATTTAAGATTCAAGCCCTTAAAAGCTGTTGTGCAAATGCTAATGATCTGATTAAGAATAATGAACATGAATCTGTTTCTAACATTATATAAAGTATGAACTTACATTTAGTTTTGTTTGTTAACAGTCATTATTCCTCCAGTAGAGTAATTAAATTTACAAATGCTCCAACCATTTATGTAAGTCTGATAGAAGTTATCCCAGTTTATCTGGGAATTTATACTATGCTTCTAATAATTAAAACAGCTTGGCTTGCTAGATCTGACTGGTGGATGAAGGGAATGAGAGGAATAAAGAGAGTTGTCATTATTCTCACTTCCAGGAAATTTGGGTTCCTTAAAATATGGAACAGAGATAGTTACCATGTCCGTTGCTAGCCAAGGGATGATGTGATTCAAAAATGCTACTTTTATCTTTGTGATCTTACTGTACTTGTTTGGGATTCCAGAATTGGAAGTTCCAGATTTTTAAAACAACTAAGATGGGAAACTAAGATGTTAACAAGGTTAACAATTTCTGCATGTTTCTTAATCCAACAGTAAAAACTCAATGGCAATTTTATAAGAATTTTCTGGGGTGTGATTAGCAAAGGAGTCAAGTTGTTGTCCCAGGTTCTTTCACCTGGTGTGCAAGAGCCAATCAACACACTGAATCAAGATACTTAATTTCATTAAAATTATGCAGAATCAGGCATTAGGTATCTAAGACAGTCAGTACACCTTTTAGGAAACAAGCACAGTCTTTTATATTAAAAAGATATCAAAGAAACAACTACGCAGGAAAAGATAACCCTTCACTCACCCTTATAAAACAAAATTCTCACTGTGCATGTGGTGGTCTTGGTACTTTTCATTACATTATCATTTACATGTACAAATTTCCCTGGGGTTTCTTTATAATTACCTAAGGTAACTTGGAATTATATTTTCATTCTATCAGGTATCACGAAGTTATTATTTAACCTTACACTCTGTCGTGGTTTCACGTTCGCCAAATCCAGTGTAGTGGTTTATTCTCTGGGAGATAGGATTTTCGGGAGAAAAAGGC
>JBBMKD010000115.1:38904323-38939323 GCA_037834095.1 Argya squamiceps
GGTACAGAGAACAAACCATTTTACAATAGAACATTAACCTATAAATAAAACCTAAAATTAAAAAATGCACTCCCACATTTGATATGGTCAGATAGTGATAGAGTAAGGGGAAATAGTTTAAATCTAAGAGAGAAGAGATTTAAATTAGATGTGAGGAAAGAGTTCTTTACTCAGTAAATAATGAGGCACTGGAATTAATTAGGCAGAGAAAAGATGGATGCTCCATCCCTGGAAGCATTCAATACCAAGATGGATATAGCCTTGAGCAACCTGAGTTGGCAGATGGTATCCCTGCCCATGACAGGGAGACTGGAACTAAAAAGTTCTGTAAGATCCTTTCCAATCTGAAACATTCTATGGTTCTGTGAAACCTAGTTCTTTGGACTATATTTTGGACTTGCTTTTTACTAAATGTTGACAGCTCTTCTCCTGCATGAACCTTGGCTTTAGGCACAAAGACCTGAAACCTTGCTGGTAAAGACTAAAGCAAAAATATTGAGTACCTTATCTGCAGCCATTTTCTCTGGATGAAATCAATCTTCCTGTTCAGCACTGGATCCACATTTTCATTGTGTATTCACTAGCAGTGGCTAGTGCAGGGATAGAAGTTTTCATGTTGACACTCAAAGGGAGCCTTATGTTTCCTAAAAGTAATCCTCTATACATGGAAAAAAGTTCTACGGTCTGCGTTTGTAGCCTGTTCTCACTTACCACTCCTTTTTTACAACTCCTATTTGATATTTAACCTCAGTTATGTGTTCCACCTTTAGCCAAGCCAGTGTTCTGAGTGATTTTCATATTTTCCTGAGGACCACGTTTGCTACATTGACTGTACCATCCCCAGCTAGTTCTTCCTTCTTTGTAACTATTGGGTCCAGTAGATCTTCTGCCATTTCCTGATTCATCCAGCTTCAACAGCAAACATGCAGTTTTTCCTAACATTCTCATCCCCTCTATTACTTGTGTCCCAGTGGGTTGCCCTTGCAGCAGATGGCAGGGAGGTTAAGGTCTCCTGTAAACCAGGAAATAACAACGCAGAGACTTCCTTAGGGTGACTGTAACAAACTCTAACCTCAAAGCTAGCCTTCCTTTTCTCTTTTATCATCCTAATGCTCATAAGCCTTAGTCAGCCTATTTCTCATTCCACGACTTAGCCCAGAATGCTCAAGATGCCTATTCACATGAAGAAAGACCCTTCCCTTCCTGAGAAGTTTTTATCCATCCCTTATAGAGCTATGGCCATACAACATGTCAAACCACCCCATGGTTAGAACAATTATGTCAAATTATGGCTCTGCATCATCATGTGAAGGTCTCACACTATCTGTGAGATATATCTCTCACTGTCTGTGAGACTATCTGGTTTTTCACAAAATGCTTCCTGCAATCTCAGTTATATAATAACAAGAATTTTACTTTTTTTTTTTCCTAAATTCCAAAGATTTTGTGTTCAATCATAATAAGGTTTTGTGTTCTGAGCACACAATTACAGCTAACAGTGTGCAGATCTCTCTTCACATTTTCCACTAGCATATTCCAAAAAACTCAGTGAAAAGAACATAGGTTGATGGTGAACTCTCTGATGAATACAGACCAACATTTCTAATATTTTTAAGGACTCTACTGCAAATAGTCTGTTATCAGTGCATGATATTATGGAATTAATTCTAGTCATGCACTGAAATTGTGATTGCACTGGGAAGGCTCAAGGCTCTGAATTTCAAGAAGGACCTTTACAGACTGGTGTCTTAGTTTAAGACAATTTAAGGGGCAGACACTCCAAAATTAATTATCTCCCCTACAAGTTTTGACCACTTCCTTTTAATTCAACAAAAAGAGACGAAGGTAGATAGATACAAAAAAAAAAAAAAAAAAAAAAAAAAAAATTAAAAAAATAAAAAAAATTAAAAACAAACAAAAAACCAATCAAACAAAACAAAACAAAAACCCAAACAACAACATCAAAACGGTTTACTAAAAATCAAAACAGCAACAGGCAAAAAATAGCAGTGAGAATAACAAATTTGCCACATCTCTCAGACTTCTGGAGAGCCTGTCAGGAAAAAATGGCAGACAAGCCCCCCCCGCCCCCAAGATGGCACCCTCCGTAGAGGAGCTCACGGCGTGGATGGCAAAAGCAAAAAAATGCCAGACAAGCCCCATTAAGCTCCACCTTCCTCCACGGGAACTTGCGGAGCAGCTCTGGCGGGAGAAGGAGGGTGCTGGCACTGCCTGGGAGGTGCAGACCTGCAGAGCCAGCCTCCCCCATCCCTTGCCTGTGTGTGTGAGGGTGAGCAGTGCCGCTGGCCGCCATCCTGCTGCCCGCTGGGCTCCGCCAGGCAGCGCTGCTGGCTCGGGCAGCTACCACATTGCAGGAAGCGTGGAAACATTCTCACTGAGCACCAAAGAATGTCGGCCTCTCCCCGACCAGCTCCGGCTCTGCTCTGTGGACTGGGACATCCCCTCTTGAAAGACGGGTGGATTGTGGAATGCAGCTTCTTGAGTTGCTGTTGTCGCTACTTGGAGATCTGCCTGAAGCAACTTCCTCAGGAGTCCCAGGAGGAACAAAAGAAGGCTTCTGTCTTACACTATGTCACTTTTCCCTGCAAGAACAAAAAGCCAAGAGCAAGACAACTTCTATCTGAGTGCCCCCGACCTTAAAAAGGGACCTGGGGCCAGCCTACTCCACAACCTCATTTCCATCCACTGGCTCTTACAGAGATAACCAACAGTTTTTGGCATATGAAAATAGCACAAGTAGATATGTAATATAGTAACATTTTGAGGTACCAATGAATATAAGTGAAAAAACAGAGAAAAATCTTGCTTTATGGTCAAAGATTGAATATGTACAGTTACAACAGGAAAGATGTTGATTATTCCTAAATGAACAGTGGTAGAGCATATTAATTATCTTGTCAGTTATTTCCTGAGCTTAGTTCTCTGTATGTCACAGGAAAACTCATTTCAAGTTCATCGGGATTGAGGTGATTATCTACACATCCATCAATCTGATTGCCAGGAAAGCGGCAAAGTTTTTTCCTTCTGAATTCAGAGGTAAATGTTCTAAACTGGTTAAAATAGGCAACTAGGAGTTGTTAACATGCCCTTGCTGATATTCAAGTAATTTTAAAAGAAATTGTAGCTCTGAAAGGATAGAGCTGTCCTAAAATGGGTATGTGACCTAGTGAACCATCTTTCAGGCAGGATTCTGGTTGGTTCTCTACGCAGAGTTTGGCAGGAGATATGGAGGAGAATAGAAATACCCTACACCCTCTTTTAGGGTGAAAACATTTGAAAATTTCTTCATGTAAGAGCAATCCACCCTGTCTTCTATGAAATAGATTATTTTTGAGGCAACGCTGTTGCTGTGAGAAGTGTAAACAATATTTACATTAGCTAATTTTCCCTCCTCCTCAGTACACATATAAAAGTATATGCTTATAAAAAAATACACCTTTTTTTTTTCTAAGAAGAAGAGAGTGAGATGCATTTTTTATCCTTTTTTTATGTCACAATTCTCTGAGAAGCAAACAAACCCTCCCACTTTTTACAAACCTCCGCCTGAAAGCTCTTTTTTGCTCATTTTATACTCATTTTATACAACATCCCCATACTGGTCTCATGCTACAGAAGGTTCCAGCTTGAAAGAAGTCAATATCACTCTTTAATCAATTGCAAGTATCACTGTTAAGTCATCTAAAATTTGATTCTCTTGTCCCTACAATTGCTTGAGCTAAATATCCTGTTTTCAAATACTGCTAGCTCTCACTGCCTCAAGGAGTGAGGGGGACTGGAGCAGAGACATCAAAATAATGTCTCTGATGTGTCATTGCACAGCATATTGCCATTAGGACATCAAGCCAGCATGATTTATAAGCAATTTTAATTAATTTTCTGAGTCATTTCCTAAGGGCTTAATTCTGTAATCTTATTACCATGAGCCTAACATGCTATAGTAAGACTATGCTTTCTAATCTTTCTTTTGTTGTTAAATACAATCTCTGCTTTCATTAGGAAACTCTTGAAATAAAGCAGGTTTCTCTTTTGCATGGTGAAATTTGTCTGTGTTCATTAGAAATTAGTACTAGAAATTATGTAGTGGAGTATATTAGTTCTTAATACAGAACTCATCACCTACTCCTCTCCTTTATTCTCTTTATTCTCGTACTATGAAATCACGCTAGAAGTAATTGAGGTTTCTACTTTAAAGAAGCCACATATCTGGAATTTTAGATATGGAATAATCTCAGCCCCATTTTATTTTATGTACACAAAACCATATCTTAATCCCATTTAATTCAGTGAAGTCTGGATTCTTTTTTACCTGTTATAAGCAAATAAACTGTGTTCATGAAGATATGTACAGATTATGAACTGCAGAATAGTGTGCTTTTACTGTTTGCTTTTTAGCCTCTGCTTTAAAAAAGGGAAATGGTTTGTAGATAATTTGCTAAATACCTTTGACTATTAGTATTTTCCCTGAAAATTTACACATGGTGTTATATGCATTAATATCTGCATTATTATATTTGCATTGATGCATTAATATGCATTAATGATCTGGGAGTTAAGTCATATTTATTGTATCCCACTGTCCATAAGCAGTTTTTATGTACTGTAAATTTACATTATTCTGAAGGATCCTGACCTAACAGAATCATCAAAAATTTAAGTTATGAGCCTATTTTATATGATGTAAGTTTTTAAAAAATCATTTTAAAATCACGAATGTGTGATATCATTACTACGATTGACTTTGAATATTCTAATTATTCCCCTAATATAATTTAATATGTTACTTAAAATATTAATAACCACGGCATTGTCAAGTACAAGCATCATTTCTGTTATAGAAATTAGAGGATGAAATTTTACATAGGGAAAATAAACACATTTTTAACACAGAAGACTGAGAGAACCGAGTCAAAGTTTACAACATTTAGAAAATAGGTAGGTCTCTTTCTCATGGAGGAACACAGAGGTGTACGCCCTTATAAGAGCCCAGGGCAATAGAAAAGAAATATAAAATTATTATATAATGATCAGTAACATTCCTATGCCCTCCAGACTGCCCTAAAAATAAAGAATAAGTAGAGAGTGAAGAAAGATATGGTTTGTCTGCCCTATGAGCTTTATATCAGTTATGGGATAAGAAGAAATTCAGCTGTCATATATGTGTTTGAGTCTTTCTGCCACCATTTTTCACAATTTTCCCGACATTATTCTGTTCCTACATGGAGGGAAACTAGTTGACCATAAACCAGGAATCATTATAGACTGAAATATGAAAAATTTAACTATGAAAATAAGTTGAGTTAGGACATCGAGTTTTAATGTGGAAGGATTTAATTCTTTTTGTTTTGTTTTGTTACTGACAGCGTTATTACAATTAAAATTGGCTGTGATATTTTAAAGCTATTGATTGCCCCATTTGCAACAGCCATACCTTCCTCCCTTTCAAAGGTGTTTAGATTATTCACAATGTGCAGACACAGGTGTAGTGCTTTTATGAATATCAAAGGTGTATTACGCATGCTAATGTAAAAAGAGAGCACTTTAATAGTATACAAATTGTTGAAAGGATTCTAGTAGTATAAGTTGAAGGAAACATTTTAAAGAATGATTTAAGTAATCTCATTATTATAAGGAAGGGAACGCCTAATCTCTTTCTGTTCTCAAAAGATGAAAAGTACAGAAATGAACATTAAAAATTTATTTCATTCTGTCACTCTGCATCAACAAAAAATGGACATACTTATCTGAAAGAGGATTGTACTAAAAGCCTGTGATACTGTTTTGCATTATGTGCAACTTTAGCAGCCACCAGGGCTACCTTCTTATTGTTTTGGAAGTCTGACCTCACCAGTAGTGAAACACAAAGTGAGCTCAGTCCAGCTCAGGTGAAATGAATGACTACCCTCCCATCCTCATCAAAATCACAGTACAAAAATGAGAAATGAGAGAGGTCCTGAAGAGACCCAAAAGAATCTTTATGTCCTAAAGGACATTGTGGACAAGAGAAAAAAAAAAAAGAGAATTAATATAGATGTAAATTAAAGAGTGAAATTGCATTAAATTCCTCTCAAAAATCAGCAAATAATTATATAATTGAAAGAGATGGTCTGGATGGATGTATACATCTTACCAAGGGTGAGAAAAGGTATTAAACCTTTTCCTAAACTAATTCCTCAGTAGTCACACAACTGCAATATTTTTTTGCCTAGGCAGACTCCTTGCAACTCAGATTTCCTCTCATATTTCTAATTTCTAGCATCTGCAATACTTTTTTTCTTCTGATCTACATATTTCCTATGGATTAAATGGTGAACAGGCAACAAATAAAGCATAGGAGAATGATTAACAATTACTTCACTGTATTTAAAAGCAAATATTTTTAAAACAAATGGACCGTTGCAAAAGGCTTAGCTGCTAACACTTTGTACCTGACCCTACACCCCCTCCAATGACCTCTGAAAATCAGTTTCAATTTTGTTCTGTGGAGTTCTAAAACATAGTACAGTGTGATGGGCTTTTCTGTGGCAAGTAATTGTACCTTGTTCTTTAGGGTGGATTTGACTTTCTTCCTTAGACTGACATTAGAGATTAAAATCTCCGTGGAAATGAATAGTCACACTGGTGCACAAGTGTTATGAATGGAAGAAAAGCTGGGCCATATTTTGTATTTTGCATAGTGATCTGACACTTGAGAGTTGCTATTTCTCCTTGAAATACCTTCAGAAAAGGAATTTTCTTGTGGTTTTCATTACCACAATAAAGAGCAGAGCTGATCTGAAGGGCAGTGAAGTACAGTTAAAGAGAACTATAAACAAGTGCAAACAGATCAGTTTTCTGGACTCCAGGGAAAGCACACTGCAAAAAGACCCTCTGAAAGCAGTGTGGAAATTATATTTTCTCTTTTGTAAAGGGGAATTTGTTTGAAGAAAAAGACGGTTATTGATTGTTTATTCTCTTGATACATAGAAGTCAAAAACATTAGCAGCAGACTCTGTTTAATGGAAAAATTGATATTTGTTCCTTTTCAGAAAGAAAAAAAACAAACAGCTGAGTACAGTAATTTCAAGTACTGCTCTGTTGCAGAAAGGAAGAAGGGAGAAGCTGTTCTTGGGAAATGGCTGTCTGAGTTCGATTAATGACTCTATACAACCAGCCACAGTTTACTTCATTAACTAGTAGTAACATTTCCCATGCCTTCAATTAACAGCAGTTTTACTTAACCTAATATTAGTTAAGACAGGATATGATCAGAAAACATCACTGCCAGCCAAGTGTTCCTCAAACACAACTGATTTATCTCTTTGCCACCTCATTAAAATGCAAACTATATTGAAATTGATTTTCAGCACTTTCAGGCAGGAATGTTTGTAATAATGTTAATTTGCAAATTTCCTCTTTTTTATGTGTATTCTGTATGCTGTGGTTGCCATGTTCACCCCAAGGCTATTTGTATTGTGCAGACAGAAAATGAAGAGCGAACATTTATTTCTCATATCTTTGTGAGGAATCTGAGGCGCATGAAGATATTTGTGCTGTAACAGGCACAGTCAATCTCCTTCACTCCCTTTAGTCACTATATATCAACAGCAAACTCCCAGCTAGTCTTGCTGCAGCAATTAACCTGCCAGGGCTTTCTGCTGTCAGACTCAGTAATAATAAACTACCCCCAGTGAGAGATAGAGCTATAGATTCTCGCCCTGCAACTTCCACAGTGGGTGAATTATTCAGAATCAGCATGATTAAAGAGATGACATGGTATTAGTTAAAAACACATACTTTTTTTCTCCCTGACTGAGATTTAAACCTATTAAGGAATAACAGTGGAAGAAAATGGGTCTTTACCATCTATTCATAGGTCTTGGAAAAGGGGTTTCTAGAAAAGTTGTTTGTTTATAATGCCTATAATTTTGAAAGCCTAAGGATAAAAATGTAAATAACAAAAGCAATAGTGTAGTTAAATCATAAAGCATCTGTAAATCCAAGAACAAAATAAATCAGAATAAAGAAGCATTAGGGACACAGAAACAAAAATATTACGTGGGAAAAAATTGTAATGTAGAATCTCCTTTTTTAAAGTAAAAGATGGCTTCATTATTCTTAATTTTTATTAAAGGCTATTATAGAGAACCTTCTAAAAACATGTATTGAGAAATATGAATAGTGTCCCTTATTTATAATTTTCCCTTAAAAAACAAAAAGGGAGAGGGGGAAAAAGGTAGCATTGTTATAAATACTGTAATATTTTACCAACAAATCAGTTGTTTGCATTTCCTGGTACCAGGGCAGCACTGTAATGCTACACATGGATTGCAATTGAGTTTACTAAAACAAAGTCAAGGAAAAATGAACTTACCTTACACACTTCTAATCCCATTAAAATCATAATTCATTTGCCAATCTCAGTTTACTCAGCCACCTGATAACACATTTTAACTAATGTGCCCTGCGATTCTCTGGAGGATAATGTCTCTAGAATGCAGGAGTGGGCCTATGTGTTAGAAGCAGTGCTAAATCTAGTCAAATCCATATTCTGTGACTGTTAGACCAATGTGAATTATACTATTTGTCACACTCATCTATATGAAATGGAACTAATCTAATGGAACTAAGAACGGAGATAAATAAGAACCACTTTGTTTTGTTTTGTTTTGCTTATCCAGACCTTCTATACAAGTAGGAATGAATTAAGTATGCATTCCATACTAGTGCATTTTTTCTAAAATTACACAAAGTTGATGGTTAAAGAATGCAAGTGGCCAAACTACACACAGACAAAAGTAATACCCTGCAGTATGCTGGTCAAAGGTAATATAACCTTATAAATCTCAGCAATGGATAAACTCATTTAAATAAAATAAACTCCTTGAAATTCAGAGGAGGAGGAAGTGTTGGTCTACCTCTTTTAAGAATAATTTAACTTCTACTTATAGAAACAAATGAATTGCCATTTTCCATAGAAAGGAGAATGAATTTCATAGTACAGGACACTGTACTGTGCTGATTATACAAACTGATATTCTAAAATTTGTGTTCTCTCTTTACATATGTGATCATTTATGAAACTTATCTAAATCAGCCTTCTAAAGTATAGAAGTCTACATAAAGAATTCAAATAGGTTTATAAGTTGTGTTTTGAGTCTACAAATTGATGAAAGAGACCATCATAAATGATCTTCATATAACAGCTTCAAATACAAAATGTAGGTTTACCAATTATTCTAAATTTTCCCTTGCGCCAAACATTTGGGAAAAATTTAAAAGAACTCAAAATCTTAGCTCCAAGGCACCTCATATTATTGCTGAAAATACTCACAGGGGTTTTTTTTATTAGGGGAAATTTGGATTTCTCTGTTTTGCTAAAGTAGCCTACGCTGTAATTTGGAAGTGTTATATTTCACGGAGTTGAGGTACTACAAATATTGAGACTTTATGCATCCAAGTGGATCAAAGACTTGGATGGATTACTTTTCAAGAAAATGACTGTCACCAAATTTTAGAAACTGAACACCAAAAGCTAGGCATCTGAAAAATGAAAACATAAAAATACTATTTTAAAAAAAAGACCACATTTTATCACCATATTTTGCAAGACCAGATGAGAATAATTATATTTATTTTAGTGGATTTTCTTGTGAGCTTTTTTTATCAGTTAGTGGTGAGAAAACAAAAAGGACAAAAGCTTTTCAATTTCTACATCTGAAATCCATATTTACGTATCTAAAAAAATGTCAAAGTCTCTAAATGTGTTGCCCTTGCCACTGCTTCCAGTGAAATTGCTTAACTGCTGAAAAGAACAGTATGGCTGAAAGTCAGGCTATGTATATGGTAAGGGCCGAGTAGAGAATGTAGGATATCATCACTACTCAGAATGCATACTGAGTAAGAACAAAAAGCCTTTTTGTTGGCTGACTGGTAATATGTTTGTAATTTTGGAAGGGCCTATGTAGACTTTATTGCTATAGTCTGAGTAAAAAAGTGAGAACACAACACTTTTGTGCTTCTTTGTCTTTTGGTCATACTGATATCCTTTAAAAGTATTGTCTGTCCCATCTTTTCCTTCAAGAATTTCTCTCTTTTTTAGTTTGATCTGCAGAAAATCAAAACCAAAGTTAGTGTGCAGACTATAATTCTCAAGTTTTTACTACTGTGTTCAAAGTGACAACCATGATCTAGACCCATTTGTTTTGTTCATTTAAGTATCACACACATTAATGGCATAAAGAAAATGTTTACAAAAATGTTTAGTATGCATAAAAAAATAGCTTAATGCATATTTTCAAGGCCATGGTTAAGCAAATTTCCTTTTGCTTATTCCCTAAAGTTTGTCCATATTTGTTAGACAGAGACAGGAATTTTGAAGAGCATAATTTTTCCTACCTGCGTAAGTTTTAAATAGAATGAGTTATTTCTGGTTCATCACAAACCATTTCTTTCCAACTGCCTGTAAAGCATGTTTAGATAACTAGCATAGACAAGATATTTAGGTTTAGTATGCAAAATCTTGTGTTACACAACATAAGAGCACATATTTTCTGTGAGTTTCAAGTTTATCCAGCTTGAGAAGGAGCTTGGCACAGTGGACCTCCAGAGGCCCTGTCCCATCTAATTGGTTTCTGTGATTTTAAGATGTTTGTTTCCAAGTAATTTAGATTATATTAACAATCTTTATTTGGCTTAATGTTTTATAAGTCTATGATATGAATTACATCAATAAATATAACTATTTATTAATAACAGACTGGATCCTCTCATTCTTTTTGGATTTTTTCAATGTATTTGATGAAAAAGTTTTTGAATTGATTTTCTTAATTATTAGAATTATTGGAATTATTGTCCTTCTCTTTCTCTCCATAAATTCAATGGGCTTTTTTCTTTTCTGTCTTTTTCTATTTGAGATTTACTCATGATCCAATAAAATAGTAGCTTGAAGGCAACAGTGCCATCCAAAGGGCAGCCAAATAATCATTTAACACATAGTAGAAAAAGCATGAGTTTTTCAACTCATTTTAAAATTTAGTTTTCTTTGCTCAGCAGTATGAAAAATACATATAGTTACAAAAATATGCTGTTCTTCATTCCCACACACTTCAAACTCTTATCTCATAAACCGAGATGGATGTCCAAATTTTCATACTTCTCACAGATGAAAAAGTAATTATGTAAGATACATGGCAAATATTATCATGTTTTATGCAGAATTTTGTATTCCTATCCCATTAAAACTGTGTGGGGGAAGAAAAAAAACAACAAAACACACAAAAAAACCACACACCAAAAAAACCCCAAACTTATTTTCTGACTCAGCCAAAAAAATCCAGTTAGTGTAAAATTCTCAATGTGCCAGGTAGTGCCAGAGTGCTCACACTCTGGAAGGAATTGATTTTGACTTCCTGTGAAAATTTGTTTTCTATAAAGGAGGTGTCAAAGTCTATCCAGAGCTATCTGGCTGGTGCTATGTGACAGGTGAATGTTTCATTTCATTCTGTGACACTGATTAGATTCTGAGATTTTTCATTTATCCAAGCTGCAAGTTGGATTTTTTTCTTCACAATTAATGAAATATTCGATGCAGTTTTGGACCTACTAGAGTGTGCGCTTTGGAAATGCAGAATAGTGGTAGTCCTATATTATGACATGTTTAAGCTCTTTCTGGAAAACCTGTCTCAAAATTACAATTAAAAATTCATGCTTGGTATTATTTTACTGAAAAGGGATAGACAGCAATATGTCTTGAACTGAGGACTATGGAAATAAAATGTACTGCTTTTCTGTAAACAAAGTATTGTATAACCTCCTGACCATAGGAGAAATTACATCAACAGTTATGCCCTTTGTTTTCTTGAGGAATGGAAGACATTTTCCTTACATTTAAATGTCTCAAGAGTAGGGTGATAAAGGTTCTCTAATTCTTTAGTACTGCTATTTCTTTCAAGTTTTTTTATTTTAGAGTACTTCATTCTTTCCTTTAACATGTACTGCAAGCTTACTGACATCAATTTAAAAAAATGCTGTTCTCTTAATGTATTTACAATTTGTCATTATGTGTATTGTTTGGGGATTTTTTAAAGTAGCTTTGAATTTATTTAGCAGATGCAGTCCTCACACTACTTTCAGGCATATTATCATCACGCCTCTTTCTATTCAATATTATCAACATCATCCCACTCATCACAATCTTGCCTAAATCAAAGGCAACTTGTTTCTTGTTGGTGGAAGCTTTGAATGAATAATTCATCTGGAAAAGCCTTCTATGTTGTACATTTCCAGAAGACAGAGCAATTCTCTTGTCAATCACAGCGGCTCTGTCAGTACTAAGTTCCATATAGTATGTGCTCCAAATGTACGGAGGATGACAAGCAGCTGAAATTACCAACTGTGTTAGTTCTGGCCGTCCTTTTAGCTTTTCTTTGACAGAACATTCAAATTCAAGTCTCACTCTAACACTGCATTGAGAAATCAGTGTCAAAATTTCCTCTCTGTTCTCACCAATACAGTTTGGTTGAAAGCTCTGACATATATTGCAACCAAACTGGTCACAGTTATTCATCTCCAGATAGTTAAATTTCATTTTGGCTGAGTTTTCTTATGCCTAGACAAGTTAGGCTCAGGCTGGCTAAGTACAAAGGCAAAGCTTCAACTGTTAGTGCAGAAATATTCATATATGAAGACCTTGTCTTCAAGGTTGCAATGCAAGATGTAAGCAGAAATAAGTATTATATCACCCTCTGTTGAAATCAGGTGGAGCAGTGTTCTTGGTCTCTTTGCCGGCAGGGCCAGAGGGGGATATCCTCTGTTAATGGGCCAGCTGTTAAAACCAGGTGGGGCAGTGTTCTTTGTCTCTTCCACAACCCATTCTCTGTCCAGGGAGATGTTTTCTATTAATGGGCCATTCAGTCTCACTGCATGACTGATAAAATTACATCATCCCATTGTGAGATGCTCCACCCAGTGGGAGGATCCAAACATTCCTACCTGGATAAAAATCTGAGATTTGGAACACCATAGCAGCCTTTTCCTCAGGATTTCCAGAGGAAGACCAGACCATCTACACCACCACTGGACCTTCAGAGGAAAACTACACCTTTCTACAGGATCATTGCTTCATTCATCAGTCACTCCAGGAGGGCTGCAACCACCATTTAATTGGACTGCTACCAGCATCCTGACCAAGAGTGTCAGGTTGTATTCTGACTCTGTCAGTGTTTTTGTACTACTGCATTTTTATTTTAATTTTCCTAGTAAAGAGCTGTTATTCCTATTCCCATATCTTTGCCTAAGAGCTCCTTAATTTCAAAATTATAATAATTCAGAGGGAGACGATTTACATTTTCCATTTCAAGGGAGGCTCCTGCCTTCCTTAGCAGACACCTGTCTTTTCAAACTATCACAGATCTCTATACCTAAACATATACCTACTGATGCAGGTTGCACTCTAGTCTCTTGGAGGATGGAGTCCTTGTCATTTCCGAAGATTAATCTTCAGAAGACTAGTTATGATTATTTGATTATAGTGCAACCAGAAGCATAAAAGGATAGGAAGACAAGTTACACTGTAAGAATCTTTCACTCGAGAACAAACACAAACATTGGGAGGGATACAATGTTGCATTTCAAAGATGGAGATATTAACATATTGTTTAAATCTGAAATTAGAGATTTTGAAAGTATGTGTTTTTTGTGTAAAAACCTTTTCATTTTCTTCTTAAACTGATCTTTGTCAATATGACAGCTAATACACCAACAAAAATTTGAGTGACTGGTGTTAACTAGGTATTACTCTTCCCATCCACATTCATCCAAGAATTTGAGAGTTAAGTCTCTATCTACAAGAGAATGTAATGCAGCATTAAAAGAACAGCTCTCTATAGCATGGATCTAATGTTCAGTCCATAGATGTTTTACAGGATATTGTTTCAGATTAGCTATAGTCTTATTCTGTGAGATGAACAGTCAATAGCACTTGCACCATTTTTGACATGCTTCTGATTTGACTTTGTAGAAAAGTAACGCAGTTCATGTAGTCCAAGACTGAAAGAAAATCAGTGGCAAGATTAGGAGATCCATTTTAAAACCATGCTCATGTTCTGAGCTAAAATGCTAATGTGCAATACAAAGCTACTACTTCTGAGAATATGAGCCTTAAAAGAATATACAGGGGGAGAACAGACCTAAGATTTCTGAAGATTCACGAGGATGAATACATTGCCAGACCTTTTATTTCTCAGATTATTTGTGAATTTGCAAAATTCCATTAATAGATATGGAATTGTGGTTTGCCACTGTGCAAGATAATGTCATCCTTCAGGAAGAAATAAAGTCTCCAAATAAATAAATATTTCAATTTGTGCATATGTAATAACAGTGACTAATTCAATTTCTTAAAGTAATGACATTTCTAGCATATATTCTTAACAGTGAAGTATCTTTCAGATAGACTGAACAGTTTTACAGTTTTCCCCTTTAGAACATGGATTAGAAACAGCTTGCTGTAAGAAACTTTTCTGACACAGGTAGTATAAGCTTTTGTAGTCAGCGTGATATGCAGAAAAGATGCCCTGATGGATATTTTGTTTGTAAACAGAAAAAAAAAAAAGGGGGCGGGGGAGGGGCAAGGTGTGAAATGGTGACTGGTGGCTTGGTCACAGTGACCATGAAGTAGCTGAGATTCAAATTGTTTGCAGTAGGAGAAAAACTGGCAGGAAACTTCAGCCCTGAGTATGGGGAGATCTAGAAGACATTAAGGTTCCATGGGAACCTGTTTTGAAGTTATTTGGGCCCCATAAATCCTGGTCATTTTTTAAAACCCAGCTCTTTAGAGCATAGGGTTTTCAACCACTTATCAGTCTGCACTGCTCTTGAGCCTGGAGGAAGTGACCCTGGAATATCAACCCTTCTTCCCTGCAGTGCCTGTTCCCAGGGAATATTTTCAAGATAACTTCCTAAAGACAACCCTCAAGTTCTCTCTCCTGAAGTCCATGGTTACAAACTTATTTGCTGCCCTGCTTTCTTCTCATCCAATACAGAACTCCACAATCTCATGATCATTACCCACCCAAGGCTGCCCCAAACCTTCATATCCCCCATAAGGCCTTCCCTGCTTGTTAGTATGAGGCCAAGCAGCACAACATTCCTTGTGGGATCCTCCACTATCCATGACAAGAGGCTGTGATCAATGCTTTTTAGGAACCTGCTGGGCTGTTTGTGTTTCACATGATGGTTCTGCAGCAGATGTCAGGGTAGTTAAAGTCTCCCACAAGAACCAGTGTCTGTGATTTTGAGGCTGCTTCAAGCTGCCTGTAGAAGGTCTCATCCATAAATTTACTGCTTTTATCCCAAACAAGAGAGAAAGCCTGTGGAAAAGCAAATTAAATATTTTGAAACTTAATCTTGAGAAATTGTTGGCTTAAATAATGGCATATAGCTTCTCATTTTCTATTTCTCCATGCCAGCTGATTCCCTCCAAAAGTTTACAATTTCATTATGACTCAAAAATGCATGGTGTCTTGTTTGGTTTTTTTCCCTCTCTTGATGGTATCCAAATAGCAAGCTGCTTGATGGTTAATCAAAAATTGTGATATGGAAGTGGCTGAAAATTTTCTTAACTGATTTCCCTCCACACAAGTCTCTTAATGTATTAAGAGAGAAGGTGGCAGTACATTTCTCTCTCTACAGCACTAAATATCTGCCTTGTGGTATGTACCTTTTTACAGATGTTATTTTATAGATAAAGTAAATTTGAAGATCCCCTTATTTTACCATTTTTATTCTTAATGGGCTTGTTTAGGTACAGCTATGTCTAAATGGAGAGGGAGTCAGAACACCTGGCAAATCATAGTGGTTTTACTACTGCTAAGTTGCTATATAGCCTTGGGCCAGTCTTTAAACTTCCAAGAACATTAATTTTATTCTCATTTCCTAAGGAGAACCATGGAAAAGATCTTTAAGATCAGATACTACAATGATTGATGGTAAAGAGAGAAGATAGATGTAGAACAATTATGTTTGAACTTCTAAGTGACAGTTAATTGATGTGTTATTATCCATCAAGACATTATAATTATTTAAAGAACTGCTTATTCACTTTTATCCCAAGTCCACAACCCAGAAAGTAATAGAAAAATCAATGCTGTTTAGCCACAAATGCAACAATCTATCAACAAATTAATTGTGTTAATTTGTAAATCTTTCTCCTAATGTTCAAGCCAAGTGAGCCTTTTTAAAAGTTTCTTTTGTTAACTGAGTTTTAAAAATATGTAAGAAGAAAATGTGCCACAGGAAATATTTCTCTTCAAAAGCAAACCTTAATGCTGGATTTTAAAGAAATATACTTTAAATATTAAAAAACAAATTATTTTTTCAATTTATTCAAAATCTACTCCCCTTTCTGAGGAGCTCAGACTTGCAATTTTTTTACATGATCATGTAATTCTGCTATTAAAATTTTTGTTAAAATCATGCAGAATGAAGGATTAGTATTCTATTTTTTGCTAGAGTTTGACAAAACATCAGAAACTTCACTCCTTTAATTTTGTATGCAGTGCTTTTATTTCTAGTACATTTGTGTGGAGAAGCTCATCGTTTTGGAATGATGATTTGTTCCTAGAGAATAGGGATGCCAACTCATTGCCTTTTTATAGTTATCTCCAAATCATTAGAAAACAGTGTTCTAAAGGGGGACACAAAATTTCAAATTTATTAAAGGTTCATGATGACATAGAAGTTAGTGAGCAAATTTTACCATGCATTGTTCTATGTATTTTTCATACATAATTCATAATAATTGGACTTTTTAAATGCCTTTATGCCATAAAATCTTCAAAAGATGTTTACATTCAGATAAATGACCTTTCAAGTTACTGGTGCATGGGTAGCTTTATCCCACAATATTGTGGCTGTAGCATTCATTATGACAGGTGATATGTGAGGAAACTAGAGAAAGAATCTTCTTAGTTATCTGACATATGGATATTATGTCAGTATTGTAAATTTTTAATTTTTTGCACAATTTTTTCTACTGTTCATCTTGTTCTAAGACCTAATGACAATAAATTAATGCCTTTAATATGTACAGTAAATAAAGTTCACTAACTGACATATCCAAAAGAACTGTTTAGAGGCCAGTGGACATACAGCTCTACTGTTTCAAAGTCTGGTTAACATCAGAGCCTCTTTATATGGCCAACACTAAGCTACTTCAAGTAAGGATTTTTCCTTATCACTAAAATTATAAAACACAATTTCTAAGCAAAATAAGTGATGCCATGCACCCCCCCCCCACCACCCAAAAAAAAAAAAAAAAAAAAAAAAAAAAAAAAAAAAAAAAAGCAGTGTCTGGAAGTATGTCCTGCTAAAACCATAGTGTGTGCATACAGACATAAGACACTTTCCCAACAGTACAAAAAAGTTGTGCCTTCCTCCTCTGGAGATAACATCTGTCTCTCCAAGCAAGCTTTCAATTTTTTGAGAATTTCCCTAGCATAACAAATTTCACACATGTCGTTGCAGCTAGTAGAGTATTAGTAAAACACGGGCTTACTCTGTTCTCTTCTGACCTGTGTTCCGTGGCTAAGGTCATGTTCTCTCTGAAAGCAGTATACTGTAAATTGGTGGTATCTATTTCTGTCTGCAGTTCACATTTATCTGTTGCAATAGTAGTAACAAGCCTAACCACAACCACCACGGAGTTTATTTAATTTAGAATAATTTTGAATAACAATGTTGTTTTTCCCACAAATCAGAATTGAATCATTTTCCTGCATACTCTGACACATGACAGACCTCCAACGCGAGAACTAAAGACACTTTGAAGAGACAACAGTAAGTCAGATTATTCAATTTAGAAAGAACTGAGCCAAAAGCCAATGCTATCACCAGTCTCAGAAAAGTTAATGCACGTCACTAGGAAAGGTGAGAAGCTGGAACTTCTTAAAGAGCCAGCTGACTACCCCTGGTTTAAAACTCCCTGTTGGCAATAAATTGCTTTTCTATTAGCATCAGGCAAAATTAGTCTTTCCTGTCAACCTTGTGACCATGCTGTTCTTGTCTGGCTTTAGTGTCTGGGAAGCCAACACCAAGAAATTGTAAGAAAATCAGTTTAGGGGCAATAAATTAAAAATTAATTAAGCCATTAATGAAAACAGAAATTGAATTAATGAAATTTAATCAGCCGTTTATTGTTGATGTTTGAAAGACACTGTCATGAACTCATTATATTCCTAAGGTGTGTATTGGCTTATCTTTCTCCCTTATAGAACTCGTACAGAATTTCATATAGAGAGAAAATGACATTTGTTCAATGAAACATATGTCGCCTGTGTGACCTGAACACAGCCTCACCATGGCATCAAATGATCTCAAGTTGCACCAGGGGAAGTTCAGATCCGATGTAAGGATACTGGAACTTGTCAAGCCCTGGAATAGGCCACTCAGGAATATGATAGAATCATCATCCCTGCAAGTGTTCAAAAGGCATGTGGATATGAGACTTGGGGATATGATTTAGTCATTTACATGACAATGCTGGGTGAACAGTGGAACCTGATGATTTTAGAGCTCTATTCTAACTTAAATAATTCTATCTATGATTCTATGATTCTTAAACTATATTAATTTTCAAAACAACACCAAAAAATGAATGCACTTAACAGATTTTTTTCTGCTTTGAGAGTTACTTCAAACAATGATAAGATCATTTTAGGGTGGGTATCTCATTTCAGATGCCCTTCAAGATTTGGACAATACAGTATTTTGTTTTTAGAACAATTTTTTTTTTTTTTTCAAAATACAACAATAATCTGAGATCAAATATTATCTAGTATTAAATACAAGGTTTTTTGTTCCATGCAGCACCAGGATTCTTGTGATTAGAAGAAGATCACAAAAGATATGGTCTCATGTGAAGAAATATTGAACCATAATAGGGGACTTTTGTTCTTCTCTTCTGACCATGTGTGGCCCTATTATTTGTCCTGCATTTTAGCTCAGTTTCTCTACACAGAGTGCATACCCTAGTACCAGACTGATAAAAATTGTCACAAGAAAATGTTCAGGTTTATTCTTGACAACTCCTGACTATGAATGAAAGGAAGACTATGAAGGTATTTCATAAAAATGCACAAGGCCCCTAAGAACTGCTGGAAAAAATTATTTTCATGTAGGACAGATTTATTCTGCTGAAACCAGAATATGCTCAGATCTCAGTATGGTATTCAAGTCTTCTTTTTCCCTGGTGTCTTCTGCTCAGAAGAGAAAAAATGAACTCTGCAAATTATTTCACTCTATCAAATATCTAAGAAAAAGCTGGAGACCGTTTTAATCTACAATTTTCTATTATGATTCTAAAAAAATCTTTCTGTCTAGGATCTATGTGTATTATTGCCTCTTTTTCAAAAGTTTAACAACACTTTAATGACCTGGGGTTTTGTTGTCTTCTAGAAGAAAAAGATGTTATATTAAATTGGGAACTCTTATCAATGTTGCCAAAGGCCCTTAGATTCTTTAAGATAAAATACATGTTGTCCTAGTCTTTCAAGAGTTACAGGGTACAAACTTGTCTCAAATGAGAAATGACTCCTCCAAATCCAAGCTCTATCCAGACATAAACCATCAATGTGGGATGATGTTTTGTTTGTATCCTTGCTGATGAAGTTTGTAGTTCTTTCTCTGGCCTTGCTCCTGCTATTTCCTTTGTCTCACTTCTTTTGTATTTTTCCTAATATCACTGTCTTCATACTAAAAGTATTTGAATGTTTATCACACACATCCGAAGTATGTACCACTGAGCCCTCGTAAGCACAGAAAAAACTCAATAGTGAAGGAAAGACAGTAAGGTCTTCTGAGAAGGAAGCATGGTCTTACGGAAATGTGGCTGTAAATCAAATTATTCTCTTTATTACCAGAAATGACTGACACAATTAGAGAAAATAAATTTAAGAGCCACACCTACTATTACAACTTCGCTGATATATTTTTACCTTTTGAAAAAAATATTCATTGATTGCAGAGAAAGCTCAACATAATAAGACATCAGATCATGTACCACCACAGTGACAAGCAATAAAAACAGTCTGTAAATGAACTGGAAAAAAGTATAATATGAAACAAAGTAAAGATTTCAAACTCTGCAAACACAGCGTTCTTCAGCATGTCATACCTTTCCTGAGAATGACCTTACCTTAATTAAAATATGCTTTTGCAATTTCTCTAGATACACTAAAAGAGTTTCTAAAGACATACACTGCAATTCATGGTAAGCTAACTGGTCTGTAATTTCCTCTTATAGCTCAAGGTTCTTTCCTCAGTAATTGGATTATGCTGGCCACTCTTCAGCCTTCCAAGATTTCTCATGAACTGAGTTGGAACAACATATGATAAACTTTTCCAATTCCTTTGCTCGTTTCTTTTTAGCACTTTTTGAAGACTATATGGCCTATATGAACTTACAGTGTTAACCTCATCCAATTCTTTGTAGGAATGATGATCTTTATTATCTCTATAAGTAATCTGAATTACGATGACTATTGCCACCTCAAAATATAATACAAAACATGATTTGTTTTCTTTTTGTACACCTAAGAAGGACCAGATAGAAAGTCTGTGAAATAAAAACTTGAACAGGAAATAGCCTGTAAATTTCCTTCTATCTCTAGAAATAGGAATAGGAAATAGTCTGTAGAAGTTTCAGCTGGGGTGTCGACACCTTCTACCACAGGAGTGGCTGAGAACTGCACCCAGATGATGATGCTAAAGAGGCTGCAGTGCAGGCTTCAGGCTGAAGGAAGTGCCTAGACCTTTTTCCTGGGTTGAGGACAGGCAGCAGAGCTGCCTAGGGAAGATGTGCCCAGATAGAGAACCTCCTATAGAAGGCAGATGAACTGCAGGACGCAGTGAGAAGGTGCCTAGCATCAGAAAGACTGAAAGGATTGAGACAGCTTGTTCCAAACAAATCCCACAGGGAATTCACAGCACAGAGCCGAACAAAAGCTCCTCCAATGGCAAACCAGAAGGGTGAGGGAGGAATAATGCAAGAGAATGTAAGCTTTCCAGGGCAAGGACCTGGGGGAGGAAGACACGTCCCCCATAACCTGAGATGCCCTTGCAGAACCACTTTGCTGCTCCACAGACTGAAAAAGTTCTGGATGTTGACTATCCAGATCTGTTTACTGTTGACTTCAGTAAAGCATTTGACACAATCTCCTACAGCATTCTCCTACTGGCTGCACATGGCTTGGACAAGAGTAATTTTTTCTGGACGAAAAACTGGTTGGATGGCTGGACCCAGAGAGTGGTGATGAAAGGATTTATATCCATCTGGCAACTGGTCACTAGAAGTGTTTCCCAGAGGTCAGTGTTAGGGCTAGCCCCGTTTAAAGTCTTTATTGATGGTCTGGAGTAGGGATTGAGTCCATCCTCATTAGTGTTTGCAGACACCACCAGGTTAGGTGGGACTGTTGATCTGCTCAATGGTTGGAAGACTCTACAGAGAGATCTGGACAGACTGACTTGATGAGCTAAGGGCAATCACATGGGGTTCAACAAGGTGAGGTGCCAAGTCCCCTCCTTGGGTCACAACAACCCCATGCAGCACTACAGACTTGGGGAAGAGTTCTTTAAAACTGTGCATCAGAAAAAGTCTTGAGGGTGCTGGTCAAAAGCCAGCAGTATGTCTGGGTTGTCAAGAAGGCCAATGGCATCTTGGCCTTTATCAAGAATATTGTGGCCAGCAGGACCAGGGAAGTGACCATTCTGTTGCACTTGGCACTGGTGAGGCCACACATCAAATCCTGTGCTCAGTTTTGGGGCCTTCACCTCCAAAAGGACATTGAGATTTTGGAGTGCTTCCAGAAAGAGCAGTAGAGCTGGTAAAGGGTCTAGAAAACATGAGAAACAGCGTAGGGAACTGGGGTTGTTTTACATGGAAGAGACTCAGAGAGGACATTGTTCTATTGTGTCTCAAGTGAAAGAATGAGAAGAAATGACCTTAAGCTGTGTTAGGGGAGGTACAAATTATATACCAGAAAAAAAGTTTTCTCTGAATGAGTAGTTAGGCATTGGAATAAAGTTGCCCAGGAAGGTTGTGGAGTCACTGTCTCTGGAAGTCTTAAAGAATCATCTGGATGTGGCACTTGGGGATATGGTTTAGGGGTGGTTATGATGCTGCTGGGTTGATGGTTTGACTGGGTGGTCTTGAAGGTCTCTTCCAACCTTGATGATTCTGTGATTCTGTATTACGTCTTGGAGGTACAATACAGAAGGATACAAGCAATCCAGGAGGTTCCTGGGTAACCTTGATGATAGTTTCCTTCTTCAAGTAACAAAGAAGTCAATGAGGAGAAATGCTATGCTGCACCTTGTTCTCACTAAAAAGGAAAGCCTGGTGAGGAATGAGAAATTCAAGGGCAGCCATGTCTGCAGTGGTCATGAAATGGTGGTTTTGGGACAGCAAGGAGAGCACACAGCAAGGTAACTACCCTGGAATTCAGGACAGCAGATTTTAGTTTGTCCTTTGCAAGCAATTTGAGTAATACCAAAGGAATCTCAATAGTTTATGGATTTTATCCTTCACAGACTTATGGATATTAACTGAAGTTAATGATTTCACTCTAATGATGTTATTTGCTCCCTGGAGATTAACTTATAACCATGTACTCTGATTTCACTGATTTATATTGAATCACTTTGTAGCAGTGAGAGCAGAGCCAAAGCTAGATATTGTCATATCTATTAAGCATATCTAGTAAATTGTTATTTATTGTAGCTTGAATATTCAGAATATTGGACTCAGAATACTAAAATGGAATGTCTATCCCTTTCTTATGGAGGTTTAAAGTAAATTATGGCTATTAAAACAATATCTGTTCTGTTTTTAGTCGTGTCATTTTATGCTACTGGATTTTCTAGGTGATTAGATTTTCGTTTGATGTTAAAAGTACAATGCAAGGGTATTTGTCTCTCCAGACTTTTAGTAGAATTCCATGACATGTTTATTTAGAAGGCTTCTGGTAGGTCCTGCGATACCAAGTACATTATGTTTTTTTACCTTTCACCTTTTCCTTCTCCCTTGGATTATGAATTAATAATCCATGCATTCATATTTTCCACTTGTCAAACTCAGGCAACACTGAAAATAAGCAGCACAAATTGGCAGATAATGCACCTTATTTCCATGTAGAAGCAGGTGCATTTTCTTCAGCATAAGTGGCAAGATGACGCTGATCCACTTTGACAGGCAGGCAGATCTAAAATTACTCAGCACACTTTGCCACTGGTTCAGGGAAAGTCTCCCATGAGCTTGTTCTGCAATTCTTTAGTCCCTAGAGTGTTAATTAAAATTTACTGGATAATATTTGCAAGGCTCAATGGTTACAGCAATTATCAGTTATTAAATGTTAGTGGCAGAGTTGACACTTGATGATTGGATGCTTTTTTCAAGATATTCAAGAGGGTTTCTCCTCGCCTTCTTTTTTTCAAAATCTTCTTTAGCTCTTGAAATAGCTGGATCAGCTAAGTGTCTCAATCAGCCTGGAGTTTAATTATCTATTTATCCTTGAGTTTCTTTTCAGATGCCAGGAAAATTCTTGCAAAAGAGGAACAGAGTTGTTACAAAAGTCGTTAGAAATGCAGGGGTCAGCTCAGGACAGTGAAAGGAAGAGAGTACCTTCTAAATATACTTGGCACTCAGTTCAAATCTGCTCAACAAAATTTTAGACTGGAGACTTGCTAATCACACATGCAACAAACAACCGCCCATTTCAAATTACTGAAGTCCAGCTTGCAATAAAATTTATTGTCTAGATGTTTACCAGTGATTTCTTTCTCTCTCCCCTTAAAGTTTCATCAACATATTGAAACCCATTCACTCTAAAAGAAATACTTTTAACTTTTTTTTGTTACTAACAGTAGAAAGTTTGCTTATAATTTGATACATTTTTATTTAGATACTTAATATTTTAGCTACTTTTCCTTCATATCCTTTGATATTTCTGTTCAGTTTCTTGCAATTGTGCAGCATTCCTGCTCGCTAAGGGCCTGTTCTTCTCAGTCTCTCTAACGTAATGAGATCATGTCCTTTTTTATTCCCGAGACTGACCAACTCCATGAATGAACTGGCTAAGTGTTTGCAAGCTCTGTAGACAGTTTTCAACTGCAATCATATTGTCTCTGCCCCTCATGACTCTGCAATAATCCCAGAAGAGGCACAAAGTTAGTAGGCTTTGTCTCTGACTAGACACTTCCACAACCTACCCAAAGGCCAGAAAAAATTCACTGCAATATTTGTCAGAGACAGGCAACACAAAAAAAGTCAGCAGCTGAAACAGAGAGGAAAAAGCACAAAACCTGCAAACTTATGAACCCCTGCCAGGTGTTACATACCAGGATATGGTTTTCTTCATTTAGCTGAAAAGGTTTCTTCTGGGCAAGAAAAAAAAAAACAAAGAAAAAGAGAGAAAATGCTAGCGAAGACAAGGCTGTAGGACTTAACACAAGTGAGGACAAGGCTGTAGGACCTAACACAAGTCACACACTATTTAAAGTTCAACTTGAAAGTCATATCACATAACAAAGTTTGGCTTAATGTTGTGAGAGGCAATGGGTTAGCTCTAGGTTCATTAGGTAAGTACCCTCGACTGAACCAACACCTGTGTGTCCTTAGACTCTCCAAATGGCTAAAGAATAACATTTCAGATGATTCTATGGGAAAAACCCTGTTCTGTGTAGCAAAAAAAATCTGACAGCAGTAATCAGAAGACAAGATAAACACAAAAAAGAAAGCCAAAAAGAAAATTAAAATCATGAAAGAGAACAAAAACCAACCAACCAACCAACCAAACAAAAAATTTTAAAAATCAAAGCATGGAAAGAAAGGAGAGGGGAGAGAGAAAATTTTGAAATCATAGGGGTAAAACATGTTCACAGAGGAAAAAAAAGGAAAAAAAATAATAGACATAAATGTCTTATCTAATTTCAAATCTTAAAAGCAATAAAAGAAGCCCTTAATTCCTAATATTCTATTGTATTCCATGGTGGATATGTTTTGTATCTATATGCATTATGTAAACTGCTGAATATTGTATTTGACAAATACTCTAGGTACACAGATGATTTTTCAAAGCTTCTTCAGTCCACAAAAAATAGCATGTTCTTCTCATAACACACTTACGTGTCTACCTCTGAGATAATAGAAATGAACTTCAACATCAGAGTCTTACTAAACACAAGAGGAAGTGCAGCTACTCAGGATTACTTCAACCAACTGGTCTTCTGAAACTTAGCAGAGATTCATTGACATCTGCATTTATTCCTGGGAGCATATTAGTGTCTGTAGCACTTTGGTCCATAAAGGTTTCTTTGATGCTAGAATTCTGATCAAGAGGAGAGACCAGACACAGGTCTGGAATTAAACAGCAACTAGATATTCCAAAAAAGAGGAGGTGATGAATTAATTAGTTAATTAGTTTTTAAAAAAGAACTGGTTTACATATGACTTCCCTTAATTCTTAACAAGTGGTAAGATGTCTTTTAGTACTAGAGAAAGTGTGCTAAGTAGAGACTGGGAGAAACAAGCTCAGGGAAAGAAAGGGCAGTAAGTTTAGGTGTGGGTGACTGGGGACCAAGGGGTTTATCTCCATCTGACGAAGTGGGACAGGGTTTCAAGATCACGCTCTCTTTACCTCTCTTCAAGTCTGTAGTGAGGATTCTAACCTAGGGAAAAATAATTACTTACCTATGTTCTTAAATCATGAAGCAAGAAATTATTTTGTCACTCAATTTTCTCCGAGAAAAAAAAAAACAAACTAAGGCATCACAACAGGTTGGAGCAATGGGCAAACAGGAACCAGTCAAAGTTCAGCAAAGGGAAGTGCACAGTTCTGCACTTGGGAAGACACAGTCCCCTGCACCAGTACATGATGAACATGAACAGATAGTAAGAAGCCTTGCAGAAAAATATCCAGGAGATCTGAAGAGAGAGATGAAGAACCAACACTGTTCTCTTGTGGTAAAGACGGCCAGCAGTGTCCTGGGCTGCATAAGGACAAGTGTTACCTGTAGGCTGAGGTTTGTGATCCTTAATTGCTCCTCAGCCCTTCTGGACTCTCCAATACAAGAGATTGGTGAATATACTTTGAGAGCATCTAGACAGGAACTAAGATGATGAAGAGACTGGAGCAACAAACAGGAGGAGCTTCAAAGACAGCTCAGGTTGTTAAGCCAGGAAGAGACTCGGGAAAATTCATCAGGGTTCCTGGATACCTGAAGGGAGGGTGTAAAGATCACAGACCCAGTATCTGGAAAGTGGTTCCCAATAACAGAATGAAAACAAAAGTCACAAGCTGAAACATGACAGGTTCCTCCTCAACACAAGGAGATATCCTTTTACTTGGAGGATGATTGAGCCTAGCAACAGGTTGCCCCAAAAGAGCTGGTTGACTCTGTCCTTGGAGACCTTCAAACCCATCTGGACAAGGTCTTGGACAACCTGGTCTACGTGAACATACCTGAGTAGAGACATGGTTACCCCTAGATATCCCTTCTAGCTGCAACATTTCTATCATCTCCCGGAGGTCTTTCTTCCCTGAGAGGAGCCTTTGGAGAAGCCGAGCCATTGTGCTCCCTGCACTGGCTCATAGGGACTCACCAGGAACTCCCCTGCCACACTGCTGGGCTGCCTGTTTCAGAGAATTTGTGTTTGAGGCATCAAGCCCTCATCACAGGTCCAAACCCACTCACAAGGCCACATGAAGGCAGCACCTGTACCCAATGTAGGCAATACTTTGCCATGCTGTGTGGCAGTGAGCTGCCCAGGACTGTAAACTGCATACATTGCAAGTGGAGAGCAACCATCAGGAATATGGAAGTTGCTCTTCTGCCTGCCTGTCACCAGTACATATACATATGTGTGTGTGTATGTGTGTGTGTGTGTATGTGTATATATGTGTGTGTGCATATATATGTAAATATATGCACACTATTGTGAGAGAATAGAGCCCAGCTTGTCCTTGGCGATTCTCAAATGCTGTCTGGACATGGTTCTGGGCAACCTTTTCTCTAGTGTTGGACCTGATAACATTCAGACATCCCTTCTAACCTGTGATTTTGTGGTCTGAAACTCAGGGTGTAGTATCACAGTTTTTGTTCCTTGCCTAAAATGTCAACCAAGCTCTTTTACAGAGATATTATTACAGATGCTTCCCCTTTCAATTTTCCTCTTATAAATACTTGGCTAGTATTTGCCACAAACCTTTCAACTTCATCCTATCCTAAGTGCTAGAGATTTCTAAAATATTATAGTCAGTTAGTATAGAACAATGAGATATCATTCTGAAAAATATGCCAACACTACCTAGTTGTGCTGTTTAGTTCTGATTTTTTGTTAGGTATCTTGTTGCTTTTTAAAATATGGCTTGAAATAGTCATAGGAATTCTGAAGAATTTGTCAGGAAACATTAATTCTGTTTTTGACACTGATGGTACTTGGCAGTACTGTGTCTAGGTTCCAAAAATATTGACAAGATGGTTGAGCTGGTGTCTGGATAGCTCTTCAAACTGAATTTGGACCATTCTGCAATGTGTTTTGAGTGGGCATTTTACCTAAAAGCATATTTTTTTCTTGCTGTGTGAATGGTTTCTGACTATGTGTGTAGTTGCCAAAATAAATTCCTCTAGAAAGAAGATCATCCTTCCTATCCAGAAGAACAGTTAACATTTGGTTGGCAATATAAAGTGAAGGGTTTACTAATGCCAGGAAAGAGTGTTGAGTGAAATACAGGAAATTTTACAGTATATCCACTTTTCTGGCAATACAAAGATCTTGTCAGAGGTTTTTTGGTCTAGCTTAGAGGTTTTTTGGGTGTTTTCTTGTTTGCTGAATTACTTAGGAGGGGCTTTTCTTAGAGATTTTTTAATTTGTTAGGCCTTGATCTGTGACACTTCACTGCCTTCCAAGGAAGCATTTCATTCATCTTTCATTGATCTTCACCATCTTAAACCAGACTCAATATCAAACACTTTTTGAAAGGAACACGTTTAGAGATAATCAGCTCTGTGACTACAACACAGAGGGTTTATGCACACATTCCATTCTTTTCCCTTTTTTTTTAACGTGTTTTTACCAAGACACTATTGTAATTTAAAAGCCCTCCATTCTTAATCTTTTCCATAATTAATTCAGGCTTTGACATTGGTTAAAAATATGTTCATATATTTAGTATGTTTCAAAATAACAGCAACACATTACTCATTTCTGAAAATTCAAAGGAAAAAAATTGGTGCATAGAAGTCCTGTTAATACTAGAAATAACTTTTTTTTCAGCAATCTATATATGCTGTGAAATAAGTATATCTTCACTTGCCAAGTGGCTTCTGAAGTTATGTAACTCAAGCCACCACATGTTTATGCTACAGCCCATGTGAGATTAAGCATTTACCATTTAGGAAATTTGGCTTTGGAACATTCAAATAAACTGGAATACATTACAGATTTGGCTTGGGGTGCAGCTAGTCCAAGGAGCAAGAAAAAGATTTCCATACATTCTTTTCTCACTTACTGTTCTTCTGGAATGTTGATAATACTGCTAGTCCTTGGTAATGCCTGTTATTTTGTTTTGTGAAAAGGCTATTGCTAGTTATGTCTTCCACAACCACTCAAACCTTTTTTGCCTTCTCTACATTAAGCTACACTGCAATGAAAATTTACTTTCATCCAGATAAATTTATTTGCACTTATAATTATTCCACATTTAAAAGGTTTCTTCAGAGAAAATATTCCTTGTTCATTTTTTATTTGTTTGGGTTTTTGAAACAATTTTTTTTCAGTCAATATTTTACATAAAAAGCTTTAGCTATTAACCTCTATCAACAATTCTAAAAGCAACAATAAAGTAATGTAAATGTTTCCTCCTAACATGGGCAAAATATGACACCAGTTAAAAAATCACAGACTAATGTGCAGCAAATGAAGTCACACCAGCAGTCAGCACTGAAACCTGGACCCTGAGTGGATAAAAACAGTTGTTCATCTCTTCAGCTGCACAAAAGCAGCTTTTATCAGTACTTAAATATCCAGACATATCCACTTTTTAGTTCCACTTAAAAATACTTCTCTTTATGTTAAGGATAAACAATTTCCAAAAGAAAGTAGTGTACACATTCCTTTTCATAATGTAGGCACAAATCAATTCAGACAATTTCAACATTCTTCACTTCTGAGAATTACAGATTTTAGGAGGCATGTTCCTATTTCTCACATTCTGACTCTAGATATGAAACATAGCAAAACTACACCAAAGAGACTGCAATTTATGTGCATGATACAGGAGTATATATATACTTTTCACTCATGAGTGGTGTAGTCATATGTAGTGGCTAATGAGAGAACCCCTACTGAGAGCAGATAAATTTCAAACCTTCTGAATAATTATGACATGTTTTATTTATAAACCTCCTTAATTTGAAACTGTCCCTTGATTTTTAAAGCTGTCTTAGTTTTGTAAGCACTAATAATGGTGTCAAGCAATTATTGGTTGACACCATTATTAGTGGTTACAAAATTATTATACATTTATATTTTTATTTATATTTATCATATTATTATCAGCAAAGACTGATGAACTGTCTGTGTAGGGGCTTCTCTTCCTGGTACTGAATGCCAGAGAAAACACAGTGAAAAGTTAAAAAGAGAACTGTAGGGGAAAAGAGATGACAGAGACAGATGAAAGATGACTTAGAAGGAATGAGGGAGGGAACATCTGTACTGCACTTTACTGATGATAATCTTTGCAGAGTTTATGACACAGAGGCAGTGGGAACAGTGAGGTAATCATTCTACTTGCCTGTCAACTGCAGAGAGTATTTCAAATTGCAGGGTGAAATTCTGGCTCCATTGAAGTGAGAGACAAAGCTCCTGTTGATTTAAATGAAGGCCAGGATTTCTATGGATTCCCAGAGAGGGGCAGACTAGCAGAGTGGCAGCTGTGCCATCTACATGACTGCGTCAGTCTTCATCAGGATCTTAAAAGCTTTTCTTCAGCTCAGTTTCCAGAAATCTATGAGACATTGGATAACATAGATCCTTTCTGAAACAAGTTAAATTTAAAAAGTACAATTTTAGAGAATCTAACCCTAGTTTGGAAAATCTATGCACAATAAAAAGCATCCTTAAAAGCTAGTGCATAGAACTGTACATATTTTAATTAATATTTCTGGTTTTTTTCCTTTTCCCTTTCCCTTAGCTTTGATCTATACAAAAATGGCCTCAAAGCATGTAACAGATGGAAAAATATCTTTAGTTATAGTTGTCAAACTAGAGATAGTCCTCCTATCACGACTGCAAGAAATTTACATCTCAGAGACAAAAAGAATATGGCAAAATGTCTGAGGGTGTACAGGTATGAATTTCTCTGAACAAGCTTTTCTCCTGATTAACAAGTAATACATGGCCATACAGGGTGAGGAGAATAGACCTGATAGGCTGCAGTGCAACACATTTAAAGAAGCAAACTTTTTGCAGGGGATTTAGATAAATGGGGGATCATGGTAAGTGAAAAAGTACATTCAAAAGAGGAAAGTGCCTAGCTATGGAATTGGATGTGCAGTAAGAAAGGGAATAAGGAAGAACAAGAGGGACAAGCTATGAAACTGGAAAAATGAAAACACAAAGTTAGTCTTCCTATAAGCACCTATTGTATTGCAGGGGGGTATTTATTCACAGCTTAAATACTAAACTGGTGATAACACAGAGGAGTGATCATTCAGTATGCTAATTGAGTCACCCAATGAGAATCTCTGATAAAAAGCTGCTGGTATGCTTTCCTTATCACCTTCAAAATGTGAAGAGCTCCCTATTTAGTGACATTGACAGCCTACCCTGTACATACCTCTTGCAGACACTATTGTGAAGTAGTGGGGACAGATGGCGTGGCAAGAAAATAATTTCAAGTAGATTATAATTTTTTTAATGCATATACTTCTGTATATTTAACCCTATACACACAATTATCTGCATACATATTTGTATATGTGTATATAAAAATTCTGTAACTATTTAAGTCAGAAGTGACTTCAGTGTGTCCACAATATATAAACACACTAGCACACACCTCTGTACACACATACACACCATACACACACATGCCAGAGTATCTTGAGCGTATGGCAGTTGTGTTAAAAGTTGCTTTGGTTGAAGTTCCTCAAAAATGTGGAAGAAGCTGATAATGCCCAATTTTTCTCAATAGAGAAAATAGAAGTCAGATAAATTCTGGAGTTAAATATTACTCAGTCTAACTGAAATAATTATTCATAAATGAATCAACAAAAAAGAAAAAACAGATCAAGATACTTATGGGCTCCTATTTATGTTTTGAAGAGATAGTAGCAATATATGGGTGAGAGATAGGAAGTTTAAGTGAATCAAAAACCTGTAAACAGGTGATCTAAGAATCTGCATGATATGAAACATGCCATGATATAATTATACACTTTCACATTTCATAATCTGTAGAAAATGGAAAAAACCTTCTGAAAAAATTAAATCTGAATAACAATATATTATTTTCATGGTGTCAGACCAGTATTATTACCTGAATTATCTTCTTGCCTTCTAGGCTTACCTTCTGTGGAACTGGGGTGTGATTTGTAACTTCTTAAATTCAGACACTCCTTATTTATACTCATGGATAACACTCTTTGCCTTGCATGTTTGTGCTGCATGTGTGATCATTCTGGTTTTTGGGGACAGGAGATATTTGGTTAAGGGAAGGAAGTCTTTTAAATGGAATGAATATTCATACACAAACTATTCTTTTAGATAGTCATCTATGGGCAAGGTTAAAATATTCCTCCTTTGTGCCAAATATTTATTCATTCTCATCAGCAGAGCTCCATGCAATGACTGCTTAACTGTTATTGTGATTTAACCCCAGTGGGCAGCTAAGACCCAGGCAGCCCCTCCCTCACCCAGCAGGATGGTGGAGAAATTAGTGTGTTGAAAAAAATACACTTTAGTGTAGGTAAAGCAAAAGCTGTGCACAAAGGCAAAGCAAAACATGGCATTTAGTCAGTGCTTCCAATTTGCAGAGAGGCAACCAGCCATCCTCAGGAAAGCAGGGCTCCATCAGGCACAGCAGTTACCTTGTCCCGAATGTGAGTTCATTACCTGGAGCGCAGCACTGACTCACACACGGAGCAGAAGAATTTCTATTACACAATATAGAGAGGTAGGTGGGAGCCAAAGAACTTTATGGTATTTCTATATTTTCACAAACAAATTGCATTAATTGAATACAAATTGCAGAACTTTTTTATTAATTAGTACTCAAATCTCTATTTGCTAGTTATATTTCTTGCTTCTTATACTAATGAGTCCACATGTACAGTCCTTGTCTCCGTTTGAGGTTGGAGTCCATTTTGAGGAGGTGGTCAATCAGTCAATGGTTGCAGTCACCCACTGTCAGAGTCACCTTAAACCAGATATTGCTCCATTCTGCTGATTTCACTTCTGATGGCTTTTGCCCAAACAACCCATTCATCTTTGTACTGTCTTGTCCTTTCCTTAAAGTAAAATATTAGCCAAGCATGCAACGTTCACCACGCAGTTTTTAAATCATAACAGTCTGGTTATAGCTACTGATTAACAGCCAAAAAATTTGCAAAGTTGGAATCAAATCTTGAGGCTCTCAGGTCTTGAGGAGCTCCATATCAGTTACTTAGGGAAACAAACTCCACCACTCCAAACATCTCCACCTTCTTTCTTCTTCCCCTAAGCTGAGAATGAAGCCCTATAGTCTGGATACCTCTTTGGTTACTTGGTACCATCTCTCCCAACTGTGTCCACTGCCAACTCTTCATGTGCCCCCAGCCCACTCGCTGGTGGAGTGGGGTGAGGATCAGAAAAGTCCTTTACACTGTGTAAGACCTGCTCAGCAATAACAAAAATATCCCTGAGTTATTAGTGCTTTTGCAAGTACAAGTTCAGTACACAACTCCATACTAAGTACTTCGGAGAAAACTAAGCCTACCCCAGCCAAAACCAGAGCAACTGGCTTTTTATCACCAATGCATTTCTCTCCCTATTTTTGTGCTCTTCACATGAATCAGTTTGTTTGATTGCAGAGACGTCAGTTTGGTTTGCAAAGAAAAAGCTCCAAGATTTGGTAATAAATATTTTGGGAAAACTAGTAATTAATGTCACCTGAGATAGTTTTCTCAAAATTCAAGAAGTATTTCCATTTTCATAAATTCAAAGTAGGCATAAAAATTTTCATTTTGATTCTCAAAAAAGAGAGAATACCTGCTCTAAAAATTGTCCCTTGGACTTCTTTCTTCCACTCCTTTAAAGTCTTTAAATCAGATTTAAAATTAAATTCACAGTTGAAGACCTTAAGTCATGTGAATGGAAGACAAAGCAAAGATATGAAAACATCAAGAAGGAGCACCTCTCTACTCCTGCTGTGCCGTTTGAATATTTGATGTTCTATTCCTCTCACACATACTTTTATTATTATCTGCTTCTGATTTAATAATGGCAAAAGAGCAGATATTGTTTTTTATATAAGCATGTGTTTCTTCATTTCTATACCAAGAATATGTGAATGCAGGTGGTAGAGGATTGCAGTCAATTTTCCTGTTGTTAACACAGATGTTATATTTATGCTGGTTTATTTCTTTATGGAGCATATTCCAAATCTGAAGTTTTTGCTATCCGGTACAGTGAATAACACTCTGTTTATATCTATTATTAATTATGCTCACTTGCTATCTGCCTAATATTAGGTTCAAAGAGGAACAATGTCCATTATTATTTAATATAATTAAAATATACTTGAATTAAAATAGTTTTTGGAATGCAAGGGCAAATATTATAAATGGCAAATAACTATTCACTTAAGAATAATTGCACCACCTTGACTTGATACCTTTTGTAGGTGCACTGTGTTACAGTAAATACAAACTGACTCTACATCTATTTTCCAGAGCTTCCTGTTTCACTCCATAAATGGAGAAAATGGTTGCAAGAATTGAACTTTAATGCCATTTACCGTTAGTGGTACAAACTATTGCTGTTAGCAACAGGCTAAGGCAAAAACTTCAAGATCCTGATTTCTGTTCTCTTTTTCATGTGCTGAATGATCTTGGAAATGGATTTTATTCTATTGTGCTCTTATTTACCCACATCTCATGTAAAGGAGTAATACATTTCATTCATATTATTAAGTACTTTAAAATCCCCATACTAAAGGAACCACAGAAGTGATTTATTACTCTTTTATGATGTAACAGCTGAAAGTCAAAAAGCTGTCCTCACATGATAGATGCTAATATATGACTAGCAAAATGGCAAAAGCTCCTATACTATGAATTGGAGGAGCACAACTGGGTTTCGCTGTCTCTCAATTGAACCAGACCAACGATGTTGTGCAGTACTTCACAGCTACTCAATCAATCCAAATGCTCATCAGTCACAGGAGACAAAAAGAGGTCTAGTTAAGTTCCACTAACTGGTGCTGAGAAAAAATCTAGAGCTGTGCTCTAAAAGTGTGTGAAAAGCTAAAAACTGTTCCAGAAAGGATAGCATGTTTGCAACCCTAAGAGCTAGACTGAACAAAGTCCAGATCATTAGGTTTTTAACATATTCATTCTAGCAAAGCTCCTTAGTTTTAATTAGAACTACATCTGCTTAGACTTTGGAGAGTAGCAGAACAGGATGGGCAGTCTTATTGAAATAATTTTGCCAGGCTCCTGGTAGAGGATCCTCAGGCATAGGTCATTCAAGACAATGGCAAAAAAGCAAAATTAAACAGTCAGCAGAGCTACCGTAGAGCACATTCCTGCTATATTTAACAACGACAAAGAACCCCAACAAATAAAGGTGCCATTCAAGAGGACAGATGAAACCCTGGATTCACCCTTGAACTCCTGCTGGAGACCAACACTGTTGAAAGGGCCTTGAGTGCTCTGGTCAATGATAAGTTGAATATGGCAGCCAGGAG
>JBBMKD010000115.1:38941823-39009963 GCA_037834095.1 Argya squamiceps
AAATTTTTATCATCTTAAAGCTTGCATGGGACTTGTCCCACTGATGGTCAGCAGCATGCAGAATGCTTCAAGGCTGAGTTTAGACTTTGTGTGCAGGTTGATGCCATTTAACTTACAGGATCATTGCTTCTCATCTCAGAAATCTGTCGATCATTCTGACTTTCATTAAAGATAGAAGTGATGCCAAAGCTCTTTATCTTTTGCCATATCATGAGTGTATGAAGTGGTTTGGAACTCAGTACTCTAGAGCAAGGCTAGAAATATAACGTGCATCAGCATGATTCATGTTGTCTTTTGGAAAGTAAAGAAATAAGGAAGTTGGAGCAGATTGCTTCTGGAGGCAAATATCAGATATGTTGAAAACTAAAAGCAAGCCCAGACACCAGCTGGAATTTACAAGGATAATAAATGCTTTAAATTCAAAGAACATGTTATGCAAATTCAATTCCAAATTTTAATGTGCTTTATTTCAAAAAAGCCCACCAACAAACAATCAAAACCCAACCAAAGTTAATTTTTATTCCACTTTATTTTCATTTCACTTGGTAGCTTACTAAAACAGATAATTCAATGCACACAGCTAGTCATAAGAAAAAATGCACTATAAAAGCCTCAAACAAACAACAAAAAGTCATGCTGAGAAAAAGGAAAAATTTCTCCCACATTTAGCTGACACTGCGGCATACTGCTTAACAGTTTGAGAACTTACTCTGTCAGAACATATTTGCTAAGGGATAGAACCTATCTGAAGATGAGTATTTGATGGTCTGGGTTTTTTTAATATTTCCATCTGCCTGTAGTCAGAAGCAAACCATTTCTCCACATGTACTCAGGAACATGCTCATATTTAAAAAAAACTATAAATAAGACTACTATTTTTATTTTCAAGTACTTCTCAGACTGTGACTGATTTTTCTTGTTCCAACCTAAGCATAATCTTCATCATCACCATCATTACCATCATCACTAGGAGAGGTGAGAGGAAAGAACTCTTTAAATATAAAAAAAATTAGAATATGAGCATCAGCATACTAATCATCATAACTAACTGTATGAAGCAATTCCCATGTTTCTCTCTCTATAATGATATATTATTATGTAAATACAGGATGACATGATGACAAGAATTTCTTCTGGAGTTTTGGAAATAATCCCCATATCCCAGGCATTTTCTTCATTTGAAACAGTTAAAAACAAAATTCATGTTCTCCATTCTGCAATTAGAACTTCAGAAAAATGTGCCAAACTGTAAGGACACAGACTGTAGCTGTCCACTGCCATTAACAAGAGAAAAGTGTATTGTAGCCAGACCCTTTCATTAAAAGTTTTTCCATCTCTCTATGCGTGCAGAGGTTAGTGCTCTTCTGCAGCACTTATTGGCAATGAAATGGCTGTTTGGAATATGGATTTGAAACACTCTTGTCTTCCTAAAAGACAGCAGTTCAGTGGAAGGCTCTGGTCTTCTTCATCAGCTTCCTAAATGCAGCTTAGGGGTCAGCTTAGTGTCAGCTATGATTCATCTTGTAAAGCTTTATCAGTTTACACTTGGAACAACAAAACCGCACACCTGATCATAGTGACACACTAGACTTAGTGACACCTTTCAGTCAGGTCTTTGTAAAAGAGGTGAACAAATTAAAAGTTTTGCCCTATCCTCTTCTTTCCGCAGTTTGAAGTTCTTCTGGTCACTGTCAGAAATTATTTCTGCACCTTGTTTGCACTGCAGCTCTGGGACATTTTTCAATGCCGCTTGTGGGGCCTTAATCTTTTAATAGGAAATTTGCCTCTAATGACAAAACTAAGCACAGAGATATATTTCATCATATTCTCAGTTCAATGAAAGTTGAGACTTCTTTTTTCTTTATTTTTTTTGTCTTTATTTCTTTTGTGAAAGCACTTGTGTGAAGAAGAAGTAATAAAGCAAAACAACAGCAGTAAAAGGTATCCAGTTTGTGGGAGAGACAAAACAAAGCTTACAGCTACATTAAGCAAAATATATAATCTGCAAAAAAATCTCCAAAAAAACCCTTTTGATAAAATGTGTTCATCACATAAGTGACCGCCTTTGATAAAACACTACTGTGACTGAAAATCAGGATAATATAATCATCTTTAATGTAATCACTTATTGCTTATATATCTCATTTCAGTCTCTTAGACTATTTTGATGTTTTACCTTGTTTAAATTACATCTCTGTTTAGCCAAAGCATATGCCTTATTATTTGTTTTGCCTGTACTTATAAAATAGTTCACGTCTGCTAAAAATTTTGGGTCTATTTTGGGGAAGTTTATAATTAATCAATTAACTATTGTATCAACTGTAAAAAAACAGCCACACTAAGTAAATTGTGTCTTTAAAAGGAAAGGATTAGGCAAGCTTAATATTCACCTCACATAGATGACATCACCATAATTCCACAGGAAATGTAGAAAAGAATGGATAAAAATATTTTTATGAAAAAAGTACTAACAGAAAAGGTACAGTCATAATTTTGAACAAATAACTTGTATTATAGGTAGACAAATAGGTAGATACAGCAAAGTTCTCAGAGCAATTAGGTTTAGTGTGCAAATCTATTTCACACACAATGTTTTGGAAAATACCCCTATTTCTTGAAGTTATACTGATCTATCATAACAGTATCTGTGTGATTCAGTTGGGAAACTTACTTCTCCTCTTGTCTACAGTCATCATGTATCCATGACACTTCAGCTTTAGTTCAGGTTATGCAGTCTTTCCATTAAAATATTTACTAAGTAAACTGGTTTTAAATTATGAGGAAAAAAGCACTGAAAATAGTGTTTCTGAGACAGAAACACAAATTGTAAAGAAATCAAAATTAAATAAGAGGTCCAAATTCAAACTCCCAACCCTAGATATGCAGCACTTCTTTTCCTTTAAGCTGAATGGGCTACCAACCCTCTACAATGACTTTAAAATATAAAGGTATTGTTTTGCCCCACCAGAGGGAGCCCATAATATTTCACGAATGAAAAAGGAACACAATGGCAAATGCATAGAAAAAAAAAAAGAATTTTATAGGTACAGTAAATAAATGTACACACGTGTACATTTACACATTTGCTATGTATTGCACAGCTTGCCTGAGACCCTAATGCTGAAGCCAGACCACCAGTAGTATGTTAGACAGGAAGTGCATTTCCATAAAACAACACCAGGGACAGATGTAAACAACTAACCTTTAGAATCACAGAATCATAGAATATTCTGGGCTGGAAGGGATGCACAGGGATCACAGAAGCTCAGCTGCTGGACCTGCACAGAATCACCCCAAGAAACACACACTGTGCCTTCATTTTTAGAGAAAGACTAGAGAGCAGTGTTGTGTTGATCAGAATAAAGACCAATTTGACTTCTATTTAATATCAATGTAGACTACGAATACAAGATTGTATGCATTAGAATTTACTGAAAGAAAAGAGGAGCTGACTTTGACTTTGACCTTTCCATAAAGGTGTTAGTGTCTCACCTAAATTCCAGGTTAGTTTGTTTTCTGAAAAGGTGCTACATTAATCATGTATCTGCCACTCACTTTTTCTTTCACACGAAAGACAGACAGTCAATCTACTATAATAAATCAGGAAAAACTAGAACTGAGACTTGTATGTGCAGGGGCAATATCTAGTGGAGATGTGTCCTCCTTACAGACAAGGTGGAGCAAGAGATTCAGTTATTTCTTACCACCCATGTAATGTGGCAACCAAAGATGTGAATCAGGGGCACAGCCAAGAAATGCTGATTGTGGCACAGTAATAAATATTGAGTGAGAAATCCTATTCTAATCAGTTGCACCTAATAATGTCACCATCAAAACCCATCCTTCCTCCCAAAACATTTTCTTGTACTTGTCTGTGTCTAATATTTTCCTTAGCAATATTTTTATGCAGAGTAGGCCAAACAGAATTTATTCATATAAACTGGGACTAGTTTAGGATTTCTGCTTTCAGACATAAAGAGTAAAAACTCTGCAATTAGTGTGATTTAACTATTTACAAGTACAACATTTATTTTTATGTGATAAGAAAGTAAGATAAAAATGTTCTAGGCCTTTTGTTACTTCTCAAACAGAAATTCCAACAGTTTTAAATGCCCAGCAATTTTTTTATGAGCAGATCATCAGCACTTTGTAAAACTGACACTACTGAATTTTCTAAAAAAGGTAGATTTAATATTGTATTAACTAAAGGTTCTGATCACTGTGAAACACAGTCTTCTGCTTTTCAAGTAATTAGAGGTTATTATCAAACAAACATTCAGAAGATGTACTCTACAACATTTCACCACAAGATTTAAATAATACTCCTTATTCAAAAATTATTCTCATTATCACATTTTGTGATAATGGTTTGTTACGGTAACAAATTTCAGGCTTCTCATGATGCCAACACTGCTTCTAGGAAGCATCAGACATTGTGCATTAGATATTGTGTTAGTTGCCAAGCCTAGTATTAAACAAAGATGAAGCAGGTGTGTCTTTCAACTTGTAAAACCTTCAAGTCCAGACTGACTTACAAAGTCTCCCTGTATCTGTACTCAACTCCAACCTGTTTATCATTAAATCACTCATTTAATTCAGTAAAGCTTTATTTAAAAAGCATCATGTATCCCCCTCTTGGACCTTAAATAATTGCCCATGTTTACTATTTCTTAATGAACATGTTTTGCCCTTTCTATATTAAAAGGATGTCAAGATGTTTTGTATCCAAAAGAGATTAATGTTTAAAAGGCATAAATAATGACAATTGTTTAGATAGCAGAAAATAAACAGATACTTATTTTCTCTCTGTCAGATGGTAACTCAGGCACCAAAATTAAGAATGGAAACTTGACATCTTGAGGATAGGTAGTAAAAACTGTCTTACATGCTGCAGTGCTGAGCCTCACAAAATTTCCTGTGAAGTGGATGGCTCCCAGACTGGATCTAATCTAATTGACTCATACCTAGACATTCCAGTTTGGTAGCTTAAAATAGGATTCATAATAGCCAACACACTGACCTTATTACAGGAATCTCTGCTTATCATGGCAATAGGACATGCCTGGAGAGTGCTCACACAGAGACCTGATAGGAGTCATGCGGAGAAATAACTATTTCTCAGTAATGATTTGATTTAGGCTGTTCAGTCTGCCAACAGAGAAGCAGCTCTGGATATCTAGAAAATGTATTTTTCTACACACTTTTCTAGGTATGTGGGTTATTTCTACAGAGGAAGGAAGTTTTTGAAACAAAATCTGTTCATCTGAAACAGCACATGCAAGACCATAATTTGCCCATAGGCATCAAGTTGTATTGAAGCACAGGCTTAAATATTTACTTTTATGTTGTTCAGTTTTTTCTTTCTTTCAGGTAGGAGGGAGTTTGACATACAGACTGAAGAAATATCAATTTGGGTTTTACCAACTTACTTGACAACACAAATTCTTTCCCCACAGGGAGTCCTGGAAAGTTTTACTTAGACAAAAAAAAATCCATTTTTGTTCCTGAGAATACAGTTTTGTTGCTGAGAAGGTCTTATATACTACTTATTCTCCTTTTCTGAAATCGAATTCATTATTTGTGCATATGTTTAGAATCATTATCCCAAAGAGATTACCTCTCTTTTGAGGGCCACATTATGACCAATTCTTGAAATCTCTGCAAGGGAAATACTGGACACAAACATTTATGCCTGGGGAATATTCTTTGAAATTCTGCTTACCTTCACATCAGCTACCAGCAAAAGGCTAGTCCACAGCCAGAGCAGATTGTTTTTCTAAAGGTCCTGGATAGGGAGCAGGACAAAGATTCCCTGCTCTTGTGTAAAACCCATAATCTAGAGAGAGGTCTGAAAGATCAAGTTAGCTTGTTAGCATGAGACATTTTATAAACTATAGAAAGTGTTGCAGCCCATTTCTGTCAGTATTGTGCAAGTGGAATAGTGATCTTGGCAAATGGATGTTTTCATCTAAAGAGCCTTTTTTCTTGACAGTGTCATTTGTTATCAAAGTAAGAGAAACTGAACAATAATTCTTTTGTTTAGTTTGGTTTTTTGCATCCAAAGTGGAAAATCAGAATTACTATATTGCCAGAATAAGATACCAAGATGTGACCCGTGGATATTTCACAGGTCTGCTCATAAAGCTTCACAGTTTCGTCTTTGCTCAGATACTGTACATCACACACAACAGCAGTGCTTTGTGGATTTAGAACTCGTAAATATTTTACGTATTGCAGAGAGATATACTTGCTGGCGGTAGTGGGGCACAACACTAAGACCGTGAAGTAGTAGCTTAGCAAAAACTCCAGGCAGCCTCATAAGAAATAGAACCATCTCTTTGGATCACCTCAGCTGAGACTACAATTTGGGAACAAAAAGCAAAATGCATCTTGAAGCCTGTTAAATTATTCTATCCCTGGACAGTGAGTCTTTTTCCGGTCTTGAGTACTTTTTTTTTTTGTAGTAGCAGGAATAGGCAGAAACAATTTAAGCACTCCTTAAACCCTTGCAAAACCCTGGCAAAGGGTGTCTTGTTTATATATTATATTTGCAATTCCAGAAAACTCCTGTCAAGTCTTTCTGTAAAAGCTGTTAAAAAGCCAAGCTTTTGGACCACATGGATCACAAAGGATGGTCCTCCAAAGAGTATATGACTGCTTAAATGCTGTTAAAAAAGAGTAATAAAGATTCAACACTCAGTATAGAGGACTACCATGAAAGTCCATCACAGAGATTTTTCCTAGGACCCATGTTTATAAATGATTAGGAAATAACAATTTGAAAAATGAATTGATAATGATGTACAGCAGATGATGTGAGAAAATGTAAAATTATTAAGGTTTGCATAGGAATTTCCTAATAGAAAGTGATAGAGGAAACCAGATTAAGTGGTTCTAAATAAAAAATAAGGAACAAAGAGAAAATGCATGGTCTAAATTAAAATTTACTGGAAGCAAAATGGATTTCAGACCTAACATGGACAACTCTCTCAGAAATAAAAAAATAAAATCAGAATGCAAACAACTGTTAGCCAAAAAACAGCAATTAAAACAAATATATATAAAAGAGTATAACAGCAGTTTAAGTTGTGATACCCCATCTTAAAAGATAGGAAACAGAACTCTAATACACAGGAAGATCATTGAAGAAGAAGGAATAAGAAGTGTTGAAGCTGTGGGAGCAGAGAATCCAGTGTAGCCTGTGTACTGAAAGACAGGGGTGGAGAAGATATTTCCCTGCACCCCATTGAGGACCTCATGGCAGAGCAGAGAACAAAGTGAGGAGGAAGATGTAAACTCTTATGTACTGATTGTAACACTCCTTAACTCACCCATATTTTACTCTTAGGGCTATGGGGTCAAAAGGGATATGAGTTAGGAATAAACAGTGTGAAGTTGAGACTGGAAATAAGGGTGAGAAAGGTGTTTTAGGCTTTGTCTTTGTTTCGCACTATCTGTCTCTATTTCAATTTGTAATAAATTAAAATACTTTACCCCAAGTTTGAGGCTGTTTTGTCCATGACAGTAACTGGTAAGTAATCTGCCTGTCTTTATCCTACTTGGGTTTTTTTTCTTCTACTCCTCCGCCTGGCTGAGGAGGGATGGAGAGTGAGGGAGTGGCTAGATTGGTGCCCTGTGGCTGGCCAAAGTCAACCAACCAAAAGGATCTATTAAGGTCTACTAAAAAACACAGACTACACACAATATTCAGCTCAAAAGGTGTCCACAAATTGCAGATTTCCAGCGAATGGAAAGGTTAGAAGAATGAATCTTCTAAAGATTCAGAGTAATCCGTGTTTCTCTGGTTCTTTTCCTTCATCTGTAAGCAGTAAGTTTTTGTCCTGTTAATGAGGAATGGGAAAATGGGCAAATTGAACCTCAAGTGTAACTCAGTGAGAAAATTATTAGGCAAAGACCTCATAGCTTGGCCTTACACCAGAAATGTAAAATGTATCATGCTATTTTATGCAGTTCAAACAAATATCTCTGTCAGAATTGCTGGAGTTTGAGGGAGGTTCAGAAACATAGGAAAATAATATAATAAATGAGAGCAGGCAGTATGTTTGGAAGGGACTGTGATGGATACTAAGTGATAGAAGGTGAAAGTCACACGACAAACTGATGAAGGGGTATATTAAGTTCTCACATGAGATTTTCTAAAGGGGGAAATACTCTGACTCAGGGCTGGGTTTTAGAGTATTTCCTCTCCCATACCCATTTTTATGCATAGCATGGACTGATAAGGCACTACAAAAGCAGCAGGATATTACCACAGAGAGCTTGTCCACAGACATGACATGAATCTGAGATTTCAGTGAGGGCAGCCAGGGGACTGGCAAGCAAATCATCATGGTGGAGTGCATAGACATTTTGTCCCCATTCTTAGTAAAATGTGTAAGAATTAAGTCACCCTACAGTCATATATAATTCTTTCATAACTCAAACTCATGTACTTCCAAAGAAAGGAGAAAATAAATCAGTAAGGAAACAGATTTCAATGTCAAGCATTAAAGGGATAATTATAAACAATAGAAAGGACTTTTTTAATTATGAAAAATACCATGACAGGATGCTTTTAAATTACATATAATGGAAAACAAGGTGAGTCACATAATCATACTCCTTTTGACACATAACAATCTTCATCAGTGATCTTCACCCTGCCCCCATGTCAAGCCTGTATAAAGGGGGCAGGCTCCCTGAAATATGTGAACATGCATCTAATCTGGCATATTGAAAATCGTTTTGCACTCACAATAATCGCATCTTTTGAATCCATTCGACTTACTGTAGAACAACTTCTTGTTAAGATATAAAATATTCATTGAATATCTCTTAATTTAAAAAAAAAAACTACGCATACAAGATTGAAGACATCACAGATAGAATATTTATGATATAACGTAAAATCCCTGCAGAATTTGCCAAATGTAAGAGAGAGAAAAGATGCTCAGCACGGTGGTGTTCTGATTAGTTTTATACTTCATAAAGGAAGACAAAATAGGAAGTAAGACCACTGGGGCTGAAACCAAAATAGTAACTTTAGGTCTTGCAAATTTTTTTGTTGTTGTTTGTTTGTCTGTTTTATTATTGTTACATAGTACAAATTCCATAAGACCTCCCATACCTAAGCCTGTAATAAAGGAGGACTTGGTGTCTTTTTTGTTTTTTTAGTTTACTTTAATTTTTAGATTTTCCTGATAAACCTGTGGCATAGCCCAATGAGTAAAATCTAGAAATGGAATTCACTGAAAAGCATTACTCCAAAGGAAACGTATATAAATAAATGACCACTACTTCCTTTCAAGGTGCACAAGAGCTTGGTGGAATATAACAGAAGAACAAATGGAAATAGGTTGCTTTATATTTCTCAGAAACATTATTTATCATATAAATAAGCAGTATAACAACATTTTATCAGGCTACAACCCAGCTGTCACTCTTTCCTTTTCCTGACACCTAAGAATTACATTACTTATATTTTTGTAGATGAATGTCCTGTGAAAAAGTGACCAATTCACTTCTTTACCACCATTCCACCTGAGCAACTGAGAAGAATTAGAAAAACTCTGATTTGCTCTTTAAAGCTTCTGGGCAGTTATTTTACCTATTAAGGATAAGACTTCATGTCGTAGCTACATAAAGGTAGAACTCATGAGGAGCACAGGTGCCATGGAGAAAACCTTACTTCACTGCATGCTAAGAATTTCTGTTATCATATGCCTTAATGGAGAGACAGATTAAATCAATGACCAACAACATGAAGGGAATTTTTATTCTTTTCCTTTTTTTCTAGTAGCTTTCCATGCTTCTGAATTACTTGTGACTTAATTAGATTGCTAAAATTTGTTCAGAAATGTAAAATATAACATATAGGATAATGTTTGCTGCTGGTAAAGGAATCACATTTAGAGAACTGAATGGACCCAGAAAATTATGGGGACTTCATAAAAGGTTCATGTGATCAGTGATATAAGCAGCAGAGAGCAGTTTCTCCACAAATGAGGAAAAAATCTGTCAGAGAAAAAATATGACCTGCCTCCACGAAGTATAACTTTTGTATCTTGAAAAACTGAATTTAAAGAAATATTTTCCTAGAAAGATCATATATCTGTCCGCAGATTTTTTTTCTAAAGTGTAAAATTCTATTCAACGTTTTTTATCCCCTCTTTTCTGGGAGTCTATTTTACAAACATTGTCCTCACCTCCCCTCTTCATTCTTCCCCCGCCTGCTCTAACTGTGGTGGAATTTCAAACACGGCAATCAAACTCCCAGATGAGTCAGATTTGCTTATTGTATTGTACTCACATATGTAAAAGTAATTATGTCATCTCTGTTCTCATTAATTATTAATGTTAAGAATTCTGCACTATACTCTTTTTCTCTGACTGTCAGAGAGACCTTTGGGAGTTTTTGTTTTTTCTTTTTGTTTTTCTCCCACTAACCATTCTAAACACCAAGAGGTAGTGATTTCTCACCCTGTAGCTGCTCCGAGAAATCACTCTGTCTTTGTGCTTTACCACTTATGTTTCCCTTTTTTATAAGAAAAAATAAAGCTATTTTCTGACCACAAGTAATTCTCAGAATTACCAGGTGATAATTCTAGGGTAAAACTATGCTGTCTAATATTGGAAAAAAATTATTCATGTGCCTTTGTGTCAATTTTACTATTATTATAATTTTATATATTAAATCAACATAACTTTTACAGCATCTAAATAGCTTCAGCTCATAAATCCTACTTTCACAATTATTTTGACGGTAGACTTACAAAGAGATTTAAGCATTGCAACAAGGATTTAGTTCAGTGTATTTCTATTAATACAAAAATCACAAAAGATACATGTACATTTCATTTTCTTAACTAAATGAGATATACAAAAACTTATAAAAAATTGTATGGATATTCAGGGTGTAGAATTAAGAACGTGAAATCTAAAAGACTATGCTTGATTTCAATGGATATAATGTACTGAAATCTGTTCCTCTTTCAAAACTGTACAGTTCTGAAAGTTTTAAAGAGAGGAGAATAGTTCATTTTGGCAGATATGGAAAAATTTGCATTAATATCTATCCCAATCTTTGCAGCTAGGTTTGTTTTTGTGCCCTCCATAATGCAGTTCTAATACCTCCCTAAATGTTTGGCTGCAGTAATAATTAGAATTCTGAGCATTTATATTGTTCTACAACTTGGTGTAGATATGTGGATGGAATTGTTCAAGGCCAGTTTGGATGGAGAGATGAACAATATAGTTGAGTGGGTGGAATCCCTGCCCATAGTGGAGAGGCTCGAACTGGGGAATTTTTAAGGTGCCTTCCAACCTAATCCATTTTATGATTCTGTGAGGTTTCAAGCCATTCCAAGAACTACACAAAATTATTGAATGGAAGGATGTTGTGTGGGATGCTGCATTCACAAATATGCATCGATGTTTCTAACTGACAGTTTTTGCTCTCTTTGAATGATATCTTGTTTTTGAGTTTTGCAATAGGGAAAATGGATGTTCTTTGCTATTTCTTCCCTAACATTTACTATTTTTTTCAATTTTTATCCTGTTTCTTCTTCTTCATTTCCTTTCTAAGATTAAAAAATCCTTTTACAGTCTCTCTAAAGTGTTTTTCGACTCCCTTAACAGACTTCTCTTCATAATAATTTCCTTCATCTTTCACTGAACAATTTCAACTTCTTCAATATCCTTTTCAAGATAGGGAGACTTATATTGCCAGAAAATTGAAAATTTTAGTTGAGGGCCCTACTGCTATTTTCTTTAGAGTGATAACATACTATCTGTATCATTACCTTCATGGGATTTAAAAGTTTTTAAAGACAAAAGCTGAGTAACAAGAGAAGTTTTTTCTTCCTAACAGCTGGGTTTACTTAGCACAATCAGACAACTTTAAAGTTTCTCACAGACCCTTGAAACACATAAGTAACTCCTATGGCTTGATACAGTGCCATTTCATTAATCGTGTTGTTCTGTCTGTATATGTGCTTAAAATGTTTTATAGGACCTCAATATGGAATCCCAACAGGCTCTGCTACCAAACCTTACAGTGAGTTCAACCTCATTTCTTGCTTGCTTTCTTTTGTCTGGGATTTATCCATGATTTTATACATTTTTTTTCTCATTGTAGATATTTAGCTTCTATAACAACCCACAAAGATGATCTCTCTCAAATATTTTCACAAATCTCACTAAATAATACCTAGTCATGCATCTTCTTCCAACATTTTAAGGAAATGCTCAAAGAATTGTGTTAAGGCACATACATCAAAAGCAATGGGCACAAAAATCCCCATCAGAGGATAATTTTCAAAATTTCAAAATATTTTCACTATTAAGTTTGTCATATAGGAGCAAAAAAGATGAGATTGAGGGTAGGGGAGTGTCACAAAATGGGAATTCTCAACAAACCACACAGATTTTAACTCCTTGACTGCATCCAGTAGCTGACAGAAAGGGCTTTGGAGAAAGCAGCTAAAAATCTCACCCTACCATAGCTCTTGCTCCATGCCAGCGGGCTTTCACAGCACTAAATCCTCCTCCAAATTTAAACACCTGAAGTCCCAGTTTTCAAGCATTAAGAAAGTCCAAATCTCTCTAACAAAATCTGGAGAAAGAAAATAATCCTTTCTAATCTCTTGCTTGTTATTGACCAGATCAGGGATTAGGGCAGGTGTTGAGGTCTGGGGAAACCCTCCGGTGGCACATGTGAGGACGCCTAGCTTGAATGAGCAAAAGGAGGATCTACCTAGCAGGCTCTAGCCACATAATAAAGGTGACCCAATACACTTCTGCTACACTCAGACATCAAGTGCCAACAGCCTTGAACAGCAGGTAAACTACAATTCAAATTAACAGGTTCTGTGATCTTTGATGTCCAGTCTGGAGGAAACAGCTTAAAAACAGCAGGACATTTCCTACTCACCACAGAACCAAACTGAGGCCATCACGTTATCTTACTGTTAGTATCCCCCAGTACATTAAATGCTTTAATAATTTGTCTTTTGTGAATGGAAGAATGTGACCATTTCACTCTGACTAGTTTCAGAAAATTCCCATGGCTTAACAACTAAGACTTTTTTTTTTCCTATTTCATGTCCTTTTTTTTCTTTTTCCAGACTTTTCTTCTTTTCTTGATTATATATAAGCAGTGTAATTATGGAGCAAGCAGAGGGATATGACCAAAAGATGTTCAGAGGACTCCAGTGAGTCATTCTAATTTGTGAATCAAAGAATCTGAATAATTAGGATTGTAAAAGATCTCTAAGATCACCCAATACAACCAACAACCTAGCAGCACCACCATATTTACCACTAAACCAAGCACCATATCCAAGGGCTTTTTTAACATGTCTAGGGTTGGTGACTCCACCACCTCTTTCAGCAGCATGTTCCAGTGCTTGATAATGCTTTCTGTGACAGCTCCAGGAGAAAAAGTGGAAAAAATCCTCCATGTTATACCATGGCTTTCCTGCAGTACTCCCTTTTCCTTTACTACACATAGTTAATACAAATTCTACTTCAGGATCTGAAAGCAGATGAGGCTGTGGGCAGGTATCCCAAGCACACAGGTATCCCAGAGTCATTTTACTATATGAATAATGATGATGATAATAATTAATAATTATTCTGTTCCATTGGAGATTTCCACTAAGTGGTAATCTCCTGTTTTGAAAGTCCTAATATTTTGTTTCTGCGTGCTGCTAACTACCAAGTAGGATGCTAATGGAAAGGTGGATGACCGATACTTTAATAATCATAATTGTAATCACATAAACTCTTATAAAGCTAACCTTTAATTACATTAGTTGATGCAGAAAACTGCTTGCAGTAAAAAATATAAATTACAGTGGGAATTAATTTTCAGTCTAAAACCTGAGCTTCCGACATTTTGAAAGGGATAGGCATAACAGGTTTTATCTTGAACAAGTATTAAAATCCTTTGGATTTGTATTGTATGTGTGTTGTATTAATGTAAGGTGTAAGGCTAACAGTGGATAACTAACAGAGGAAGTAAATTATTATATTTAGAGAAGTATTCAGTAATCAAATAAACAGCTTGTCTTATAGATTAATTTAAATAGTAATAGCTAAATCAAATAGGTGTTTCCAAAAATTTTTCTGAAGTAATTTCATAAGTCAAGAATTGGAATATTAAAAAGCAAAAGTACCAGTGATCTTAAAATTGAAATTTGGACCATAAGATAAAACTGACTAGCTAGATGGATGAAAATATTGCAAAGAGTGGCATCTCCATAAAGGAGCAATTTGTATAAGTCACTAAAAGACATGTGTGAGGCTTTAATATTCTTGCTCTCCTCACTCATGGTGTCACATTTTGAGGCAGCTCTTTACTTTTACTCTCAAGATCATGCTGGAATAAACTGCCAAACATCTCTTACACCTCCATGCCATCTAATTATAGCCTGTAGCACTCGAGAATGCTGACAGTGCTGAGCTATTGACTCTTGACACTCTCTAAAGCACTTAATTATCTTTTCACACAAGCCCCTTTGAGACCTGTCAACTTCTTTGTATTGTTTATAAAAAAGTTGCATATTAAGATTTCAGGATTGTGCACCTGAAGTCAAACTTGCACATACACATGGGCTATTAAAAGGAGAACTTAATAAATGACAGGAGGAGAAATGAAAGAATTTGACTTGGCAAGACTTCTCAATTAAGTAAAAGAAGAAAAAATTAGCCCTTTACAAAAATTCCTGGAAACAAATGGAAAGTATTTGAAGATTTGGATTAATTTTACCAAAGACTAAAGGAAAGACTTTACACTAATAATAAAAACTATTTACATCAATACGTAAATAGTGACATTAGAATTGAGAGTCAAAACTTTGTCTCTTTCCAAGGAAAAATGCGTTTAGGCACCCCAGGTAAAAAAGAAAAAAGAAGCTAAGTTTTTCAAGATCTCCCATATTCCCTAGAACTCTATGAAATGCTACTAAAATGTAAAGAAAATTTTCTTAGTTGAATGAAATATTGTAGTTAGCATAATCTAAATTATAAAAGTGATTTTTAAGTATTTTTGAAGTTTTTCGATGTAAAGCTGTTGAGGTTATCCCTTAAATATTGGAAAATAAGATGTCATTCATGATGTCTAAACTCGTGAAACACTACCTGTCCCCATAAATTTGGGTTATACAGTATTACACCCTTCAGCTACAACAGCTTGATGACTGGATGCATGGAACAGAGGTTTTATCACACTTAAGATCTCCTATCAAAATTGAAGGTTTTAACTTTTTTATGTAATTTGGCACAATTCTTTCTACATAACATAGTGTGCATTGTCTTTGTATAATATGTAATCTTGAAAATAGTTATAACCATTGTCATAACCATTGTCATATACATTGTTATATACTCACCAAGATAGTGAGTTAATTTATCTAGTAGTGACAGAATTCTGAGTCTGAACATGAAATATATCTACCACAAGTCTTAAGTATCACTTTTTGTCTTATACTAAGGTAATTTTAAATAGTCAGCATACTTGTAAGAAAGTAACTAGTTCCCAAGCATTTTCCAAATGACAAAATCAACAATCTTCCTAAACAATCCCGTTTTTAAACACATTAAGCTCTTTTGGAACATAAGCATTAATAATGAATAAAACCCCTATACTTTTAAATATAAAGAAGAATCCTTCTTTTCAACAGTTTCTGTAAGACGTATTAGTATTTTCTTTGTATAAACACAGAATCAACCTACTGGAAATAGAACAAATTTGAGACACTGCAGCATATTATACCATGCACATATCAGCTTCCTTTCTTTATCACAAGATTTAATAATCATGCCAATTATGTATGTGTGAAATATTGTATTATGCCTTAATTTGGAGCACTTAAAAGTTGGCATTGTGATGATTAACAGAAATACCAGCTGCTTACATTACATTGAGGAGATGTCAGTGCAGCTAGGTTATCCTGAGGCAGCAAAGTGACTAAATGTCTATGCAGACAACCAAGTGATCAAGCTCATTAAGATTTTTGCTACATTGCACAAAATAGTGCATTCTAAAGAAGAAGAGGTGGAGGATATTAGATAAAAAGATTTTCTTTTTGCACCAACTTAAAATTTGTATATGTCAAGCATCCTTTCTACTAAGTAAATTTGGAAACCAAGCTACATGAAAACAAATTAACTTCTTTACTTCAAATTATGAGTTCCAGGATGGGCAAAACTGATCAACTTGAAATTTCAGTACACTTATTTCTAAGCCAAATTCTTCTCTGTGTGTTTCATACTCCTTAATCTATCTGCACTACACAAGAGTCAAAAAGACAGATAAGGATATAAGAAGCAGTTTTATTAGTATATTCTAATTATAAAACAAAATAGAATATGGCACCAATAGCACCATCAGTAATTACAATTTCTCCTTTTAAACTATTTCAGTTGTGGTTTGATGCCATGACTTAATAGAATCACACATCTGACATAAAATTTGGTCCATCTCTACATCTCAGATGCTTAGTTCTCGATTATAAGCTGTCACAGAAGACTTAAATCTTTCCAATCTACTCTACCCTTGCATTTTCTGCAATCACTCTTAAACTGCTTTGGTGAGTGGTAGGGCTTCTCCTCTTACTGCTCTAATGATTGCTCTTTTGCACTGCTTAAGAAATTTACTTTACTGCTCCAGTGATTTTTTTTTCTCCTTAGCATCACTACTGTGATTTTACATTTAGCTCCACTAGCAGCAATTGCCTGAAATATGCAATAGAACACCTCTGAACTGTGAGTTTTGCTTTATGAGTTTTGTCACACAATGAGTGATATGTTGTCAATGAGAGGACCTCAATTTCTGGATATTCCATGTTATAGCAAGCAGCACCCTATAAAGAGCAAGGCTGTACGTATTATATGGAATGGATGTGCTAATTGCTTTCTTCAGACCTTTATCCTTACTTACTTGAACCTTTTTCCTGCCAAAATAGACATAGAATTAAGAGGAAGAGAAAGGTTTGGGTAGGTCTTACACAGTATACCAGGAGAGGTTTTTCTTTGCAAAAGTTTCACTGTAGTGCACTTATACAGTTCCTAGCGTCCTTATAATTAAATAACAAGATGTCTTCTACTTTCAGTCAAGCTAGGGGTGGAAAAAAAGAAAAAACTTTATGGTTCTCCAAACATTCACTAGTCTTCATTTCATAATTCAGTTATAAGCAAGAACCACAGAACTGCATATCACAGATATTTATTTCAGAAGCTTATACATTCTGCATAAATATTTGCTGTGTGTCAGATTTCAAACAGTCTGTTTAATCATTTTTCTTCAGTAATTGCCACTTAAACTCATCCTGAATTTGAGCACTGGGGGGAAAAAAAGAAGATGGTTACCTCTGTTCCTGTATTTCGAAAAGTTATTTAAGATATCTTCCTTCCATAATTAAATTATCCATATTAACTTTTCCATACTCTGTAAGTCCTAATCCTATTCGTGGAGCAAGCTGCAAGAACAGTTGGTGACAGTGTTCTTCCTCCGTGAGAGAGAAGCACATCATGTTTGAATTTATTCAGCTTTTCCTTAGCCCAAATTGGATTTCTCATTTTTTTTTTAAAGAGCAAAAATCTCCTTCCAACAGAATTTCACATGAAATTTATTTAGTTAGTTCTTGTGGTCACTTGGAAACAAAAACTAAGAATGCAGTATGTGTTACCCAAGCCTGAAAGGTTTGCTACTGCTTTACAGCTATTGCAGTAAGATTCTTATGATGCATTTGGTAAAATGAAGACAGAAGACACAAATTTTCATCAGTATTTCTAATGTTAATTCATAAAGAGAAATACATCTTAAGGGACATAAATTCTACCCTGTGTTGAATAGCAGAAATGACACAGAAGAGAAAGAATAAGGAACGAAAATTCTGTACACTGTGTGTTACATAAATGTAAAGGCATAATTATATTATAGCAGCAAAAACAAATCAGATTTATTCAGTTTTTCCCAAACTTGAAACACTGCCTCATATTCCTTTCTGGAAGTAGATAGTCTCAGCTTTATACACCAAATAAATAGAAAGAAAGAGGACATCCTTCTGTTATACTCAACTGAGATTTAACCAAAGTCATAGCAAGGAAACACTTGTCTTTCCTACCATGGTCCCCCTACAACAGGCACTCTATCCTACACCATGCTTATTTTTCTGCTTTCTCAGCCTTCACAACTGCAAGCTGTGTGGTGTAGAACAAGAAACACTGCATTCATGTCAATCTTAAAGCCTCAATTTTATCAGTATGTCAGGAGATATTTAACTTCATTGTATATTTGCAGAGTATCCTGGTTTTACTATCTTCCATCATCTGGTAATACATTGAGCAGTTCATTGAGCTTAAAAAAACAAAACACACCTCCCATCCCTGCAAAAACAAAACCAAACCAAAACAAAAAAAGCCCTCAAAAAACCACCAAAAACCCACAACAATTATTTCTTGGCAAGCCGGAAACAATTAAAAGAAATACCAGAAAGAGATGAATCCTACAGTACCTGTCTAGCAGCAAAAGACAAGAGAAACTCTATCGACTTCTGTTCAATACAAGCTGAAGTTAGAATTCAACTCCAAGTAATCAATGAGACAAAGAAAAGAAACATAAGTGTCAAAGGAATAGTAGGAAATGGTAACTGGGAGCTGAAAGTACTAGAGAGATATAATTTCTACAGCAGAGGTAATTAAACATCAGAACATTTCACAATATTTGTCATCTTATCAAGTTCTTTATGTGAACTTGATGCCTCTTCTAAAATCCATGCTCTAGTCCAACAGGAAACTACAAATTTGAAACAGAAACCAATTGAGAATATTTTGCATTTCATAACTGTTAACATCTGGCCCTGAAATATATTATTTGCCATTAATTTCCCTTATCTATATTTTGTTCTATTCTTGGGTTGACTGAATATCTGTTAGGAAAACACAATATTAACAATTCATCACGTGCATTACACACAGTTTCATATAACCACAAGGAAAATTGCTTTTCCTCATGGACTTGTGAAAATCTTGAATATCTCATAGAGCATAAACAAGGTGCTCTCAGGTGTATAGTGGTGTGTGTGCAGTCTGACTGCACAGGAAAGTTTAGGAGTAATGACAGAAGACATATCTAGACATGCTCAAGATCTGTATTTAGACCACCCAGCACTCTGCATAGTTAACACACATGACCTTCTGCAGTTTCTGCAATACCACTATCCCACAAATAGAATGCAAATAAAAAGTATGAGAAACATTCCAAAACTAGTCTTCCTTTGACGACTCACAATGAGGACCTCTTTTCACAGAAGTAAAAAAGAAAATACAAATCCCTTAATATCCTTGCACGAAAAGTAACTTGATATGCCTCTTTAACACATTTATAGCATTTCTTTTCCTTGTACATTTTTTCTTTGATTCACTAAAGCACTCAAAACAGCCCAAGAAAAACAAATGAAAATAAATAAATAAATGAAAGAAGATGAAGGCCTTTAAACATAGCCTTGGTTTACAGTTTAATGACCTTATGAAGAGAATAATTATCTATTTCATCTGGGGCCTGCTGCTTTTGTGTTATATTAAATGAATTACATATGGAAATATTGGTACTAGGCACAATTGTGACTTTCCTAAAACAAAGCTTAATGGAAACACAAGTTTTATTAATACAGACATGTGGTCAACTTTTTTTTCCCTGTTTTTGATTATTTTTACTCCAAATATTTGCACAGAAAAATAACATAATTCAGTTTTGGCTGGAAAAAGATTCTGCAGGGAAATTATTTGAATGCTAAATTTAAAAAAAAAGTAATTCACTCATATACTATATCAAAACATACAAACTCATTGAAATTTTTGTTTGTTTAAACAAATGAATGTTAACATTGTTTGGTGCTTTACACTGCAGGGTTTTTGCTTATTATTCCCAAAAATGTATTTTGTCTAAACTTGTAATAATAACCAGTCACATTTGTTGGTACAATTACATCAGTAAAGAAAGAATTATAATATTATGATGAAAAAATAAAAACATCGTAATAATAAAAACTATTAAACACATCATGGACAATGAAAACTAGAATTTGTGGGGGAGACTCCTATCCCATTTGTAACAAAAAAAGTTTGCATGCACTCACTTTTCTCTCTGTGATCTTGATTTTTCTTTAATAAAAATGTCAATAAAATACTTAACGTTTTACCTATTCTTACTCCTAAATTTACAAGATATAGAATTAGATTTTTTTTTTTAAATGGTGATAGTTTTTGCAGTAAAAACAAAACACAGGTTCCTACATGCATTGTGTGGTCTAATTAATACAAAATTTATGGCTGTGGTCTTTTAAAATTAGGTGATATAAACTTTAAGAGCATTGTCATCCTTCTGAATATGATAAAAGAATAAACAAAAATTTCCCTTTTCTTCAGTCAGTTTCTAGTTCTAGAACTGATATAATTCAAGGTATAATATCTGGAGAGTGTTAATAACTTTTAATGCCAGTTCATGTTAATTCAGTGAAAAATCATACTTCAAATGGTATTTTTGAAAGTAGGGAATATTAGAATTGTTAGAATTTTTTTTTTTATTATTGCTTTCTTTCTTGAGAACAAGGGCATTCTCTCTATATGCTCCAGGTAAGACTAGTCCTGACAAGAATTTCTTCTATGTACAAGGGGCTATCACTTCACTTAAACTTCAACTAAGCCTTAAAAACAGACTACATGCACAGAGAAGGACTGAGTCCTGATTTGTGCACGCAGGTCAAGTTCTTAAGCCCCTGTGTGTGCCATGGTTTAGGAATGGTACTCCTCAATTTAGTGCTCTCCCTGAGACTGTCTAAACCATGCTACCTGTCGCTCTCCCCTCACTTCCAAAGCCCCCAGTACCTCCCTTTTGTCCTGCAAGGGCTGGGGTCTTGGATTGGAGGCACAGACAGTGAAGATGAGTGTATAAGGAGTAGCTGAGGTATTCATAGACAATTATTTTATTCAAAATGTACATAGTGCAATTATGATGAAATACATCCAACACAAAATGAGAGAGGTTTTTGGGCCATGTTCTTTTAATTACATTTATTGGAGGAATATTCAATAATTTACAACACTACAAGAATTTGTTTCACACTTTACTAATTAGATAATTATACATGCCAGTGCTATGGAATAGAATGGAAGAACATTATTTAATGGAGAAGTTTGCCACAAATTAGTATTACCTTTAAGAAAGCATGATTCTTATTTATGGTATTAGTAATTAATTAGTGTTTCACAATTTCACATTAAAATATATACATACAAAACCAATGTAAGCAAGCCTCTCCAGGAAATTTGACATAAATTCCTATAATTTCACTGTCCTTAATTAGTTACATAATATTTAGCATCATTTGCAAACCTATCCCTTTTCAAAATGTGAAACTGAAATATTTGCACATTTCGCTTTACAATCTTGCATGCTAAGATGATAAAGACTTTCCTGCTTTTTATTACATGATGGCTACCCACAGCTAATGCTAATTTTGACTTGTGCATTTACAAGTATTTAATTATTGTGTCAGCATTTGATTACAGCTATGGACAACCAAACACCCTTTTAAAAAAAGATTTGCCTCATAACTTCACAACTCTTTTACTCAATTGTGCATTCTATTATCTCCAAAAGCCATGTCCTCTCCAGTTTCTATGACCATGTTGTGTTTAAAGCACAAACAAAAGGCATAAAAGGTCCTGGCACTCTTACTTCTCCATATAAGATCTGTGGATAAATACTGTTTCTATGATATATTTTCTTCCTTATTTCAAAGTGTATGTAATGTTCAAAGACACGTAATATGAAATAAACAGTTCTTGAAAATCGTGATTCCTAAGCAGAACAATACAATAGGATAAGTTTTGAAAAATAATTTATGCCAGTTCCAAATGATCTTTGAAACTCAATCATTCTACCACTCATGAATTGTGAAGACTTTAAAGCTTATGTAAACAAGATATTTTATATGATACTGGTATATATGGACTCAATTGGAAACACTGGATTTAAATACAAAGACAGGTACAAATTTCATCACTTTTATTGACTATTAATTTCTTTGATCATAACTTTTTGCAAGGGAAATTTATAAATTTCTGAAAATAGTTTCACACCCTGCCCATTTACTCAAGATTTAAGAAATTGAAACCTATCAACATGTATATGCTAAGATATGTACAGAAATGTTCTTGTGTGAGTGTGAATTTACCATGAGTGTGTGTGTCCTGTTAGCACTTATCTTTAATTTGTATGTCTTTAAAGCAATGATTATTTTTCATTATAAATCGAAATTTAGTAAAATGTGTCAGAAAGAAGCAGATGGTTATCCCTTAAAACAGGTCATTAATTGATTCTGTTTTTATCTTTGACAGAAAATAAAAAGAAAAAAAAGGAGAAAAAACCTATCCAGAAATCTTGTATCTGTAAGTGACAAAAGTGTTTTGCTCTATAAAGTCACATATAGTATCATCTAAAGCATTTTTCTATATGAATTCACATACTGAGTCATGTAACTAGAAGGAAAAGTTTGAAAAGCATCCATCTACATGGAATTCTTTGGAACTTTTTGAGGAAGAAGCCATGAATATATTTAATAATTTTAAAAATCACAAAAAGTAAAGAAGAAAATAACAAATAAGGAAATCTCATGGAAAATAGTTCTCTGGGGATTTGGGTTCTTCTTTGTTTTGAGTGAGTACAGGAAAGGAAAAATATCCTGTTTTCTCTAGAGAATTTCAGAATGGTTTTGCAGCAAGAAAAAGTTACTGTCTTAATTTCCTTTGGCAGGTGAAACATGGTTTACTGTATCTGGAAAAAAACCCCACTTCTTCCAGGACTTAAAAAAAAAAAAAGTAAATATGTAATAGATTGCGTTAAATTAATACTTAAGATAATTCTGCTTTAAAAATATTTTTGCCAAATAATGACAATGAAAAACTGTGAGAAGAAAAAATTTCCCATGCAACTCTTCCACAAAATAATTATAAAGAAAGTGAAATTTCTGGAGGCTTCTCAGACTTATGTCATATTGAGCAAGACATATGTATTATATTCTTTTAAAAATACAGAAGTGTTCAGGACAACTTCTAGATTGTTATAATAGAAAGTTAGAAAAAGAAAAATTCACTGCTGTAAGTCCAACTTTATTTGGTAAGTATAAGAAAATATTTTCAGTGGAAAGAAGTCCAAATGGGTCTATAATAAATTTAGTCACTGTGTCTTTGCTTAAACCACGCAGATATGCCCAGTAAATGGCATGGACTTCGCAGAGTAGTAAGTTCATTCCTGTACAGTCAGAGGCACATTCTTGTGATCCCACTTTTGGTTTTGATTAAAAGAAAATCATATCTGAAAAATCAAAAACAAAACCAGCTTTGCTTCTAACCTCCTCAAATTTGATGCTTCCTTATTTGACTAGGAGAAAACAAGTGTTCAGTATTGATCAATCAATGAAGTTGAAATGTATTTTGAGAACACTGCCTGAGAAGTGAACTTGCTGGCACTTACTTCCCACCCACCATAGAAATATTATTTTTTTCAGCTTTGTAGCTACCACCAAATACTTGGTCAGCTTGCTGTGCATGGAAAATGATAGTTAGATTAGCTGCAAAAGGGTAAAGTTCCCTGATCATTTTTTTCCTACTTTAGCTGGTCTGAGGAATTGTAAGAGCTGTCTTAGTAAGAGAAAACGTGGAATAGCAGTGGTTATGCAGCCCTGCTGTGTGGAAGCAGTTCCATGTGACTTGTCCTACATGGAAAGCAGATTTTGGTTTAGAGAGAAAGCAATCAGCTGAGTTCAATTTGCACAATGCAAATTTTTACAGAACAAAATATATGGGGGTGGTAACTTTCAGAGCAGCTTATCATATCTTATTCTTTTGCCATGATCTCATGGTCAACTCCTAATTTATCATCAACTCCTCTGATTTGAAAAGCCAAGTAGAAGTAGTTTGTTGAGACTACCATGAAGCCGTCACTTGAGATTATCATGTCTGAGGAACAGTCAGTTTCCAAGGGACAGAAGGAGAGCATGGATGTTGTTTTTATGTCATTAAGAAAGAACTTTTGCTAAATGCATGGACCTAGGTTGTGATATTATAGGTAAGAGGAAAACAGGTATTTTTAAATGCTTATTAAATTAAACTGTTTAATTTTTCAAGTGTGGGAGCCTCTGAAAGACCACTGATGAATGATTGCAATAGATAGAGTGGGAAAAAAGAAAAAAACAAAACAACTTTTATTAAGCCTTAGATCAGCTCGAAACTACATCATGTTTAAAAACTTTTTTTAGCATTTTATCATTGTTTAAATAGATAAATAATATTATATCATAAATACATATAGCATAAATTATATAATTCACAATGTATGAGAGCCTGCTTACCAAGATTTTCCCATCTCTCACAACTTTCTTTATGAGGCTTTTTATTGAAACATTGGATAAATCAAATAATTTCAGCACAATATTTACAAATGCCTTTCCTGCAATCATAGTCTTGAGATTTCTTTTAAAAATAAGCAGGAAACTTTACTCTTTTGCAGCTAATCTAACTGTCATTTTCCATGCACCACAAGCTGACCAGGTATTTAGCAATAGCTACAATGCTGAAAAAGAAATATTTCTATGATAGACAGGAAATATTTATTATTTAAAAATAATTTATGAGACAGAAATATGAGATAACATTGTCTCCATAGCTGTCCTGATTTTACTGTGAAGGCTGACGAAAGAAATATTCATGTGGCCTCAACAGAGTTAATTTTGAAGAACTGTGTTTCTAATTGTTTTCATACAATTCACTAAACTGTGTGAAAATCCGCAGCAATGACTATATGAAGATCATAGTCCAAGCTTAGAGACAAGGCTAAAACTCTTCTTTAATAATAAATTATTCTCAGAAAATATAATTTATTCTGATGACTTGTGACTTCACCTCTAATAATCTACTTTGATGCATTCACTAATTCTTAGATAAGTTCAAAATAGTGTAAGATATGGCAGTACATAGAAAAACACATGGAGAAGATAGAAAATGAAAGTCTTTATCCTGTTTCACATTTCTAAACTAAAATCTGATCTGTGAGAAACTGAAGCAAGTGTGATTAAATACTACTTAGTTTTGGAACCACAGTACTCAGAGACAGCTAAGACATGCTTAAAAACTAGGGACAAGTCTAAATTCAGACAATGTACATTCACTTAACTGATTTTGAATAAATTAGAACTCTGAAGCCGATACATGAGGTAATAAATTTCAAAGAATAAAAAAGAGACGGAGAAAGAAAGAAGTCTACATATGTCATGAAATGGCGACAAAACTTCTTCTCTTGCCACACAGACTACCATATCAGTAGACCACATAGAGGTAGAAATAAGCAACGAGCACTATTTTGTCAAGAGATAAATGATTCTGCATTTTCAACCTGAACAGAACCTTGATTTCAGATACTATGTAACATTTTTGTGAGTGACTTGGGAAAAAAATCATACCCTTCTATGGATTTCTGTGTCTCTGTTCTGTCATTGATATATTTGTGTATGAAGATGTGTCATTTCTCCAAGGAAGAGTTCTTTAATTGCTTCCTAAAAACATTTTCTGTATGTCAGGTTGGCATAAAATTAGTTAATATATTGTGACCTGAAGATGTTTTTTTTAACCCACTATCTTAGATTTGATTCCAGACTTTGTTGCTTCACACAGTAAAACACAAAATCTCAAAGAAAGTAGGATCAGTGATGGAAAGTGGCAAACAAGAGCTGTTTTGAGTGCCTGAAGGAATTTTCACTTTCTTCAGGGAAGATAATATGTGCAGAATGCTTGTGTGAGTCCTACAGACACGTATACTTGATTGACTAAAATACTGTCTGAGATTTAACTTGCCAATTAGTTTAGAATTCCAAAGCCCCATTATGATTCTTAACAAAAATGTGTGCAAAATAATCTCAGCTTCAGAGCATGATGAGTGAACTTCAAGGTGCTTATTTAACTACTTTTAATGTTTTGAATTATTTACTTGATTTTTAATTGTGTCTTTTCACTTTGTAGATTCACCATATATGTGTTTAAAGTCTACTTGCTTTTTACTAGATTCCTGGAAAACACATGCATTTTCTTACTCCACTGAACTGCAAGCTCTGAAAGCACAAGTTCACTCGGGTATTTGTGTTCTTTTAGGCCCTGTTTCCAAATCAATTCTGACGTGCAAGTGTAACTAATTCAAGGAGAACTCAGGGGAAAGTGCTGCCAAATGAACTGGAAAGTCATCATCACATTTTCCTCCCTTAACAAGTAGAAAGAGCTGTTAAATTTTTCAGACAGTCATACCAGCACCAGGAAACCAGAGATGACTCGTCATGCTAGAGAAAGACATGTGAGATTAGATTTACTCTTGGAGACCTTGAGTCTACTCTTACAGTACTGCTATGAATCTTTTCACAGGTCTGACATAGTCTTGTGAAAAAGCATGAGGTCAGGTTTGCTTTGAGGTTTAGTTATCACTACAGACCATTGGGCTTTCAAGAGGAAGGTGGGAGAAAGAGATGGATTCGTTCAGTTTCCTCATCTCAGAGTACCAGCTGACTTAGATATTGCAAAAGAGTAAAAAAACTCTCAAATCTTTAGAAATACTTAGAAATTCGTATTTCACACAATACAGTCACAGTAGTTCTCAACCGTACACTTCTCTTCCTAAAGCTACTGCTGCTGCCCAGCTATTTGTGTTGCAGAGGAAAGCAGTTATGCTGAGTCTCACCAGCACCTGATGCCTGTGACAAATACCAGACTGGGGTATCAAAATTCTTTGACACTCTTGCAGGGCCAGCCCAGAACCCTCCCTTGTGTCTGGACAGTACTGCTGGAGAGAGCTCTTCGATTTTAAAGCCCATCATCAAATGTTGTCTCTGGCACATTTTGATTCTGAGCAGTCGGATTACTGAACAAGGCCCAGCTACAGCTCTCACTGCCATGCCATTTATTTAAACAGATTGAACTTTGTGTAGGATGCTATGGGAGAACTTTACAGAATCTCATGTCTTTGGAAGTTATTTCTTCCCTCCCTTCTTCCTGTTATTCATAGAGTCAATGAGACACACGCACAGACATGAAAATCAAACTTCCAAATTCAAGATAATATAAAATTTAAACAAGTCAGATTCTGTTCACCAAAGGTAAAGGGAACAGCAGAATTTTGGAGTACTCCAGTAAGTTCTGGTACTGGGGTAGAGTAAAAGACCTGAATGTGACCAAAGGTCCCATTACAGAATGGCTGGCAATTGATGTAGGAAGCAAAATATTTGTCTTTTTCCCTTTGTCCACTGTGCCCAGCCCAAGGCTGGCTGGTACTCAGCTGCACTGGGAAGGAAGGTAATGTTGCAAAGTTCTTCCTATGGAATATTCTGTGAAACAGCAGTTACTTCTGCTAAGCTAAGTCCAGCAATATCCTCACTGAAGGCAAGTCTGAGGCAGGAGGTGTGAAGCATCTCTGATCACGGTGGACTTCTAGACAATCTGCCTTTCGGCTTAACTTTACTTTTTTAATGTTTCTTTGTCCATTTTGAAAGCTGATGGAAAACTGTCAAAGGATGGGCAAGTATATAAAGAAATGCTGACGTGCAACCTGTTGTGACTCAACTCGAAATGGTGCTGCAAATGAGATAGTCTATGTCTTGTTTATCTAAAATCATTAAGACAAATGAAAATCTGGTACAATTATTTCCAGTGCCTACAACTTCTGCCTTTTCAGATGATCTGCAAGAAATATCTAGTCAAATAAAAAGCTGAATATGGTGTACAAAATGGGAAAGTAAGAAAGAAAATCATAAATTAAAGGAGTAAGACACTGTAATTTTGTATTTTAACATATCTGGGATCAAATGTTGATGTTATAAGGTAGCGCCTATTCTCAGGATACCCTTCAGAGGAAAGAAAGCAAGACATTCAGGATGTCTTTTAATTTTATTTAAGTAATATTGTGTAATATATGGGAAATTCTGCCTGATCTTTAGGATTTCAAACACCTTTCACTTGCAACAAGTAAAAGGTTTCTGAGAAAGCTTTCACATTGGAAACATATTGAAGGGTTGGGAAGGGGGCAATTCTGAACTAGAAAAGTTCCTATGGACCAAAGAATTTAGATTAATTATACTAAGTATTTACAAACTGGAAGAAGTATCTACGAAGTTTCATCTTTCCAGACCTAGACTTATCTTTAAAATGTTGTCTTCAACTTATTGTGAAAGTTTAAGTTTGTAGATTTTCCTATGTGTTTTTTTCCCAAACTTACACCTATTTAAAAATAAGCATTTAAACATCGTAACATTAAGGGGTTTCTACATTTCTTTTATTAAAGTAGATTTCTAACAACTCACTAATATCCCTCAAGATAAAGGAATCAAGTATTTAAATGAAATGCCTGAGTTGTTTTTAATTTTTTACTTTTCAATATATTATTTCTGTTAATTTTCATGGTTGAATATAATAAGATCAAGCTATGATATGATTAAACTAGGAAGATTTCCAAATAAAGTTATAGTGCTCTTACATACTCAGCTATGACATTTGAGGAAGACTGTGATATAAATCTTCTAACAGCAATGCTGAGTTCATTCTGTAAATATTCTTATTCTCATTTTTGTCCTAAAAAGATACTTCATAACTTTTGTCAATTTCTAGATCTATTTCTGTATTTTAACATTCACAATTATTCTTTAGAGAAAATTATTCTTTCACGTATTTTGCTATTCATTCATCATCACATACAGAACAACCAGGGGATCATACCCAGCAGCATAGGTTAGTGAAAGGCAGGTCCTGCTTCACCAACCTGATCTCTATCTGTGACAAGGTGATCCGCTCACTGGATGAGGGAAAAGGCTGAGGGTCTTGTCTGTCTGGACTTTGGTAAAGGATTTGACACTGTTACCTACAGAATTCTCCCAGACAAACTGGCTGCTCGTGGCATGGACAAGTGCAATGCTGGCTGTGTTAAAGACTGGCTGGATTATCAGGCCCTGGGAGTGCTGATGAATGGAGTGACACCCAACTGGTGTCCAGTTGGCTGTCACTCGATTCTCTGACACTAGTGTCCTTCCCCAAAGCCCTGTGTCAGAGCCAGTTCTGTTCAACGCCCTAGATGAGCAAATCACAAGTGCATCTTTGGTTGGTGAGTGTGCTAATCTCTTGGAGATTAGGAAGGCTCTAGAGAAGGGTCTGAACAGGCTGGATCAATGATCCATGCCCAGCTGTGTGAAATTCAAGAAGGTGAGGTGCTGGGTCCTGCCCTCAGGTCACAACAGCCCCATTCACTGCTACAGGCTGTGGACAGAGTGACTGGAAAGCTGCCTGGGGGAACAAGACCTGGGGGTGATGGTTAAAAGCAGCTGAACATGAGCCAGCTGTGCCCAGGTGGCCAAGAAGGCCAAGGGCATCCTGGCTATTAGAAACAGTGTGGTCAGCAGGACCAGGGAAAGGATCATTCTCCTGTACTTGGCCCTGGTGGGCCTCACATTGAATCCTGTGTTCACTTCTGGGTCCCTCACAACAAGAAAGACATTGAGGTGCTGGATCATGTCAAGAAAGAGCAGTGGAGCTGGCAAAAAATGTCTGCAGTGTAAGTCCATTAGGAGAACCTGAGGAAGCTGGAGATTTTTAGCCAGGAGAAAAGGACACTCAGGGGAGATTTATCACTCTCTACACTTGCCTGAAAGGATAGATAACAAGGACATTGTTGTAGCAAGGTGGAGGATGGTCTCTTCTCCCAAGTAATAAGCAATATTGATGTCAAAATTTGTTGAATAGAAACTTTCTAATAGAGTTTTGAGTATTAGAGAGCATTAGAGCATTCTTTATTACAGTTCACTGTTCCCACAGGGGATTCTTCCTCTAGCTGAGTGCACCAAGCATCAGGTGAGCAGAACTTTATCATGCATGTATTACATAATACAGGATTACATATTCATTAGCTATCCCTGCTTACTTAATATTACTACTGAAAAAGGAAAAAAATTCTTTTATTTTGCAGATAAAAATAACAGAATAAAACTACATATATGTGTTCCTTTATTGTGCATATTTGTACCTCTTACTGAAGATGATTACATGGTCTTTTAGTGGTCTTCTTTAGTGGTCTTCAGCATCCACTGTTGTAATATTTCAGGTGGGCATTCCTTGACCCCAGCTCCTGAGTAAGCACAATACTGGTTTTTTTGCATGAGTCCTGCTTTGTCAGCCTTGCAGAGCACAGGTTCCATCCCTAATCTATGTCTCTCAAAGTGTTTTCTTCTGCTGTTCTCTTCTACTATCCTTATCAATAGAAAAATAGGAAGTATCATCTAGGTGTCCCAGAGAAGATTTAGATTTTATATCAGGAAAAATCTCTTCTCTGAGAAAGGGTTGTCAAAGAGTACAAGAGGCAGCCCAGGGACATGATTAAAACACCATCCCTAGCAGTATTTAAAAGACAGGTAAGCTTGGTGTTTGAGGACATTGTTTGGTGGTGGTCTTGGCAGTGTTGGGTTTCCAAAAGGATCTTAAATGTCTTTAGGTCCTAATTAGATCTGGAATGATAAAGGTCTATATTCTATTTTTTCAACTTGGTTTTGCCTTGTATTTTCAAAAATCTCTTCTGGCATGAAATGGTTACTACATTCTTTGCTATGTAATTACCTAGACTGTTAACACAAAGTTTGGCATGTGCTTATAATTCAAAGCAATGCAATAATTCAAGCCTTTTAAAGTGTTTTCTCTTTAGGGAAGTATTAAAAGCCCTGTCCCTTCAGTCTTACACCACAATTACAACAAAACTGTTTCAAGTGAACTGGTAAGTCCAATAAATTCTTACATTAGGATCTGAATTTGCAGTAAATCTCTGTTGTTCTCTTTCTTAATTACATGAAAAACATTTTTTTCTCAAATTTTTCCACATTTTTTGTGCATGAATTAATATACCCAGATTGTTCTTTCTATGGCAGTGCAAACCTAAACCAAAGAAGGTAGACAGAAAAGATTATAGGGTCAGAGTTTCTAGATAAGAACTCTTGGATCAAAGCTCCACCTACCCCATCATCCCATCAGTTGTCAAGCAGGAGTTGTCACAGAGGGAAAAATAAAACAAATAAAACAATATCTTCATGGTTTCAAATAAAACATATCTTCAGGTGATGATAACTGAGACTTTGACAGTTCCTGTGGTTAATGCCTGTCTTGGACTTACATTCTCAATTTCTCTGATCCTTTTTGATATGTATGTACATTCTTAGTCGCTAACAGTATCTGGAGCATTGAATTCCATGGAATATTCCTTTTCTCCATGATTTTAATGATTATTTAACTAAAATTTTCCAAGTTGTATTTTACAGAACTTTTATTTATTAGTCAGAGCGAATTAAAATATTTTACATGTGTTCTTTTATGTTATTACCTTGCTATAAAACTGGTCTCCAAATACTACTCCTACTTCCCACAAGTTCATTATTTCATTGTACATATTTCTGTGACAACATTAAGAACAGACACAATATTTGGATGGACGAACCAGTATTAAGGGTTTTTTTAACAATGTCAGGACTTTTACTTGGACCTATCTTGACTGTCCCTTTCCTTAGTTTATTACTGCAAAATAATGTCATTCCAAGTACTGGACTACTATCTTGTCCTAAAAGAGACTTGTATCCACAATTACACAGAGACATTGCAACTACTAATCTGTTGCCATTATTTTCTTTCAACAAAAAGGTAGGGTCATCACAGCATTTCGAGAAGAACTCTTAGCAATTTGTAGTATCTACTGCTTGAACTAAAATTGCACTAAGATTAATTGAGCATTAAACCATGAGACAAATGAGATTGCTGGCCTCATTTGAAAACCCCTTAAACTTCAAATATATATTTAGCAATGTATATGAGTCATGATTAAGATTTTTTTTGAAGGGACAAAAGGGAAAGACTATTCCAAATAGTATATTTAATAAATTGTTATCTCTTTCTGTTATGAATTATGAACAGCTACCAAATGAATGCAGTTTCAGAGACATCATTTTGCCTGGAAACATTTCAAGAAACATAAGAAGAAACCCCACACCTTTAGAACCACAGAAATAAAATGTCTAAAAACATGTTATTACTACTTTTGAGCAGTATCTCCACAGACCTTTCAGACTGCTGAATAATTAATTGTATAGGCACAGCAAAGAATCCGTTTTATTATTTTTCCAACTGTCCATAACAATTCTTACTAAGACATTTCAGCTTATTGGGTCAAGGCTTGTACTGAGACACTTTAGCTTATGGATCACTGATTTGGCTGACTGTAATAGCTTCAGCCTGACAGGTCGAAGTCAATGTATCATACCTTTTTATATCCACATCCAGGAAAAAACAAATTAAAAATAAAAATCCCAACAAAATACCAGTATGCCCAAGAACAGAAGCATCGATTTTCTCTGTCTGTGTTTTTCAAGTATTTAAGCCGTATTCCAGCATGAAATTACATTATTTTAATTCATTAGGACATAGGTCACCTGTAAGGTGTCATATAGAAGGAAAAGTCAAATACAGAATTGCAGTGCCATTCTATGTACTTGCAGTAGCTAATACAAGGAGAATTACCTATTTGCAGAAACTAAGCTAAACAAATATGTTGTCTTTAAAGTAATAGATACATGGCTGTGCTTACTTGAAGTCACACAAATTTTCTTGTTTATTTCATTACTTACTGATGTAAGCAATATAAGTAGCCTTATAAATGACTTGGTGATAAATTACAAAATAGTCAGGATAAATTACAAATAGTCAGGACTGCATTTCCACTCTGCTGTAGACATGGTATTCCCATTTCCCAAATGCAACAGTAACAACAATCTTCTAGGATCATGGCAAATATTTACCCATATAGACTATTTGTAGTGCTATACCAGGACAGTTACCTGACACAGTTTAACATGTCACCAGCATGTTATAAACCATGCGTAAATGTATCAATATCTGAGGGCCCAGCCCTTACAGATTGGCTTAAAATAATTTTAGCGAGATTGTTCTTTAGAGGTGTTTTGTAAAGTAAAAGGTTTAATAAATGAAAAATAACAAACATTACAGAAAACAAAAGCTGCGCACAGGTGTCCGAGAAAACCTCAGACACCCTGCTAGAAACACTCCAAAAAGCCTCTAACTTCCTGTGTGCTCCTTCCTAAATACTTCATGTTTTAGGAGGGAAGTATTTGAATTGAAGAATTTGAAAGAATTTGGTTTGCTGCCAATGAGGAGTAGTAGAGGATTTGAAGAACAGCGAAAAGGTTTAATAGGTGCTCATCTCTTGGTACTGAGCCAATTACCATCAGAACAGCAAATTCCTGGGTTCTTTACCTTATAAGAAATGCAAGGGGTGAGTCTTAAATTTTTCCCTACATGGAAAACACTTGCTGGATGTGGGAAACGCATTCCTACAGTTACCTAATGTAGATAGCAGCTATGAAATCTTCATACATCTTTCTCTTCCCTGTCTCCTGGGGTGTCACAAACTATTGGGTACAAAACTGTCTTTGAAAAAAACAAATCTCTGATCCTGTCTCTGCAACAAATATGGCCAACAGAGAATCACCTTTTGCAGTTTATAGCCTTGCTCCTCAGTCTTTCAAATACCAGGACAGCTTTCATCTCCTTGTTAAACATTTTAGAAATTAACTGGCCTAGAAAACACGCATGCATACCCATTATATATTTGCCCTCTAAGCACAAATATGTACAAAACAGGATGTTCTGTGGATTCCAGTGCTTTGTATTTAAGAAACAATTTCCTTCCAATTTCCCTACCTATACGAGATTATTTCTCAAAATCAGTGTTTTTAAAGAAAAAAAATTAGGCAGTATCATAAATCATTCAGCAAATACCCCAACTCTATTCATAGCCATACATATGTTGCCAGTAATACAGATAAATATAGACTCATAGAAATACACACACAGACTTTGAGAAAATATGCCTCTAGACAGAAACATATTGTGCATATGCAAATAACTGTCTGGCACTGAAGCTTTGCCCTTTAGCATTCACTTAAACTGTATCTCTTTCCTACGCCTGCTCACTCTCGTTTTTCCATCTGTTTATTTTTTCAAAGCTTCATTTAAGAATATGGTACAACTTCTCAAAAATCAAGAAATATGGTCCTGCAAATACAACTGCCAGGTATAACATAAAATATTGCTTGAGAGAAGTAAAAAAAGAAGATAGAGAGGAGGCTACATTCAAGTTTTCCTACAAAGGTTACAGGAAATGGATTTTATCCATCCTGTCCCAATGATGTTCATTCCTGGTTAGTTTTCAGGTCTGGTTCCTATACTTTAAAGAAGCTGTATAATCCAGGCTTGTGATCAGCTTCCTTAATTTATTTCCCTTGAAATGACAGGGCTGGCAAAGGCAGGCTAGCTTCTCAGATGCCTAGATTACACTGTAGCTATGGAAACAGGTGTTAAAATGCTATGAATTTCAAGTTACACTGATATTCTGCACATCACGTTCTATACTGATGACAGGTTATTTTACATGCTGACCAATAAAACAGCATCAATCTTACTGATTTACATAAGGCTGTCAGGTGAGAGAGTCTTCGTGATGAACTTGGGGAGCTTTCTTGGGGTTTTACTCTCAATGTGCACACACAGTTGAACATGTGCATATGCAGGGGCAGTACCTGCTCCTACACCATTCCTGAAGTTTTAAGTGAAGTGCAGGTGCTAGAAGTCAAATTATAGTGACTTTTCCAGCATAAGAAGTATTTACCATTTCTCTTTTCTTTGTTGAAGAAATCAGCTCTTAGTCCATGCTCATGTAATGAACTGATTTGGATCTGAAGACCTGCAGTGATTTCCTTGGTTTTGCATAAAGCTATAGGGAAAAATCCCAAAACCTTGGAAGGGTGGGGGGAAACACAACAAAATAAATATATTTTTTCTTTGGTACAAAATTGTCTAGTCGCCATCCCTGCCTCCCACTGTGACTTCTGTAGAGGCTGCAGCAGTGTGAGGGTCCAGGTAGGGAGCCCAGACCACGTCCCATTATCCTGTGGATAATTCATCGCAAAATAGTGCAGCACATTGCACTACTAACCTTCGTCATCACAAACTGAAGTCAGAAAGTAGTTTTTGTATGATTTTGCAGATTTTCTAGATGAATGAGCTATGGAAATCACAGGTTTTCAAAGAAGAATTCCTGCTCTCCCCCAGGCTTGTTCTCACTGTCTTTCACTTTGATACACCCATATTATCTACTCCCTCCCAGTCCTGATGTTTGGGTGAGAGATTTATGTTGCTCCTGTATATGGACATTCCCCAATCAGCTCAATATCTTCTTCCTCCTTTGTGCCACACCATCAGTCCAATTCTTCCTGAACATGCCTCTTCTATCAACAAGGTCTTTTTTAGTTTTCTGATATTCATTATGTTTTTGATACCTCTTATTCAGAGGAATTCAAAGACTGATGAATTTCAATTTGATGTCAAACTGTATTTTTATTCTTCACAGTTGTGTAAACTGAAAAGCTTTTCCTTCCTGAAGAAACTGGAAAACCTTTTTTAAACTATGTTGAAAATGTACAATATATTTGGCATAAAAATTTATCTTGTCAAAGTCTAGTCTTAAATTATTTTCTAAAGCATGATAAGCCAATAATCACCCTGAACAATTTAAAAAATGTGAAGACTTTTCTATGCAGTTATAAATTTTCTATATGACAATATCAGTGAGAAAATTTAAGATAAATTGGTCCAAGATAAATAAAACACAATAGAAATAAGGTAGTAATACCTGTAAACTACATTACCAGTGATATGGATAATATGAGCTGAGACTGAAATCTCCTATCCATAGTCAGTGCTGCTGTGATTGTCCACACTGCTTCATAGCAGTTCCAAGAATTTATTCTGCTTCTGGGCAACCCCTGCAAAGCTCAGTTATCTACTTTACATAAACATGTATGGAACAGCACAGAGGTAGTTTGCTTCGTATGGTGAGGGCCTCCCCACAGACATTTGAGATAGGGCCAAAGATTTTGTATGAGGCATAGCATCACTATTATACAAAACAGTTCAGGAAATTGTGAGTTTGAGCTAATTGCACAGTAGAGTAAAACATCTCTGCAAACCAATGGAGAACTTTAGAGTTATTTCATTTTCTGAACAAAATGTTCTATAAATGAAAAGCCAAAAGAACTATTTCTAAAATTTTGAAATACATATGCTGGAAAGTCAAAGGGAAGATGAGAGTAGTCACCATACTACCCCCCTAGTTTCAAGAAGGTTAAGGTATGAGCTAAAAGCAGAATGAGGAAAAAAGAGCTTAGTGCCTCTTGCTGATGTAGGCAACACCAGTCAAGCAAATTAAAGAAATAATTACTGAATTTCAACATCATTTATGTTCACATTTGCATGACTGCATGAAAAATGTTTAAAGGTCTCTCTTGTTTTGCCTCCCTTTCAAACCCTCTCTGTTTTTACACTGAAACATTCATTTTTTTATAACAGAGGTTGTATGCAACACTTCCTTACTATATTAACTAAAACTGCCCTGCTGAAACAAAAGTTTTCAATAGTCACAGCCTTATCCGGTGATACCTGTAAACTCTAAACTAATAACAAAACTTCTTCTCAGCTATTCATATTTTAAAAAGCATCACCCACTTGACATAGCAGGATCTTCTTTGACTGATAGCAGCAGCATGAATGTAAAGGCCAGTTCAGTTTTCAGATTATTTTCGCTATCCAAGGCCTTAAGAACTGATGTTTCAAAAGATTTCACTGGGCAGACAAAGGATTTTAGACCCACTGCCTCTATGGCAACTGAAGTCTTAAAAGGATTCATTTCTTCTAGACGTAATTCATATGAATGACACTTTTTGCACTATTATGTCAAGTCCTCCCCTAAGGAAAACCTGATCCTGTTATGTCCAGTCAAAATAATTACACCACAAGACACAGTTTGTTCCAATAATTCTGCATTAATCAGCCTGCATTGGTTTTAGGCATGGGTTCCAGAGGTTAATGAATGGATCATTAAATCTACTGTGCAATCAGTACCCCAGAGTATGCCCATTTTTTGCCACATCACTTGTTTAAGCAAGCATTCTACTTAAAGCAAAGACAGAAATTATAAACTCAGAAGGAGATGATGCAAATTATACGCTTTTTTAAAAATCTTCTCTGTAAGTATTTGGCAACAAGATGAGAAGGTGAAACTAAAGTAAGGGGAGAATGATTTTGAAAACTGTAACATAAAGAGGTTTAACTTAAGGAAAAAAAATCCACAAACTAACAAACAACAACAAAAAACCCTCCTCATGGAGTTATTTGATCTCCTTCAAACACTCACACCCATTCCCTGTAGGAAACTAGAGATGCCCGTCTGGGATGTGAGAGATCTAACACACACATGAAGTGTTAAGTATCACTGGCTCCTGCACAGAAAATGTCATCCTTCCCACCTCCCAGTTGGTATCTTTAAATAGCTCACATTATTTATGGTGTACATAGTGTTAATGTCCTTCAGTTGTTCTATTTTCAAGGATGGAAAAGCAGTTGCTAAGCATTTCTAAATGACAGCCCCAGGGTTCATTAAAAATATGGCAAACATTTGCTAAACTCATTAAGTGCAATTTTTGTGCGTGTGTGTATCAGATTCCTCCTCTGCCTGTTATGCGTGACCAAACATCTATTAACCCTAATCCCATTGATGAGTCTGATACATTCAAACTAGCAATTAGACAAAACAAAAGGGATATTTACTGAGAGACTCATAAATGGGTTTTCATATTGGTCTAAGCTGTTGCAAAATGACAGTTTAATTCCCTTCTGTTAATCCCTACCTACTAGAGTACTCCCTTTGTTTGATTATAGGTTGTCAGATTTAGGGATTCTGATTGAATCAAAATTATAAGTAAACCAGAAATACACAATAAATACACTTGCTAGGCACTGCTGCCTACTGTACAAGCAAAGTAAATGCAACAAAAATTTAAATGAAATTCAAAGAAAGAAAAAAGGATTTCAAGAATCACCTATTTATAAAACTAAATATATATATTTCTTCCATCTAAATGCAGAAAAAAAAGTCACTTCCATTTGTCTGTACAATAATATGTTTTGATACTATTACCGACTAAACACAATTTCTCTAAACTAAGAGCATTTCTCCAGAGCCACAGAGGAGACATGACACTTTTCTTAAACAGAATGACCTTTTTAGCCAGCAGTCATGCCCTTCTCACACACCTTTTCAAACACTTTGAAGCACAGACATTATTAGGAATTCTGCAAAATATTTGCTACATAAATTGTCAGATAGAGAGCCCTGTATGGAACAACTCAGAAACATTTGTTAGGAAAGTATCTACCTGCTTGTAAAGTAGTGATACAACACCATTGCCAGTCTTGTCAGTAACATTTAACAGTGCAAGAGTTGGTTCTGTTCTATAAAGTGTGAACTGGGCTGCTGTGAGTTGTTAAGGAGGGAGCATAATTTATGCTGCAGAAAACTATATTATTAAGTTTTCACAACACAATGACAGTGCTTTGCAAGTGAAAACTTCTGACATTTACATAGATTAAAGCAAACTAACAAACAAAAGCCCAAGAAGATTCATCCAGTAGATTTTTCTCAAATCTTCTCTTAAGAAAAGTTTGTTATCTACTGAAAGGATTTTTTGTTTAATTCAAATATACTATGTCCAACTTTTATCCCTACAAAAAGATCATTAACAATGTGAAGTAATTTTTAACTGATCACTTCTGGTTTTCCAGGAATTTCGCCTCTTACTAAACAAAGGCTTCTAAAAATTGATCATTCATAAAACCTTCAGAAGAAATACTCAAACACAGTAGATTTTTAATTAATTATTATTGTAAGCAATATTTAATCAGGAGAAAAGCAGCTCCTCATTTCAGAAGCACTGTAATAATTATATTCAGAGAAAATACTTGTGTATACTTGTGTCCTTGTGTATACTTGTGTAGTCTATATAAATACAGAGATTCTATCAGTCATTTTAAATTGTATTTTAAAGTAAGACTTTTCCCCAAAAAATCTCCAATGAAAAGGAAGATGCTCCTGCTTTTTTTAAGATTTAATGCTATGAATTCATCCTTTCAGTCTGCCAGTGTGTACTACTGACCTAAATCTTCTATTTAGTTATTCAAGAGATGTCTAACAGAAAAGCACTCCCTGAAATTTCTGTCATATTTATAGATTTATTCCCTCTGTGATGGTGACATTTCTGTGATTTCAACAAATCACCTGTACAGGGACACCTTCCACATAAATTTTCAGCTTCTCGTTCCCTCAATACAAACAGCATATCACTGTTTCATCAGCATATATTCTATAAATATGACAAAATTTTACTAAACAAGAAAGATAGTGGAAAGGTCCAGAGTGCAAAGGGACTCTCTGTGCTGAAGTGTGTATGCTTGGACATATTTCAGCTTTAAAAAACTCTATCTTCAGATTGATCGACTTCATAACTCAACAGGAAGGAAAACAAATCATCATGGATTTTTAATAACCTAAAGTCGATAAGATGCAATGAGCAATTACTCCATTAAACAGTAGTTGTGGCAAAAGACCACACCTCTGTATACATACACACACCTCTGTGTATACAAAGAGCCTTATATATTCAAATATATTATACATTTTATATAGGATGGAGAGCAAACCTGGAGACATTTGGATCTGAAAACAATGCAGTTGATGCATTTATTTTCCGTTCCTGCACTGGTGTGTGTTACTGCTCCAAACCCACTACTCAGAATTTTTTCTTTGACATAACTCCCAGCACAGAAGAAGAGACTTACACCACTATGGAGACAGAGGTGCCAAGGTGGCTATAAAATTAACTTTCCTGGTATTTCTGGTTTTATTCTTCTTGAATTTTAAAACAAAGCTGGAACCAGAAAGTTCACTGTATGAGTTTTACCATTCTTTACCAATTCTTGATGCTGTGATTTACCTTGTTTCAAGCCAACATAAGTCATTTACTAAGTGGATTATTGCAAAAATAATAGAAACATGTACAGGTAAGGTCATATTAGTAACACTGGAACAGTATGCCTAAATGCAGTTAATAGATGAGATTAAATATCTTCCATTTGCAAGCTTAACTAGTCTTAAATAACTCTCATTTTTGATTTTCCCCCTGTAGTTTTGTCTTTTCGTGACTGAATGAAAGCAAGCAAAAATGAAAGAAAGCCTCAGTCATATAAAATACTTAAGCACAAAATACAAATCACATATCAGAATCTTCATATGTTTAAACAGGTATATTTTTTTCCAATTGGTTACCTGTACAAGTAAGTTTTCAGTTACTAGGCACCAAGGGGCAAACAAAGTTTCCAACTCCTACACTACTCCAGCAGTCAACAAAGGACTTATGAGATTTTAAAAGCAGAAACAAGAGAATGCAGACAGTTTTTAGTGCAGAACTTTACTTTCGATTTACTCTTTGCACAGGAGCAACATGTTCTGGTAAAAAAACTGAAAAGCAAATTCTGTGTCCATTTTTACCTTGACACATCTTACAATGTTGACTGTCTGTTCTGCAAAAAGCAGAACATAGCCAATGTAGAAAATAACCATCACACTTTATGGATGTGGTAAATAATAAATTGCTCTGAATTAATTTACCACAAGATTATCCCACAAGAAGATTATATATATAATAAAATACAACATTAAAAAAACTTAAAATGCTTTTCATAATTTTCACTTCCTCTTCCTAATATGTAGCCTTAAAATAAACTGGTAAAGATGTGGAAACACTTGATCACACTGTTGTTTTCTTCTGAAATCCAGAAAATATTCTAACATGTAGTCTTAAGCAAACTTATTTACAGCCACACTTACTTTCAGTTATATTTTAGCAGATAAAATATTTTTCGTTGCTTTCAATGCCAAAGTTGGTTGGAAGTCTCTCATGTCTCACTTTTTCTGTTTATTTTTTTCTTTGTTTTTTCTTTGCTTTACAGCATTCTTGTGAAGTATTTGCCATAGGCATCACTCACAGTACCAGCATATTATACATTCCTTTCCACTGAGGCTGTCCTTAGACCCTTTTTCAAGTTATTGACACATATGGGCATTGTCAAAACTCAAAACATGAAGTTATAACACTGCAGATGAGATGGTCCAGCCGGGACCAAGTGGGACTTCTGGACTGGAAGTCTGGTTTGGGAGTATAAGTCTGGTTTAGAATTATAGGAGAAGTACACTCAGACATGCATAACTCACCTGTTCAGCACATGTCAAATTTTCAGCTCTCACTCATTCTTCCTTTCCCTTTCCCCAAAACAGAACAAACAAACAAACAAACAAACCCACAAATTAATTCACTAGTTTACATAAATTTGTGAAACATTCTGAGTGTGTGTGACTTTAATTATATTACAATATTTACCTTTTTGCTCCTTTATTTTTTATTTTTAAAAAGCATTTTAGTGAAGGAAGGAAAAAATGGAGAAAAAGTCTCATGAAAAATTCAGATTTAGATGTTGAATCCAAAGATAAGCAAAGCAGTTTTTCAAGTCCTAAAGTGTAAGTGGAAATCCACCTTTTCATGTATGATAAATTAAATAAAACCAACAAGCAAACAAAAAAAACCCCAAAACCTGAAAAACCCAAAAAAACCAAGCAAACAAAACCCATCGGCACTGAGACAGGAGTCCTTCAAGAAATGTTTTTAAAATCCAAACCTTGAAACAACATCTGCCTGAAATCACAACGGTGGAAATAGCATGTTACAATGGAAGGAAATATAACAGGATTTATTAGTAACATTTTACTGCTAGTGATGTAGTAGAAACAAAATATCCGCATTAAATACATGGTGTTCTTTTTCAGCCTGTATCCCGCCTCTAAGCCCTTCAGGCCCAGCCATTCAGGCAGAGTTTGCAGATTTTCCACTGGATTACCAGAAAATGATGTCAGCATGAGTATCCTTTAGCCCAATTAATTTAAGAGTTCTAATTTAAATGTATATCCTATTACAATGGCACAGCAAGTTTCTAGATTTCAACTGTGTTGGCATTTGCTCCAGAGACAGACAGAACAAAATGGTCCACAAAGGTCCCATTCCCGTTAAACTGGCTCCTACTAAAACCCTGAGTGGCTGTTTAGTGGGAGAGTTATGCAGCAGGGTATGTTATGTAGGCAGTCAATGAGCTTAGGCTACACCAGTGTGTCAGGACCACAGCCTCAAACCTTGCACCAGGTACTCTAGAAGCTGTTGCTATTTAGCCAGAGATGTAACATTTCAGACCTACGTATTTCAGGTAAAACTTTTCTCAAAAGCAGATGCAGGGAAGGTTACACATTAACAATCAGTCCCAGTTACTCCTAATGGGATTCGTGCATGCTGCTTTCAAAACACAGCCCTTAAGGCCCATATACAGTTAGCATAACAAGCAGCTGCTACAAATGGCTAGGAAGACTTAATATCCAATTTAATAGCTGTGTTTTCTGAATCAATATGAATTGATTGAAAAGTAAACACTTGAGCTTAATCTATTACTGTCATTTAAAATTGGCCTTCTTTCTAAGCGGCATTAAGAAATTTGGCCTGACCTTTTATGGCTATGTGGAGTAGTGTTTTTGAAAGGAGGAAAAATCTGCAAAGCCTCTGTCATCCAGAGCAGAATAATAACAGGAAATTCATCATTTGACTGAATTCAGGTCTTCATTACTAAGTACATTGTATTCATTTGTGGACTTCAATCAACTGTGAGCTACAACACTGTTCACCAAAAATAGTATATTATGTCTACAAGTTCATCAGACCCAAATCCCTCTGTGTCTGAAATTCATATAAGCTCAAACATTATACATATGATGTTCAACCGACCATACATTAACAATATGCATGCAACCATTGCCACGATAATTTTGTTTGAAATAAGACCGATTACACATAGTGAGGGAAAAGAGCTTCCTAGATTCACTTAATGGAGAGCAGATCTTGTTGAAAAAAAGGAGTAGATTTGTGCACTTAATTAGTTGTACATTCAAAGCACAACAAAAATGAGCCAGTATCTTGGGACAACAGGGACAGGGAATTGAACATATCTTCTTTCCTCAAGACTTACAAAAAAATGTTTTAATTGTACTGCACATCCAGGTAAACTTTTATCTGTGTACAAAAATTGAAAGATGAAATGATAATGAGTAGATAGTGCCTGGCTTAGGGACAATAATACATATCAGCATCCAGAAAAAAAATCTAAAATGTAAACAATTTGAGAACAATAAAATAATACCCACAAAACTAAAATTTGAGTCAGAGAAAAGTCCAAGACACACTAGTTTTTGGAATATGTCTAAAACTCATGAGGCAACCACTACTAATTAATTCCTTTAGCTAAAAGTTGTGGGCTTTTTCATGGACATTTAACCTAAGACAGTGACTGGTGACCCCAAGCCCAGACAGAGTTCTCATAATGGTTTATAAGAAGTAATCTGTCTCCTAAAAATTTTATGCCCCCTATTGTCACAGGTCAGCCACTCAGAAAAAGACCAAAAAACAAACCAAAAAAACACCCCAAAAAAACCTCCCCGCATATCAGCATTCTACTACCCATTGTACCTGTGAAGCAAAAAAATTTCTTTGTGGCATAAGTTGCAGAGACTTCTCTCACTTGGCCAATGGGATTTCACAAGCAATGTAATACAATTGCTGAATGGAATCCATGAAGTTAATGAAAGTAAAAATTACACTGTAATTGTGGTAAATTACATTTTTTATATTTCTATAAAAGCATTCCAGCATTTTAAGCTGTTCTTGATTTGGGTGCCAGAAACTTAGGATTTCACTCCTTGAGATTTACTAACAGAGATTTCCATCCTTATTTATTCTTTACAGAAAGGAGATCCTACAGCTAAAAATTAATGCTTGACATAATTTGTAGAACTAAAAAGAACTCTTACTCATCCAATCCAGTGCTTCTGTTTAAAGGGAAACAAAAATATTGTTGAGACTCAAGCCTGCCTGCAACACAAAATACTTAAATACTTTGAAGCCTGTGTAATGGAGTTTTCTGTTTTGCAACTGGATAGGAGATTTAAGCACAACAGTGACATATAATGTTTGCTGTGCTTTACCTTTCGATGGCAGGCCTTAATGTCTTTCTTCATCAGCTCTTCAACTTCACAAACATATATATACAAAAGGAGTTTTAGAAAACATAATAAATATGTATTAACATATAAATTGCATACAGCTTTTATATAATATATGATTTTGGATGAATGGTTAAAATTTAAAGTAATAAGAAATTTACCTACAGATAAAAGAAGCAGTGTTTTTTTAGATCTCACAATGAGATTTTCATATATTTGTGTTAATTATAGAGGGATCAATACAGTATAAAACAAAGTTATTTTTTAAATCATCAGGGAGATACCAAAAAAGGAGGAGGGAAAAAAAGGCAGGTCATCTGAAGTCTGAAATCAACTTTTTTCGTTAAGCACCGGGCTTGAGTATCCTTTTCCCTTAACTGTTCCCCAACAATAACTCCTTAAGGACCATTGACAAGTTTTGCCCATATGAAGTGAGCAGGGACAAGTACCAGCATGTTTTGAATGTAATATGATTGATGAAATTCCTGCAAACTCTTTCAGTTCTTCATAAACAAAGCTCCTGGAGTCCTTATTCAGGCAAACTTCCATTAAAGGTAATTTGTATTTCTATCTGTAGCAGCTTGTGTGTCCACTACAAAAGAGTGGAGACACAGGCTGCTACAGACAGCAATACAAAGTCCTATCCTACTAGATAGGAACTTTACCCCTAGTATAATCTTTAACACTGGTCTGTCTGATACTAGGAGGATGTAGAAAGAGTTTCTGTTCTAACTCTCCACATTTTGTCTCAGACTAACTGGGAACTTGACTGCAGGAATTTGTAACTACTTTCTTTTTTTTTTTCCAATTTTCATAAAACTGAAGCATGCCAGGATCACATGTAATTTACTACAGACAACAATCAGATCTAAAGAATTTTTTGTTGGTTAATAGCAGATGTGTGAAGAAACATCTATATCACCACTCATAAATGTGTGAATGTAAAGGAATACTTACAAAGGTCACAGTCAGATCAGAAATTCAATGATGTAATCTCACAAAACACATTAATTCTAAGGAACAGTAGGCCTGATTGTACTTTTGGTAGGTGAGAGAAGGCTTCAGAACAGCTCCTTGGAGCAAGGTCAGGACTTGGAACTCAGAGCAGCACTTCAGTGGTTCTTGTATAAATATGATATTGATGCCTTAAGTTTTAGCTTTCATGTTTTTCAGATTCTGTGCTGCCTAGGGGTGTAATTATGAGCCTCATACTAAGTGCTAGTGAGCTCTCTTCATGGAGCAGGTAGACAAAACAAATCCTTTTCCTGCTGAAGATCAAGGACAGTTTTGAGGCCCAAAAGCATAAACAATGGTGGCCTGAAGAGAAAAACAAGAAGCATGAGACCTCACAATCCAAAGCTGCAATTGGACAACTAAACCCCAATATGCAAACGGACCAAAACTTATAAAAGTGTAAGACCTCATGACCAGCGGTCCATTAGATTTTTTGTGACCACTTTAAGTCCACCTTGGCTATAGCCGTGGTCAGGCTCTCTTGTCCTGCCCAAGGTGCACCCTTAAAGGCCTTTCAATAAACATCTACCTTATTCTCTAGCTCTGTCCAGTCTCTGTTTCAGATCAGCCTTCCCAAGGCATCCATATTTCACAGTCAGCTGATTTGTGTTCCCCATTTGAACCAGATGCAGTGTTCTTGCCAAATGCTATCTTCACTTTCCAAAACTCTGATGTTTTGTGCTTGCCTCTCATATAGAGTATTCCTCTGCATCCACTTCCAAACATGACACAGTCCTCATTGTCAGGAACTTAACTGTATGTACAAATACAGTAATTAACGCAAGCACAGAGGAAAATTTATAAGCAATGTTAAAATGGCTGCCATACCAGATAGATATTAGTATCATAGTTTTCAAAGATAACAATGTTGAGAAGAAATTCTCTAATGATGAAGTGACAGCACTGTGCCAGACTGCACATTCCATTTCTCTGATAGTGACCATGGGTACATAAGTAGTCTGATAGAGAGATTATCATTACAAATTGAGCTGAAAAATCTTTTTCATGAATTTTAGATTTCTCCATTAGACTTCTCACCAGCTCTTCTGTCTTGTTTTTCAAGGGGAAGGTACATTTACTTCAATTTTTTTTTCTGTCCTACATATTTGTAAAACAGAATCACGGAATGAGTCAGGTTGGAAGACACCATAATGGGTCATCTGGTCCAACCTCCCTGCTCAAGCAGGCTTATCCCAGAGCACATGCACAGGACTGTATCCAGATAGTTCTTGAATATCTCCAGTGAGGAAGCCTCCAAAACCTCTCTGGGCAACCTGTGCTAGTGCTCAGCTAGCACTTCAATAAAGAAGCTGCTCCTTATGTTCAACTGGAGCTTCATGTGCATAAGTTTGCCTATTGCCTTTTGTCCTATTGCTTGGCATTACTGAGCAGAGCCTGGCTCCACCCTCTTGACACCTTCCCTTCAGATACTCACAGAGATTGATCAGGTCCCCTCTCAGTTGTCTTATCTTAAGGCTGAACAGGCCCAGCTGGCTCAGCCTTTCTTCATAAGACAGATTCTTCAGTGCCTTAATCATCTTTGCCATCCTCTTCTAGACCTGCTCCAGGGCCTCCATGTCTCTCTTGTCCTGAAGAACCCAGAACTGGACACAGTTCTCCACACACGGGCTCACCAGAGCAGGATAGAGGAGAGTAGAGGGGTAGGATCACCCCCCTTGTTCTGCTGGCACTGCTCTTCCTAATGCAGCCCAGGATACCATCGGCCTTCTTGGACACCAGGACACACTGCTGGCTCGTGCGCAGCTTGTTCACCAGGATCCCAAGGTCCTTCTCAGAGCTGCTTCCCAACAGATCAGCTCCCAGCCTGTGCTGGTGCTTGGGTTATTCCTCTCATGTACATGACCCTACATTTGGTCTTGTTCAGAAGGTTTCAAAAGGTTCCTCTTTGCCCATCTCTCCACCCTGTCAAAGTCCATCTGAAGGGCTGCACACTTCTCTGGGTAGCATTCCTCCCAGCTGTGAGGGAGTCTAAGATGATATTGTGAGTATCAGTGTCAAAAGCCTTGCTAGAGTTTAGGTGGACATCTATTGTTCTCCCTTTGTCCATCCAGGTGGCAGTTTTGATGCCAAACTGGTTTTTGCTTTTATATATTCTTCACATATATTTGTAGCTCAGTATCTTATTGTTGTATAACTATACAAATTTCTAGCTAGTATTTTTCCTACTCTGCTAGACACAAAGAAAAAAATATGTTCCTAAGGCTCTATCCTAATCCTGCTTCTTCTGAGAATGAAGGTCAAGCCACCTTCCTAAGACATTTTCTGCCATAAACAGCTAACAAGGAAGGGAGGCTTCAGAAGAGGGTTGAACCAAGATGGGGAATTACCTCATCACCTGTGTTTCTAATCGGGGATTCTTGTCACTTATGCAAATTTGCTAAACTTAGAAAACGGTATTTGCCCTATGTTACGTGTACATCTTTTTGCACATTTTCGGTGTGTATTCCAGACTGTTGTACACCTGCAGATAGCTGCATTTTATAACCTAATCTTTTTTGGCTCTTGGTTTTAGGGCAATAGTTTCATCATAGAAGGTGATTGGTCAAGCATGATTTACCGCTAATTAATCCACTACTCCTGATCATCTTCTTGTCTTACATGGGGACAGAAACAGCCTCCAGAATGAGGTGTTCTATCACCTTTCTGGGGATTGAGGTGAGGCTGGCCAGCTGGTATTTCCCTGGATCCTCTTTCTTGCCCTTTTCGGAGAGTAGGGTGATATTTTGCTTTCTTCCAACCTTCAGGCAACTTTTCTGATTCAAAAATGATCATGAGCAACCGGGCCACGGTATCTGCCAGCTCTCTCAGCATTCATGTATGCATCCCATCAGGGCCCGTGGACTGGTGGATGACCAATTTGTCTTGATTGGGTGTTCTGTAACCCAATCCTCCAGGAAGGAAGTAAACCCTTCTCTCCAACATTCCTTTACCCTTGTCTCCTGTGTCAGAGATTCCTGAGTGTTGGAATAGTCAGTGAAGACCAATGCAAAGAAAGTGTTCAATTTGTCTTCTTTGCCTTCTCTGCTATGAGTGCACCCCCTCCATTTAGTAACAGTCTCACAATATAATTTATTTCCCTTCAGTTACTGATGCATTCAAAAAGCCCTTCTTACTGTCCTTGACACTGTTGGCCAGATTTAATTCAAGATAGGCCTTGGTCCACCTTGTCTAATTTCTTCTTACTCTGTGATTTCTTTGTATTTATCCCAAGCGGTCTGACCCTGCTTCCATCTCCTGTGCTTTCTGCTTATACTTGAGGGATGACAGGAGTTCTTCAATCATCCATGGACATCTCTTGCCCCCATAGGCTAACTTCTTGCTCATTGGGATGTATCATCCTTGAGCTGGGAGGAAGTGATCCTGGAATATCAACCCTTCTTTCCTAACAGGCCTGTTCCCACAGGATTCCTCCAACAAAATTTCTTAAAGTGGCTAAAGTTATCCCTCCTGAAGTCCGTGGTTACAATCTTATTTGCTGCCCTGCTTCATCCTTGCCCAATACAGAACTCCACAATCTCATGATCACTACCCAGCCAAGGCTGCCCCAAACCTTCACATCCCCCATAAGGCCTTCCCTGCTTGTTAGTATGAGGCCAAGCAGCACAACATTCCTTGTGGGATCCTCCACTATCTATGACAAGAAGCTGTGATCAATGCTTTTTAGGAACCTGCTGGGCTGTTTGTGTTTCACATGATGGTTCTGCAGCAGATGTCAGGGTAGTTAAAGTCCCCCAACAGAACCAGTGTCTGTATTTCTGAAGCTGTTTTGTGCTGCATGTGGAAGGCCTCATCCACTTCCCTCTCCTGGTTGGATGGCCTGTAGCAAACACCCAGAAAACCTCATTATTATTCCATTGTTACTGATGTTATTTATTATTATTATTATAATATAATTATTACTATCATAATTTTATTATTGTCATCACAATTTCCCAATCCCCATATTCAGGCACTGTCCCTATATTTTTTCTAGGGCAGATTTCATTGGTTCCAGGGCATTGCCTGTGCATTCTGTTCTTACACTTTCATTTGTCTAGGAGGTCCTTACTGACCTATGCTGGTCTCTTTACTCAACTTCCCTCGCGTAGGAATCAAGACCTTTCATGCTTAAAGAACAATGTCTTTAAAGAGCTCACAGTTCCATTCATTTCCTATGTTTCTGAAGGCAGGTTCCCAGGTTGCCCTGTCCACAAATTTCTTTTAAAAAATGAAAGTTGTCTCTCTTACAGTTTAGCACTCTGGCTGTATTCCTCCCCTGACCCATTTCCCTCAAGACTGTGAGGTCATCAGTATACAATCACTGAAGTTGAGTCTATCACCAGTCTTGTTCTTTCATGTTGGCGGGCAACCAGTCCAATATTGCTTCTCCTCTAATCAGACTGTGGTGAAGTCTTCAAATTTGAGGTATTCATTACTACTAAAGGCATGATTTTAGACAGATTTCAAAAGAGACATGTTTTGCAATGGAGACTTCATAATATGGAGCAGAGAAGGGCATATTGTGGTCTTTTTGGTAAAAAATGTATATACAAATTCACTTGCAAAAGAATTTACTGAGTCAAACACATTTTTAAGTAAATGGATTAATATTTTAATTTAAATATTCAAGTTAATGGAAGCATTTAACCTAATTTTTTCAAGTTAATGGAAATCATTAATTTAAACTTTAGAATTGCAGCTTTCCCTGATCTTACGGCAGCTTATAATTCACAGAAATCACAGGCCTTTTGTGCTGGCTGCCATCTGATTCTTAGAGTTACAGGGTCTTTTCCAAGAGCCTTGCTGACACAGAAAGCCCTTCTGGAAAGTATGGCCGCAGGGTACGTACCCTAGATGTTCCACTCCTGTAAAAGATGGAAGTGCTACCACCTTCAAATTAACACCCTTCTGGCCACAAAATCACGATAAAGGCAAATATTTCATTCCAACAGGTTTTTTTTCTGGTGGCAATGTAACTGGTTTCATGAAAAATAAAGGTACAAAATGAAGTTCAGCTTAGAAAAATAAAGCATTTTAAAGTTTCACTATGACTTTTCTTAGTTTTGATACCTATAAGACTCACTTGCTGCAAAGTTGTGATTTATGAGATTCCCTATATGTGAGAATTGGTATTGCAGGGACAGAAGCACAGAACTGTGACTGCAGAAATTATAAGGAGGGAACAGCTACAAAACAGGCTCTTGAGACAACTCCTTTTATAAGGAATATCTTTCGCCAATGTTCAAAGTCCCACCTACGGGGGTCACAAACTAGTAGTAGTTCCTACGTACTTCCTGGATGACAAAAGAGTGCCAGGAGAGGTCAAGACTTAGGCTAAAAGTATTAAAAATTTGCTCCCTTTTGCAGTGTTTATCTTCTTTCTTGTCTTAAAAATAAACTTGATTTCATCCAGCTTGTTTTCTTCTGCAGTAAATATCCAGGCATATGCATTTCAAACATTATGAACATATGTGTTTGGATTGAAATAAGATCAAGAGGATAAGCAAAAATATATAAAATAAGAGATATTGTAATGTCTACATAATTATGTTTGCCAGTTTCCCAAGCCTGGGAGAGCTTCCCATTTCTCTGTCCTCTGGATGTTGTCCAAAGAAGAGACTTCAGCACTCACTCACTCACTTGAGAGCAGCAAGTCATTCAAAATTAGGATTATATTAAGTCTGAGAATCACAGGTATGCTGAACCCATTAAAAAAATACATCTACAATCACTTTGTTTCCAATGCATTTCTCACTTCAACTCATTTCTAGGAAAACCAACTGTAGAAACCATTGCTGTGAATCAGATGTCCTTCCTCTCTGCCCTTCTGTCCTGGTGCCACTGAGGGGTTCACTTATAGCTCTGTGCAAAGGGCTGGGAGCAGCTGCAGCTGTGGAGCAGATGTGTCAGACGGTGTTCTGCACACCTGGGACAGATGACAGCAAAACACTTTTAGGGAAGATCAAGAAGTTTGTGATTCCTACTGTTGCTGTCTCTCCATTCCTGAGATACACAGCAATTGCCAATTTTTATGGAATAAGCAAAGGGCTTTGATCATGTTGCTAGAGATCAGGGTTGCCCATGTCAGTCTGGGAGAACTTTACCTTCCAAGGTAGTGACAAGCACAGCGTTGGCCCATGCCCACTGGGGTAAGAGGTGATGGGGAGCCAAAAGAGTCATTCTGGGAAATCTACACATTTCCCTCTTGGTCACACCACACACAACAGTTTTCTTGGATATAATTTTTGCATGTATCCAGTTATTCTTTTTTAAGTAGAAGAAATCAGCTGTAATTTGCATTGATCCTTTAGACAAACAGAATTTATATTGAATTTTGGTCTGAGTTTAAGCAGCTTCAGAAAAAAAAAAACTCAAAGAAAAACTCCCTGAAGACACTGTGTTTTAGATCACCATTATTATATTTTCAAAGCAAAATGTTTTTATTTCTTAAATTTGAAACCATTTTTCAAAGTCAGATTAGATTTATTTTTAGAAGCATTAAAATTGAAGAAATGCAAGTCCTTGATTTATTTCAGATTAAATAAAACATTCCTATTGGGTTATTAAATTTCTCATGGAGCTTATTTGTTTGTTTATATTTGATTCAGTTTATAGCACAAATAAATAAATAAATAGTTGTATTTTCATGGGTCTTGAATTCACTATGACTAACACGATTAGAAAAATAAGTATTTGGCAATTTTCTTGGTGAGTAGGCACACTGAATGCCACAAATTCACAGACACTGCTTTAAGAAAATATGCATAGACTTGAATAATAGTGAAAGAACTTGTTATAGCTGTGCTGGTCTAAGTGCAAAAAAAGAGGAAGGGTTTATAGTGTTAAATGCCATGTGTTCTGGAAAAGTGGGCACAGCCCTCTTCCCTTCCTTCTCCCTCCACAGGCCAAGAAGCCCCTGGCACTGTGGTCTTGTTCCAAGAGGCACAGCAGCTGGAGTGCCCTCGGGATCAGTCCCCGGAGCAGGGAGGCGCAGCAGACCCCGGGCAGGTCACACGGATCCCGGCTGAGCCGGCAGTCTGGCCAAGCCCCGCCTGAGGATCAGTCCGGAGTGCTGAGCCTTACCAGCACACCTTCGGCTGCAGAGTCCCCAGCACTACCAGCCCCCTACCAAGATTCTCTCATTGCAATTTTAAGTTCAGCAATAAATCTGTTTTTCATTAATGAGAGAATTAACAAGAGAGACAATCTCATTTCAGACCTATTAAAAACAAAATTAGGTATATTAAACAAGGTATATAAAGTGCTATGGGAAACTTTTTTCACCAATAACCATGACTGCAGCGAGAGCAATCCAATCTAAATTGCTATTGAAAAATTGCATCCCACAGTTTTCCTATTTCTGAAGGTCACCAGCTCCCCCAGACTAGCCATACCTTAATTTCACTTGAATTAGTTTTACAACAGCACAAGTGAAAAGCTTTTGAGAAAGTTACTTCTTTTTGTCAACTCATTTTAATAAAATCAGGATCTGGTTAAGTAGGTTTAATCACACAGACACAGTTCTGGTCTCATTGACTCTAGAAGGTTAGGATGTAAAGCAATCCAAGAATAATCAGAATCAGCACCTGAGGTGGAAAAGCATGTCTGAGTATGCTGAAAGAGCTTGTATCTTAGGTGGAAAATGCTAGATTAAGAGCAGAATATGATGTCTAAACATGACACATAATCCATTGCACTTTCCTATATCTCGCTGCCATCTATTGTCATTTCTTTCTTTTTTCCTAGTTACAACAACGAATGAAGATGTGGTAAAAGTCAAAAGGTTGAATTTTAAAGTCACAGCTCTTATGCAGATATGCTCATTTGTTAAAGCTTAGCATTTAACCACAGGCCATGACTAGAATTTATTAACTCACTAAAAAATTATAGTATTAGGTCCTCAGACATTGTGTAGTGACTGCTTGCTTAATTATCCATATCTAAAGAGTTAAAATGGTGGCTTTTACTGATTTAATATTCTTCCAGCTTTCTGCTATGTGCAGTGTACATAGCAGAAAGCTGGAAGACCTGTGCATTAACAACACAGGTCATTGAGTACCCACTGAAAGCTTACTCTGGAAATACATGAAGGACACATTGAACTCTTCAGAAATCTGTGTCATAATACTTCATGTGTTAACAGAATACAAGGCACAGTGATGCATAGCAAAGGATCAGCCCAGGGTGGGCATCTGAAGTGTTCTCTCTTGCCACTGAATGCTAGAGTGAAGCATTGTAATTTTATTCCAATTATGCTTTTAGTGCCATGATGTCACAGCATAAATTTGTACTTTTGCATGCAGCTCATGCTGGTGTGATGACAGCTCTTAAAATATTGAGCGATTGTACGCCCGTCAGCATAAAATAATTCTAACACGGTGCCTTTATTAGGGCTTCAATAAATGCCTTTCTTCTTGTGTTCCAAGGTGGCATTTGCAAATGAGCTAATTTCTCAGCAGTACAATAATTGTGTTGCATTTATTTTGTGAGGTGGGGGTGGAGGAGGGAGAATAAAAATGCTGTTACATAAAAAGGGTTCTTTTTGCCATCAAAACTACATTCACCATCATTAGGCAAGTTTAAAAAAGAACACATTAACTAAATGACTATACAATTATTTAAATGAACTTGGTGCTTTTTAAAGCCATGGAGGAGTATAAACACTTTTCCAAGCCACATAACAAAAGACGTGACAGTCCTCTCACAAGAAACACTTCCTGAGAGTCAAGCGCAAACTATCTTTGCTAATTGGTGATAGATATTTTGGGGTTCAGAATGCATCTACTTCAACAAAATAAATCTAAACCTGATGTCAGCTAACCTAATTCACAGGGCAAAATGCATAAGAATAAAGCTTAGGGAGGAAGCAGGTTTTAAAACGTACATGTTTTCTTTTGCTGTCTTTGTTATCTAGAAAATAGACAAAATGATACAAAGAAAATGATGCATAAATGGAACTCTGCAATCATAGTGCTAACTTAACAGGAAGACTTGAATTCACTGTTTCCTGCATACACACATCCAACAATCTATCTCAGAAGGTTTTGTGTCATGCTGTGCTTCTTATTTCTTGTTGTGTTACTTAGACTTACAACAACAACTGACTTTTCAAAATGGTGCTTAGTATGCATCTTTCTGTGTTCACAAATATGAAATCTGTTCAGTCACTGAAAGCATTTAATTTTAGGGATATTGCTTTAAAGATATATTTTTAAATCAATTATTCTATGAGCCATTGATAGCAACTATTGATAACATAGTTGTTATCAATGTCACATGTTCCTCATCCTTCCTTCCTCTATTCCCTACTATAAATAAAAATGTTATTAAACTTAAAATTTATTCAAAGACAACAACATGTTCTACTAAATAAAAACTAAAATGTTTTGAAAATATTTTTTTTGCCAGAAAGAGACTTTTATCCAGCCTCTGAGATTTAAATATTTAATAAAATCTGTACAGCTGTCCTATGGGTCTGAATTTAAAGGATCTTAGTGTTTTTAAAACAAAACTACTCAGTAGTACCTGCAGTAAAGGCACAAAAACTTCATCAGAGAGAAGTCGTCATCTAGAAAGGACTTAATTAAAGTACAGTGAAATAAGTGTAAGTCAAACAACTGAGATGATCTGTTTTTCTCTCAATTATGCTTAAGATGTGTGTCTTAAAACATCAGATGTTGAATAAGGTTGAATTTGAACTCGAGCATTCAACAGTACTTTTGGCTTCATGAGAGTCAGTTGTGTTTAGACAGAAACAAGCACAGGCATAAAAAGCACAAAAGTAAAAGGAAAAACAAACTTGCATAAGTCAAAAACTGCCACAGGTATTTTGTGATAGAGCAGAGAAACCAGCTACCACATTTTAAGTGCATCTCTTTAACTGCCTATCATATCTAGCTACAGCTAGGTAAGAGAATGAGTTGCAGCTAGTAAATGTCTGAATACTGTAAATATAAAGGCAAACTGATCAGGAAATTACGTTTAATTAAGTTGTTTAATTAAGTTGCAAAGATTTTGTTACTAAACCTGCAATAAGAGAGGATGAAAATGAAATTTTTACGAAAAATTTAGCTGCCAAGTGAGTGTATCTGTTTCATAAATTGATTAAGCATTTGCCATACACATTATATACACATACATATCTATCTATCTATCTACACACTCAGAGTAATTATGGTTGCTGACAGCAGTAAGCTAAGTGCCTCTGCAGGATGCAACAGTCCCAATAAATTTATCAGAGTTGCTATATCTTAGGACTGATAAAATTCTTTAGGGAGAAAGGGTAAATCTTACTGATAAAAATGTAAGAAAATTATAATTTAGAGCTGGACTTACATACAGGTATTTCAGTATTTACACAGATAGATTACCTAACTAGCAAGTTAATTGCATTTTCGTTACCCAGTGATAAAAATGGAGTAGGTAGTGTTTCCTTCCATAGCCAAAGAGAAAGGGAGAACTGGGACACAGGGAGGAATTAAGAAAAGAGAGCATCTCTCAGAGTCACTAGGATTACAATAGAAAAACTTCTAATTACTTTATGTTGAAAACTGTTGAAAAACAAGCAAGAGATCATTAAGGTCATCAAAGAAAGACAGGGAACAACTTCAGTCAGTGGCAGATAAGGAACAAAAGGAAGAAAACAAACTCATGAAGAAAACAATTACATTATTGACAAGGTGGAAATATAAAAGATTAACAAAAAAAGAGCTGCATGTTCTGGCAATGCAGTAACACAAAATTTAAGCATAAGGCATAATGATGCTGCATATGGCTGTATTTTTAATGAAAAATTTTTAAAAACTCAAATTTTGTGGAGCTCAAATGAAAATATGAAAAAACATTCTTCAGATGAAACAGTATTTTAATCAACCCATAAAGAAACATCCCATATAGGTTTCCTTTTTAAAACTTCTTATTCACCATTAATTTCTTCCCAAATTGTATTTGAAAAACTATGAAATGTTTTATTCCATAAATGCCAAAGAGAGATTTTCTGACCTTTTCAAAAGAAAGTCAAGGCAATCAAATCTACTTATGCTGATTAATATACTTTTGTGAACATATTTTCTGTGCAGTTGCATCCATGGTTTTTGGTAAATAAGTTGTCCTGCTGAAAATGTTAGTAAGATTTAGTACACAGAAAAATAAAGCTGCGGAATACATGCAAGACTGAGAGCTGGGACTGCTCAGCCTGGGGAAGATTCACGGGGAATTATCAATATTCATAGGTATTTGAACGGGGCATGTAAAAAAGACAGGCTCTTTCCTGTGAAAGAGCACAGTGGCAGAACAAGAGGCAACATGCACAAGAAGTTCTTTCCAAATGTCAGGAAACATATTTTCCCTGCGAAGGTGACTGCAGATTGCACAGGGAGTTTGTGAAGTCTCTGTTCCATACAGACATTATTCTGGGCAAACTCATTAAGGTTGCCAAGCTTGAGCAGGGAGGTTGTACTGGTTGAATGAACATTCAGAGATCCCTTACAACCTACCTCAACCATCCTGTTCTATGATTCTGTGGAGTTAGGGAAAGGGAGGCCACTCCAAATCAACCACTGATGATCTTTACCAGGAAAGATTTCTGTTCCATTAACTTTTAAAACAAATACACTCAGTTATGGCTTTCAAATGTTAAGATCAAAGTATGAGGATTCCTGCAATTATAGATTACCTTCAAGCCTCAGGGCTGAAAGAATTTTAAAGAAATTATATGGAACTAAAGAATCCACCCATGTACCTCTCACAGAAATCTCATGCTTTGAGAATTTCCCTTTCTTTGAAATACAAAAGTTTCTTGCTATTAAAAGAAGAGATGTTCCAATGTGAGAGAAGTAAGAGGACCACCAGAGACTTTAGTGATGTAATGGCTACCCTCTGAGGCTGACTAGGCAATTTCCAGGCCTCCAGGAAGTAGATGAGAGCTACAGCTGTTCCTAAAAACACCAGTGGAATAGCAGGGGAGTCCTTTGGGAAAATATTACACATGATGGAAGGCAGGTCAAGCTATTGATCTTCAGAAATGCAGGATTCCTTGTTGGTGTTTGCAACTGTCTTACTACCTATAAGGAACAGAGTGATTTAGTAATGCCAATTCATAAAAGGAAATAAAATCTTCAGCTCTACAGGTGACAGGTCAAAACGAGCTGGAGGAGTGGTCATAGGACACACAGCCCCAGCTTCCTTGCTGTGAGTACAAGAGTCACAAAGAGGTCCACTTTGAAGACAGTATGATAATCTCAAGATACATTTTACTTAGTGAATCTTGTGGGCCTACTTTTTTGGTAAACTATAAATTAAAAGATCTCAGTAATACAATTGGTAGGAGGACAGCAGGAAAATGATTCTCAATCATATTCTTAGTTTCATCTTCCCACCTAAACCTCTTATGAATTCCCAAGACGCTACTCGTATTTAATCCTTAAATCCTTTTTCATTTAAATGTCACTTCTTCCCTGCTAGTACAGTTATGGGGGATTGTCTTCATAGAACAGTTGTGTATTTCTAACTTTTTCTTCATCCAACAGGAAACATCTACCTTTTACAAGTAGAATATAAGGATGTCTGCCTCTTTCCTTCATGGTGGTTACAAAACCACCCATCTTTGTCTGAGCACATAAACAGAGACACCCAAATGCTGGCATCTCCTAGTATTTTCCCAGAGTTTTCTCTCTACTCTTCTCCCTTGGAAAACAAACCCATTCTCCCTAAAGTCACAGGGAAAGAAATACTCACAAGGGCCACTGAAGCAGATCAACTCAAACCTCCTTCTAACCTAGTAACATGTCTCTGACAACAACCAGTACTGGAAGTTCAAGGAGAAGTGTAAGAATGGAGCAAATAGGTTTCATCACAGTAATCCCCCAGTTCCCACTGACTGACAATCTCAAGACATCATGAACCAACGGTGTTGTCTTACTCACGTTGTATATTCTCATGTAGTTCTGCAAAAATACTCATGTATCTACTCTATTTACCACACGACCCAGACTGATAAGTACAGACTTCAAGACAAAACACCATCATCCCAAAAAAACCCCACAACTCACCAACAAAAAGAAAATCTTTAAAACAAACGGAAAAAGGCCACCAAAACCAAAGGCAAAAAAAAAAAAAAGAAAAAAAAAGAAAAACAAAACAAAACAAAACCCACAAAACCAAAAACAGACAACCAAAAAAACAAACAAAAAAAACCCCAAAAAAACCAAAAATCAAACCACCAGGAGTAAGAAGTCACAAACAAAAATGTAATTAAGATATGTAGTTTGCATTGTTTTCGTAGCTGACTGCTTATTCTAACTATGAGGAATAGATGCACCCTTTTGGCAGAGCTGTTAAACAAATAAAAAATTGTGGCATTTGAAATACAATATGGTATCTCTTCAAGGCTTGATTTTCAAAATGTGAAATGCCCATTAATGCTATCCCAAGTAGTATGAGCTAGAGGTGTCCGTAATTTATAGAATAAGATGGTGGCTACCCCTTGAGTCTTTCAAACCAGATGTTAAAAAACAAGCATACACTGTGCTGACAGCAGTGTGCAGAGGCACATCTGACGAAGTGAGGATTATCAGCAGGGAGAGGAACCTGGATATTAATTCACTAGTGAAAGCTTTGGATGTGCTATCTTAGAATTCTTCCAGTCTTGTGTCTGGAGTAATTTTCCTTTTCTTAGCTACCAAGTGCCCTCTGTCTTCTTTTTCAGATTTCTCATAACATGCAACTCTTTGTGCAGTCCTTCCTCCCTAATTTAAATCACGAATAATAATCCTTACACACTGCCTTTCCTGAATTGTTGTCCTGTGTTTTGCTGTGAATTTCTTCTATCTCATTTAGACCATAAGCTTTTCAGAGAGGGCATGCATCTTGTAAATGTATGGTGTTGCAAGTGTGTTTAATGCTAATAATGTGCAGTGACAGGGCAGGGCAGATTCATAAGCAATGCCCTGAAAAGGAGGCAGCTATTGAATTCATAATCTGGCACTTCATATTCACAAGAGAGAAAAAAGCTGTCATTTCAGAATCGGGGATCTGCTATAAAAGGAATGGGTTTTTTGCACTAATGGTTATCAAGAATTCATACATTCTACTTCATTATCAATTCCATATATTAGTGACTATTTCCTAATATTACTTGTACCATAAAGCTGTTGCTTAAGTCCATTTGATCACTCATATTTGCTAAAATAAAGGTTTCACAAATAAAAAGTAAATTAGACCCAAGGTATATGAGCAAAACACCCACACACTCCTGCCCATCAAACTTCATAATGCAAGGAACAAAACAACTTCATATGTAAAATAAGGTAGAAAGTTCCTCAGTGATACTTAAGGAACAACATCTGAGTCATAGAAGGAGGGAGAAAGGAAGCACAGTGCTGGGTGTTTTAAACAAGGGAAATGTTTGGGAGCTATAGTTTCTGCCTGGGACCTGTAGTTTCAGAATTAAGATGAAAGACTTAATCAAACAGAAGGAGGACTTGTAGAAAAAGTAATTTCTTTACAAAATTGTTGGGGGCCAAAATACTATTTTTGAAGAGCCGACTTAACTACTGTCCTGATAGAGTAAGCTGAGTGCTCCTGGAAAAGAGCACATTCTTGCTCATTTTTCATCAACACCAACATGTTGGCAGCACCAGGTGACTGCCTTTTCAAAGCACAATCTAAGAATTTACTTCAGAGTAGTAGAATGCCTTACTGTGTGTGCTCAAATGCTCCTTAAAAGCCATAACTAAAGGTAGCACTAAAATGAATGATTCCCAGGGGGAAAAAAAAAGGTGAAGAAAAGAGGAAAAGAGGCCTGCATTGATCGAGGATAGCTTAATCCAGAAGGAGAATTTTTCTTGAGATTTCAAGGCAGGGAACATGAAATTTGGCATGAAAAACATCTTCAGCTACTCTGTGTTTCTTGCTTCTTCAGGAGTGCCTGTAAGCCTGCTTGCTGTCACCCCAGAGGCAGAACATATAGTGATACCCACATCGGGCACCTTGGTCACCCACTTGTGAGTCCACAGGAAACCTTCTTCCAGCATCCCCACTTGTACCACCCTCCTAAGCTGCTTCTTAAAAGAAACTTGTGGGAGGCCTTCACAGACCACACTCCCCTAGCCCTTCCCCTTAATCACAGCACAACTGTAACTGAGTTTGACAATAGACAAAGCTGTGGTGATTGCATTGGACATCACATCCACAACATTAAAATCTTTTTTTTTAAAATTTCTTTTTGTTTCTTTCCCCTCTACTAACAGCTGTATTAATCAAGCCAATTGAATGTTTTGTGCTATAGGATCATGTAAGCTTAGAGAAATAACTATTTTTCTTTTTTTCTTTCTTGGTGGGAGGGGTGGAGGGAGTGAGGGAGGTGGGATGGGGCCCCCAGCTATAAATCTAACAAAATTAAAGCACTTCTGGAATTCACAGTCAAGGTATATTTCTTACCCGAGAACAAACTAATTATTAGAATGCTTAAAGAACCTAAGGACAGTAATTCCAAAATGTGACAAGTTTTTTGCTTGCACTAACCTATCTAGATTAAACTGTACCTTATAGGTACCATTTTAGTCCTAGAGCATATCATATGTTTTATAAGAAAAAAACACCTATAAAATACAAAAAACAGCAACAGGGGAAAAAAGTATAAAAATAAGTAAGATATAGTAACAAAATAAGATACAAAATTCTGGCAGTTTCAGGGCACCCGAGGAACGAGGCAGATGCAGCAGGTCAAGGGAAGGCTTCTACTTCTTTATTCTATTCTAATTATCTGACCCCATCATTTATATACATTTGTACAGAGGTCAAGAGATTGGCTACACAGGTTGCCACCTCTTGGACCTGGATGGTGAACATCACCATCCATCACATTTCTCCACCCATAGCAGAAAAATGTAAACAATAGATAAATGCTAAAAATAGACATTATTTTTGTGAAGCTGCGTGAGAAACTGCACTGCAAGATTTCAAACACTTGCAAGCAAGAAAACCGAGGGCAACACAAAATAGGGATTAAAGGTACTGATTGCAGAAGTTGTAGAGTTAAATTTCTTATTCCTCCCAATAGTTTCATCCAGCAAAAATATCCATCAGGCTTTCTGCTGTGATTCCATTTGTCAAATATCCACAATTAAACATATAAACTATCTGTCTGTCTGTCTGTGTTCAGAACAAGGTGACTTCTTTTTTGGCTCTTGATTGGCTTGATAATAAATATTTGAGGTAGGTGAGTAGTTTGTCGGCATTAATGATATATCCTTCAGAAAATATATGAAGGAAATAACTGAGCCCCAGTGACATAACAGGACATGTGTAGAATTTAGTTTCAAAAACCTCTTCAAGAGGCAGGCTCCACAATTAAACTTTAAAAAAAATAGTTGTGCAGTCTCACCTCTATGGATTAAAGGCAGCATCCTACACTGGGCCTCCAAAAGTGTCTTTCTATATCCCATGAAAATATTTTCATAAATAGCCATGACTGCAGATGCTGAACAGGTCAAAAAATGAAAAAAGAAAAAAAAATCACCTGTTTTTTTTTTTTTTCCCTGAACTAGGGAGTCCTTAAAAAGACTTACCCCAAAAGCAGAGAATTTAAATTTAAAACAAAGGTCATTAGATGGTGAAGAATCATTTTTTTTAATGCAATTCATAATCAATATTAACAAATATTTTTATGCTGAAGAATATACCCACATATACCAAGACTAAAAACATCTTAACAAAATTTTTTAAGTAATATTTTTTCACCAGCAAAGTTAATATTCTCATATATACACTTCTGAAGGAAATAGGGATGGAAATATTCTGCAAAAGAAGGAATAACTCTGCCATCATCAATTTTGCACTCCCTCCTGAGGTTAAATTGTGTTATACCCTAATATTCCACTTGCTACAGTCTACCATCTTTAAGCCAATTAAGACAAAAACTAAATTTCCCGAAGACAGTACCTAACTGAGAACACTCAAAGGAAAAGTTTTTATCTGCAGAAGTCTAAAAATGACAGAGTTGTGCCCACACAGGACACAATCTCTTGTTGATCCAACTGTGACACAACCAAAGCAATGTCAAGGGCTAGCTTAGCCTGTGTGCTGTGCTAGCAACAGCTCCTGTCTTCCAGTTCAGCACAGTCAGCCTGCAGTCTTGAGAATAAAAGGAGTTGATTGAAAATCCAACGTAAGCATAGCTAAAGAATGAAATAAAAAGGAGTGAGTCTGTTCAAGAGAAGAAAAATCATAGAAGATACTTACTTCAGAACGAACAATCAATCTTTCCTTGGCTGGGAAAGAGTTTAGAGTGGGCCAATAAAATGCTTTGAGTATTAAAAATATAGCAGGCAGTGGATAGAGCCTTGGACAAACCCCTGCTTGTAAGATATGTCTCTTTAAAAGGGGGAAAGTCTAAGGACACGTTTTAGAGCATGCCTAGGTACAGCACTAGGATAAGACTGCAGCATCACTCTAGAGATGTTTGTGGTCTGAAATATAAATCAAGTAGAAAATTCTTGGTATCCAAACTCCCTTCTTTGGAAGAATAAATGGAGATAAAACGACTGAGGTTTAGTATTTGTGACAACAACTATAGGCATTTTTACTGCTGAAAATTCCATGTGAAACTTTTATGACCCTATTCACACTAAGGAGGGGGGTTTAGGTGGTAAGAAATTAGCCATGCATTTATTACTGTCAGTGGCAGCTGAGAAGTTGCTAGGAATTTCAGTTAGTTCTCAATAAGAGTCCTTCTGTAGGAGCTTCTTCCATCTGCAGAAGGTCAGAGAATAAACTAGTTCCTACTAAACTGCAATGGAGCAGGAAGTGCTGATTTTTTTTTCCCTTCTTTTCATGGAAGGGATTTCTCACAGAAAGTTTAAAAGAAAGTGAAGGCATCTTTGTAGTGCCTCGATCCTCTCAGTTAAGACTTGCATGTTACATAGCCTCAAAAACATTATTTCAGAAATATTTCTAAAAATCTAATCCAGCCCAATGCAGATTTCAGCAACAGAAAGTCTTCTTAGCAACACAAACTCAAAACAGGGAGTAGAAACCAAATGCTCTGCTGCAGCTTACCAATATGGCAGTCTGTGACACTCCTTCCTCCTGTCCCAACCACCTCTTACTGCCATTGCAGCTTCCTGAGGTACTTTCCATACAGAACAGCTTTCCCAAGCTCTCCTTTTTTCAAGAAGTAGCCTTTCACTGTAACACTCTTCCCCTCCATCCTCAATGCTTCCCTCACAGAAATGTACCTTATGCTTTGCTTTAAACACCATGATAATATAATCTAAGGTCAATGCAGATACAGAAATGTGATGGACCTGCTGCACTGTGCCCACAGTGATCAAGTAGGAACTCACAACAGATCAATAAACAAGGTTTTCAAAAAAAGCCAAGGAAATAATAAAACAATAAAAAAGATCTTCTTGCAAAAGAAATACACAACAAGTACAGTTGAATTGTATGGTTCTGTCATTTAGAAATACTTGTGATATGTAAGAGGACTATATCACATTCTTTCAGGGAGATACAGAGATATACAGTGCCATCACTGCCATTAGAAAATACATGTGTATGCTGTCAGGCTGTCCTTTTGCTGAAAATCACCTCTGGCTGCTGTCCATATAGTTACAATATTGTGCCTGTTTTTTAAATAACTTTTTAATTTTAACCAGGTTTTTCTTTTGAGTGAGGGAATCAGTTAAGAAATCAATGTGCAAAAATAAAATTTGTCTTTGAGGGCTTTTGATTTCTCTTCTGATAGAGAAAAAAATACCTGTAATGCTGCAAAATATAATGCTTATAATAAGCAATTGACCCAGTCAGTTTTTTCTAAACAAAATGAGAATACATGCTTATAAACATATCTTACACAATGCAAGGAAGCAGCTGAAATATTTTCTTATTCTCTGAACAAGCCTTTTTTTAGCACCACATGAGAAAATTTTTGCTTCAGAGTTATTTTCATGGGTGATGAAATGAAACTTTCCTTATAATGTACAAATCAGAGGTCAAGATTTCACTAATTCCTCTTCTAACTAATTGCACTAAATGAACCACAGCATATGCACTTAGGACACTACAACATAGTCTAGCATCAGGCATAGTGAAACTTTAACTGTCTTTCAGGTTCAGGGGTGTTCTTTACTAGAGGAAATACTGTTAAAAAAATTAAAAATTTACATGGTGAAAGGTAAGTAAATAGTAGGTAAATATGAGGTAAAGTGGGGTGAGAAAGTGCCATTGCACTCAACAAAATAAGGATATGCTCGTATAAGCAATCAAGTAAGAACATTTTCAAGAAGTTACTACCCCTTAGCAGAGATACTGTAAATTGTTTGAGATTCTGTTATAAAAAACAGTGATGATTTAGGGTAGATGATTTTACTTTGCAGCCCCATGTAGATTAGAGGTACACACACTCATTTAATAGGTAACACTGTAAATGAACAAAGCTCCTAAGGTAGATGAGGAAACCATAAGATATGAACTTTGTCATTTGCAATTGTGTGACTATGCCCTCATAGGAGGATAAGAACCTCTACTATTATGAGTAGAGTAGGTCAACGATGTTGTTTGTATTATTTTTCCTTCCTGGTACTTTTAGTACTTAATTTCTCTTCTGTGTAGCCCTAAGTGCATCCATTTTAGCCTAAGATATGCATCCATGAGCTCATTTTTGGAATCAGATTGCACAGTTGTAAATATTTGGGAATCAGCATGACTTACAAAGCTCATATTAGCAGTTATTTGAAAGCAATGTTGAATAAGTTCTAAATTTTTCCCTGTAGCCCTGACTATGGCATTCCTGTGTGTCCCACAGGAAGTGGTATAACATTTCTCATCTCACTAGTTTCATGTCATGCAGATTCTTCAAACACCCAAAGGCTGGTTTACTAACCTGATGATGAACAGTGTAACAAAGGCTGTAATACTGCATCAGCTAAAGAGATATCATTCAGTAAACTTTTGCCTGAAGGCAAGTATGTAATTCACAATTTCTGTGCTGTCAATGAACCTGTCCCAGTGAAGCTCTGCTGCAGAGCACAGTAAAGCTTGAGACACAGATTCTGGGTATAATCTTCAGATTGCCCCTAATGAAGAGCCCATTAATTGTCAGTATGGCAAGATGGTGATTGGTACAAGAGGACTTTGTGCTGCCTTCCTGCCACTGAACGATGGGGAAAAAATATGTAAACTCCTTGTACAATTACCTGGAAATAAGCCTGTTTCCAGCATGGCTGAGTGGGTTGCACCTGGGATTATATCTGAACTGAAATAGTCAGAATCAAGTTTTGACAAAGAGAAGCAAGCCTCTATTCCATAATTTTCCACCAGCCCCTTTTTAATTCTTTGTGACTGACTCTTCTCCTAATATTATCAGCTCACTGCTGGAGTTTTTCATTAAACTATTTTAATTGCTTAAAACTTGCATTTCAATTTCTCATAAATACTGCCTAGAATCAATTCAGTGTCAGACAACATCTGCAACATTCACTGCAACTGGTTCCTAGAAAAATAGTTAATTCTTAAAAATGTTAACAGCTTCAGACTTCAATTGAATGATTTAATAATCAAAATTTTAATTTACTCCCCCTTCCTGCCTTCAGAAAGTTTTAAGACAGGTTAACCTGTCAAAAGCAGCATTGCTACTGATCCAGCTGAGGCAGAGAAGGAGGTTGTACATCCTCATTATTACCATAATTGGCATCTGGAATCTGTTCAAAAATTCTGATTTACTTTGTAGCAGAGGATTATGGCTGAATGTGGAGTACTTTATGGTCTACAGAGGCTTGTGAAATTCAAATATATAAACTGTCAGTTAAACATTTCATGAAAAGCCCTACCTTCTACTAATCCAAAGAAACATGAACAAGTGCTTGAGGGGATGAAAATCCACAATATGTTTTGGGAGCTAACCACTTACAGAAACATTAACATTCTTGGGCAGGTTTGCTCTCTGAGCTTCTGAAGTAACTTTGGAGCCAGCAGGATTCAGTTTCTAGCAGATTTCCAATATTCTGAAAAAAAATATATTCAGTCAGAAGCCTCTAATATTTATGAATTATTAATGTTGTCTTTCTCTACTTTTTTCCTTAGTTTAGCTTTTGTGTGCCTGTTCAGCTAAGTAATTCAATAGACTGATAGAGACATGAATAGATATGCTAATTAACACCAAGGCTAACCTTTAAAGTTCCTTAGAGCTGTCAGCTTTCAATGAAATATTTTCATTTTTCTTTTTCTGAACTGGAATACAAACATTACTTGCACACTTGGTGCCAGCAGGGGTGCCCCCAGGAATCCGCTTTTAAGATTTTTTTCATTGTGGAAAATGGTTTAAGAAAGGTGTCAATTTTACAATCCTCATTTATAGTCCCTGTCATGGGAACATGTTCATGTTGTGCCAGTAGCTTCCCTCACTTCTCATTACAATTGTCATCTAAACAAACTATGGAGATTTGAATACCTTACATATTGCCCTTATGAAGCAGAAAAATCTGAAGTAGGGGAAAAAGAGAGAGCAAAAGGGAGGCTTGGAGACCTGAGATGCTGAGATGCTTTAATATGTGTATTAAGTGTAGAAGGAAAATTTCTTACTTTGAAACAATTCAAAAACATTTTTGATAAACTGAATAAAAGGGCAAACTCATTTTACAATCCCCAATTAACTCTTCTGATAAGTTGTTCTTTGCAAAGATTTTAATGCATGAGAAAAAGAAAAGCACCTTTGCAGTCCAGCTGTTACTGTGTTTTATCCTTTCTCGTCATTGCTAAACTATAAATATTGATAGCCATGATACCAAAGTATTTGATAGGAGAAGTGAAGGAAAACCCAGTATTATTCCTATTTGTCTAAGTCAGACACCAAAATACAATAAGTAGAAGCAACCAGAGCTTAGATTCCAGCTTCTGCTAAAAGATAACTGAATTCTTTACCTTTCTCCTATTTTTCTCCTTTCTCTTTTTTTGTTACAACTGAGTAAGAAGAATCACCACACCTCACCCAAGTTCAACACTGTGATTTCTTGCATTCCTGTTCAAATGAATAGGTACTCTGAAGCTAAATTCACAACCTGTTTTGAGATTTGAAGTCACTCAGTCCTGTGAGGAACGCAGGCAGACCTGTTTGAAAATATCAATACTTTAGGTGTATTTCAAGTTGCAATTACAAAACTTGAATGAAAGCCTGAACTTTTGTCATAAATAAACACTTTGGTTCATGTTCACAAATATATTGCCTAAAGCAGCTACAACTTGGATCCATTTTACTTGATTTGGGTATAAAAGTTTGATCTTTGAAATACAGAGATTTTGTACACAATCATTGTGATTTTTTTTTTTTTTAAATATACATTAATATTATCCCAGCAGAGTAACTACACCAGAAAACTGATTTACTACTTCAAATGAAGGAGGTATATTTTCAAGTACATCTTACTTGATTTTGGTCATTGTTAGGCACAGAAACTAGGTGCTGAGGTTTTCTCCCTGGGAGCAGCTTACCGGCTGAGGCTGCTTACTCCAGGCAACGGCAAGAGTTCGTGGGTCCCTCAGTCCTGCCAGCTGGAAGCATGGTGAGGCTTTGGAAAGAAGAGTGGACCCTTTCTCGTGGGTAGGAAGATGTTTATTGATGGAATTCCACATGCGAAAAGGCAGGGGCTGGCCTGTCCTTCTCCCTTAAGTACCCCAGGACATAGCCTGAGGCCACAGGAGAATTGGGCCCAATAGGTGGGAAGGGGTTGGGTGTTCTAGAAGGGGACACTTGTCAGGACAGTGGAAAGGTGCTTGAGCACCTAGCCAGGGTGATTGACAAGGGGGTCCCTTCTGGGAGATACTACTGATACCCTAAGTTTTCGCTTGCAGATTCTGTGTTACCTAGGGATGCAGTTCTGACCCTCATATTAAATGCTAGTAAGCTCTGTTCACAGGATAGGTAGACAAAACATTCCCTTTTCTGTTGAG
>JBBMKD010000115.1:39010636-39051553 GCA_037834095.1 Argya squamiceps
GAGGCTTGTGAATAAATACCTACTTTACTCTCTAGCCGTGTCCAGTCTCTGTTTCAGGTCAGCCTTCTAGGCATCACTACAGGGGGCAGGAATGGGAGGGTAAGGACCGTACCAAGTACATACAGATAACAAATCCAAATCCAAATTAAAAACTTGAATCCTGCGTTGCAACAACTAGGCTTTCTATGACCAGGTGCTGTAAAGGCTTTTCACACCAACACACTTGCCAAGGGCTAAGGTAAAGGCCTGAAGCAGCAGGTAAATAGATTGACTGGAAAAGTGTAAGGTAACAGTAAGCGTTCCCTGACCACACTACAAACTATGTGGAGTTTTTCTTCTGCAGATATTTTTATGTTGGCTTCTGAGAAAACTATTCAAAATTGAATCCAGTCCTGGTTCTCCTGCAATTTGATAAGCAATCAGCAGATTTTGCAGAAATTAAAAACCTGCTTTTACACCCTGTGTGGGACACGATGATCTTGTTCAATCCGTGAACTGTGCTATAACATGAAAATGCAAAATATACGCACTATATTACATAAAGAAAAGAATCTCGGGAATAAAATGCTTGTCATACCAGGCATTCTAAAGATAGCCTTTAAGTTGTATTTCTTCTGTACATAGGAAGATTCAGTGAGACAGATCTCAAAGAAATTAAGGTTCTTCTCATACTCAGGTAATAAATTGATGTCACCTTCTCTGCTATTCATAGCAGACTTACTATTGCAGTGAAATGAAGGTTTGAAAATAAAAGTTATGTAATATCCACTTAGCTTCTTTCCCATTGTTATTTGCGTCACAGAGGCTCCTCTATCTGCACAATTGGCACTGTATCTGTGGCTCAGGTCAAGTTGTTGAGTCATTTTCTCTTGACTATTCCTTCAAAATAATGAGGAAATATTCTTTCTTAGTCAAGTACGATGTTTTGCTCTGTGTTTGACAGCTACTTCCAATGACTTGTTTAGAAACAGTTTCCTGACCTTCAGTTTGCTCAACTTCATTGTGGCTAGTTGAAAAATCTGGAAAAGATACCCATCTTTACATAAGTGATGTCCAGTGAATGACTTGTCTGTCTGAATGTATGATCAGTTAGTTCAGTAGAAGAATTTTCCCTCTTTGTCCTGCATATTTCCTTTACTTCAGTATGACCAGCTCAGTCCAAAAGAGTAAACCCCAACCTATTTTGATTGCCAGTGTGTCCTGGTTTAGGGCAAATTTGGAAGGAAACCTCCGAATGGTGTTCCTCTGGAAAGCAAATCCCAACAGCCACTCCCCCCAGCCGGTCCGGGAAAAGAACTCACTCAGAGAAAAGTGGAAAAAACTATTTATTTAACAAACAAAATGCCCACAAGCATAAAGAATGAATAATAATAATAATAATAATATGAAACAATAAAAGCTCTCGCTGCTCCAAAGAGAGATGGCAAAACTGAGAGTCCGTGCCAGGAGTTGGCTCAGCTCCCTCAGTCTGTCAGTCTCAGTCCCTCCGGTGCTGGAAAATGCCGAGTCCAGGCCCAGTGGGCCATGGGCACAAGATCCCAGTGCTCCTCTGGGTTTTTTCAGTCCAGAGCAGATTTAAACAGTCCCAAGAAAAAAAGGGGAAAAAACAGTCCAGGAAAGCTTCTTTGCCTCAGCTAGCTAGACTAACAAAAGGAAATAACTCTCTCCCTGGCTGCTGTCTGTGCATCTGATGAAAAAAAAACCACACAGTCCCAAGGACGAGAAAAGATCCCGAGGAGTGAACACCGTTTTTCAAAACAAACTGCACGCTTCTTCTTTCCCTGCTCACTCTCAGAACCTGTCTTAAAGGTACAGAACACAGAACAGATGATTGGGGATACATGTGTCATAGTCACCCTAGGACACAGTGACACAGGCAGCTTTTAGGAACTAATTCTAGGTTGCAATATCCAGTCTTTCTAGAGATACTGAGGTGTTGTGTGATCCTTTCTTAATGTTTTTTGTAATGAATATAACTTAATCCAACTTTCTGCATTGAATAATATTTTAAAAATTTGTAAAATATTGGATTAGGTAAGCAATTAATAATATTTCCTAGGTAATTTTCTACTATTGTCTTCTTTTACAAATAGAACAGGAAATGAAAAAAAGGCAACAAAACCAGACAGTATTTTTCAAGAAAACCTAAATGTTGCCATTTTTATCATAATTTTTTGAGCATCTCAGGGTTGTGGCCAATTTTGTCTCTCAACTTTATTTAATAATAAGGTACCGATAAATGACATTTTGCATTATGCTCTTTCATCTAAAGAGTCACACAGGCCTGAAAGAAAGACATTACTCTTTGAAAGATGAGAGAATCTTCAACAAATCCCACATAGTGCCAAAGACTGAATGAGGTCATTAAAAACACCTTCATTCCCCTGGTCATGAAGAAGGAGAAGAATAAAGATAGAACTGAAGGGACTGACCAAGGGTTTATCATAGTGCAGCTCACATTATTGCACCAGAGGAATATAAGAACACTTGAAAACAAAAGCTACATTTTTTTAATTCTAACCCATTCACAATATTAGAACAGACTGACAAAACTCATAAGACAGAAAACTTTTACAAAGATAGAAAAATTTTTTAACACAACCACAAAGCAGCCAATTGGAGAGCCAGCAACATATTGAACAGCCTTGAAAAACAAACTTCCATATTGTGACCATTTTGAATCACTACATCAAACACTCAGAAATTAAATACAAGACATACATTTAAAACTCCCACACTGCTCTTCCCAATGAAAATTGTAAAAGACAATGCATCTCCTTTACAAAACATAAATGTAATTTTTAATGCAAAATTATAAATTTCCAAAGTTAGAATGCACAAACTGCTATTTTTCAAAGTTGAATAAGATCAACATTACATCACATTCCCCTTTATTATTTTAGTTTAGTTAACTAAACTAAACTGCAGCTTTTTTGCTTATGATTTTTAAGGCAATGATCACACATGCCTCTACTTCATTTTAGAGAAAGGGTCCCACACATATAGTCACTGTAGTCAGTCAGACATTTGAAGTCATTGATAATTCTCTAATAGGACTTTAACTCTTGGCTCTCCAGAAACTATCTATTTAACGTAGGAAGTGGGTAACAGTGAATAAGAGTCATAAATTCATAAAATCCAGCATTGTTGTGGAATGTTGTAAAATTACATAGAGAGAGAAAGAGAGGATTCAAGTATTCTTTCTCCCATTCTGCTGCATTTCTGCAAGTCTCTTGACTATGATAATTACCAAAGATACAATTTTAAAGGACTGCAGCTCCTTGTTGTTTGCTAGCCCAACAGAGAATTATTTCCTCTGCTCTATAGAATTTACACAAGACATTATCTCAAGAAAGAGCAAGTTGAGAATCAACTTGTCAAGACTGAATAATCCCATCCCACTTTCCTTTTTTCAACTCTTCCACGTCTGCTCATGTCTGTGAGGCTTCACCACTTGTTTTGGAGTTTGGTTGCTCACCTTCTGGGGAAGCACTGAGCTTTGAGAGTTTGTTCTTCCTGCTGGAAATATTATTGAAAGAAAATTAAAGAGTTCACCTCTTTAATCTGTGAACAGGAATTTGGGTTCAGGCTGAATATTTTGAAATAGAAATTGCTGGTTTACTATGCATAGTTATGATCTACAATTTTCAGGCCCCACAGTAATCTTCTCCTACAAGTTCCAGATGGGCACACAGTATTGAAATAGTATGGCTCTAAATACAGAATTCACCGGGTTTGTAAATCATCATAAAACCCTACACATATTTAGTTCTATGAAAATATACTACATTGGGGAAGGCAATGTATAAATAAATATATTGCAATATATAAATAAATATTAAAGTCCATCACAGCTGGGCAACTTCATATAGCAGATCACAAGAATAAGCAGAAATATTTGATTGCTTGAATGCTGCTGGCATTTGAGATATTCAAGAAATTGCCCAGTCATTTAATTCTCTTGTTAACTCTGACCTTCCAAACATTCATTTCAAATCAAATTGTGTTATTCTGATCATGCTATCAACATCGACATTTCTATTAAAAGGAAAACTCATTTATTTGACAAAAATCTCAGCATTAAGCTATCAAATCCCACATGCTTTGTACCCCTCTAGTGTGTTAAAAATGATATGATTTGTTATCACTCACAAGATACATAAGAGTTATACTTTTGCAATTGATATGGACATGGTTGCAACAGTCAAGAGAGATGAGATTAAAGGATGAAAGTGTTCAGTATCAGTAGCTGAAAAGAAGTCATATTAGAAGAAACTGTACTTTCTTTTTTTCCTCTTCCCTAAACCTACTGAGTCATCATCCCTTCCTTAATAAAACTTTGTGCCTGTAGTGGACAGTCATGGAATAAGATGGAGCAAGTGTTGAAAGAAGGAATTGGTTACCAATTAAGAAAAATTCTGAATTATTTTTCTAAGAAGGGCTGTATTGGAAAGAAGAGTGATTTGGTACTTGATTCTTAAGTGAAAAAAAATAAAGAATATTTCTGAGCATGGATCAAGAGGAAGCCAAATTTCCAGGAAACCCTGGGAAAAAGGAAACAAACAAACAAGCCACCATAAGTTAGAGGAAGATATCAGGAAACCAGCACAATCTCATTGAATGAGAATCAGTGCCAGCAGCTGAGCTCTCTTTAATGAAAGGGACAACCTATGCCAGTGAAGATAGGAGGATTCTTCACCTGAAATAAGCTGTGGAATTTGAGTTGAGGTCATATGTGGTGGGTTGACTTTGGCTGGATTCAAGGCACCCACCAAGTCACTTCCAAGCTGGACAGGGGAGAGAAAATGAGATGGAAAACAACTCAAACGTTGAGATAAGGCAGTTTTGCTAAAGCAAATGAGAAGTTTGCACATGCATAATCAAAAAGAAAAAAGATAATTATTCTCTATGTTCTATCAGCAAGTAATGCTCAGCATTCAGCCACTTCCTGGGAAGCAGGGTTTTAACACCAGTAGAGGCTGCTCCAGAAGGTAAATATTGTAAATAACAAATGCCTCCCTCCTCCTCCTTCCCTTAGTTTCATATCTCACTGACATCACATGGTTTGGAGAGTCCCTTTGGTCAGTTTGGTCAGCTGGCCTGGTTGTGCCCCCTCCCAGGACCATCCCCAGCCTGCTGATGGGGCAAATGCTGGGAGACGTGGCTGATGCTGTGCCAGTGCTGCTCAGCAGTAGCCAGAACTCTGCTGTGTTATCAACACCTTTCCAAACAGCAATGCCAGCCCCACTGTGAGGGCTGCTGTGGGAAAACTAACTCCAGCTCGGCCAGAACCAACACATCACATCACATCACAAACTCTGTATTTTGGTCTTCATATATCTTCTGATGATGTTTGCACTGGAGGCAGATAAATTCCAATCTGAAAAATTATCTTATGAAAAAGATCTTTCAAAAAATCCTCAAACTATAGCTTTAATTAAGTATGGAAGCAATCTTCCTGCCTTGTCTCCAAGAGTAGAATATGATGGTGAACAGCTACTCTGTCCCACCTAAGGAATGGTTGCATTTTGCATTTTGCTTGTCAGAAAAGTGCTTAGTGATACTTACTTTTTTTAGAATAATTTTCTAGCAGTTAAGTTGCTCCTGTAAATCACTTTAAAATTCTATCTACAAAACACACAGCTTCAATTTACAGCAATACATAGAGGTACTGGTCAAATATATACGTAAGAAAAAAAATATAATAGATGATGGTACAGATATTTTTACCTAGAAGGATATTACACTATATACCAAGCATATCATTCAGCTTCAAATTCCTAGATGTAAAGAGAAAAACCCCAACTTACTTGAGGAAAATTCATATAAACCTAATTAATTAAAGTTATGTATCAAATTATCCTAGTGGATATAAGTATAGAAATGTCTCAGTAGACTATTAAACTGTAACAAAATACTGCCTAACCCAAACAGCATAATTTATACATATTTCAGTTCCTATATTGTCTTTATCACACTCCTTTTGCATAGGGCAGCAAGAAACCTAATATGCAGAGGTTAATTTAGGTAAAAACTACCACAATTCACGATTACATTAGCAGCTATTAAGAAACATTGTTCATGGAAATTTTAATTATACATTCCAGAGTGAATAAAAGTAGAGGATGATTAGGAATAAAATTGTTTCCATGTATGCTGACAGGACTGCTGAGCGTAATTATACATTTCTAGGGCGACTTGTTTGGAGTTTACTCCATAATTTTATGTAAATTTGAATTACTTCATTTTTCAGGTTAAATGCTAATATGTTATTTCATTGCTCAGCTGAGATGCAGAGTACTAATGGACACAGATTGCAATTGATGGAACAGGCATTAGATAAAAGTCTAGAAGCATTTCAGAATGACAAACTTTTTAATTCATTGTTTTCTACTGCTACATTCTTGTTCCTGAACAAGCTGCCAAATTTTTCAATCAGTTACTAGACATTAGCTGTATTATATTTATTGAGAGCAAAAATCTATTCCAAGGAAAATATTCTTTTGGGAGAAGTATTTTATTTTTCTCCTTCTTTTCCTCATTTATTCACTGCATGATGCAGGCTTAACTCAGCTTATACAGCTTCATGTAATACACTTGCAGTAATCTGTACAACATAAAAAGACAAGCAGAAAAAAAGAAAAATCAAATACTCTGAAGACAAATATGTCTTCGGGATCAGGGCTGCTGAAAAACCTGCCTGTTTAGATTTGCCCAGGTTTCAGTGAATTATACCACTGAAATCTTGTGAAAGCCAGTTGATTCTTTATTAGGTTCAAACTGGAAGACAAAATAAAGCAAACTTCAAGAAGCTTGCAGGTTATGTACATAAAAACAAAATGAGAAGAAAAAAGAAGGCAGGGAGGCAGGCAAGAATGAAGACATGAAGGCAGGAAGGCAGGCAGGCAGGCAGGCAGGAAGGCAGGCAGGAAGGAAGGAAGGCAGGAAGGCAGGAAGGAAGGAAGGAAGGAAGGAAGGAAGGAAGGAAGGAAGGAAGGAAGGAAGGAAGGAAGGAAGGAAGGAAGGAAGATGTAGACTCCATGCTGACCATTCAAAGGGTTGAAAAGTTAATAGTTGTGCCCAGTGGTTGTTACATGTTGTATGTATCCCAGCCCCGGTTTCTCATTCCTTGAATTACATGTTTCATGTCATTGTGCCCATTGGATGTTACGTGTTATAAGTATCCTAGTTGTCCCACTGGTTGTTACATGCTGTATGTATCCCAGCCCCAGTTTCTTACTCCTCGAGTTCTATGTTTTGTGCCCCTTTTGAAAACTCTTGAAATACCTTGCCTTTCCCTGAGTTGGACTGCTGCTACCTCCCTGCTTGCTCCTTGCCTGCTCCACTTCCTACTTCCTGTCAGATCCTCTTCCTACTTCCTGCTGGCAATCAGCCTGTCAGTCAGACTGCTGCTGCCCCCCTTATGGAAATCACAAAGCCCAGCTGCAAGATGGGACCAGGCTGACACTGAGAGCCCCCGGTCGAGTCAAACCAACAAAGAATTCAGACCCACAAAGAATAACATTGGACTGGCAACACCCTAAGGTGTTGGTGGACTTTCCTTGTGTCTTGCCATGACTTGGAGGTGCTCCAGGAGAGACACCCCTGGACTCAATGAGCTAGAAAGAGCCTTAGAGCTTTCCTGAGAACTCCCATGAGGACGGAAGGCCCAGATCTGCCTGCACCACAGTGGACAGACCACAGTAGACAGAGCTGAGAACTCCTTTTCTGGAACGTTGTCCAGCAAGCCGTGGTGGTGCGTGCGGGCCCCGAGCCCCCATCCCAGGCTGTTTTTAATAAAGGCTTTTAAAAAGGAGAAGAAGGTCTCCTGGCCCATTCATAACAGAAGGCAGGCAGGAAGGAAGGTGCCACTTTACACCTATTTTCTCCAGCTCTTTTTAACTTTTCTTCAGATTCCTGCATCCACTATACTGGGATTAAATTTGCTCAAACTGAGAATGGATCACCACTATCCACAGCATGACAGGAAGTTCACACTCTCATATTCCACTAGAAGGAATATGTAAGCTTTTTAAAATGATAGACATCATTCTCATTTCTCCATATCTGCCTTGTTTTACTTGCCTTGTAGACTTGCTCTCAGGGATGAAGACAGAAAGAAAAACCCGCAGTAGCAGACACGTATTTCTCCATTATTATTTGATAATAAGAGGTTCCAGACCAAGAACAACTGCATTGCTCAGATCCCTATAACCTGAATATTTGTTGGACCTTATGAACTGACACACAAGCCTTTCAGCAAGATAAATTTGATTACCAATGAACAAGCTTAAGAGGTCTGAGTTATATCTTAACAAAAAGCTACTGTCAGGAAAATAAGACTTTAAAAACTGTGAAATACTAGACTACAAGAAGACACTGTGTGAAGCTTCCTGAGCAGATGCTGGCAGCAAAGATCAGTCAGATGTTCTTTAGACCTTTTTGAAGAAAGGTTTGATCAAAGCCACTGGACAAGAAGGTTGTTGGGAAGTGTCCTTGTGCTGAAACACTGATTTCTTGACTTTGTCTTACAAGCTGTATGCTTCTGATCTTTCCCAATTATGGGCTTATCTTTCTTTCCCTTCTTGCTAAAAATGAATCAAAGAATCTTATCTGTCCCTGTAGCAAACAAGTGAGATTGTGGGGTTTAAAGGCTCTCTAAGTTGAATTATCTGTATTACTGGAAGAGAGATGAAGTGAAGCTAGTTTGATAAATTATAACAGTGAACAGGAGCAAGTGTATAAGCACGACTGTGATACCTTCTGCAAAATAATCCATTTTCCCTTAGCAAATAAATTTTAAAACAAACAAAATCAGCAGCTCAGTCATTAATGGTGGTAATTGGTCAGTAAACAGAAAAGTGGCTTTGTTTCCCAAAACCATATTTTGTATCTTGTGGTGTAACGGTGGATCTGTAGCTAAAGCTCCACATTGAAGTCTAGCTTTCTCCAGAAATTAGTTTCAACAAGTGTGCCACTCACATGATCCTAGAATTTATCATCATGAGTGCACAACATGGCTAACAGAGAGTATCTGGAAATGGAAAAAGAAAAAAAATAAGAGGAAAATTTTCTGTTCTTGCTCCTTTTTTTTTCATGTTTAATATAATATGATCCTAAATTAAGGAAAACATTGTTTATATACAAAGCCTCTTTTGATGGAATTAATTTCAATTTAATCATGTTCAGTTTTGAATAATTTCCCATTAGAACAGTTGTGTTTACTGATATCACAACAGTCCGTAACAGGAATTTCTACTTAAATTTCCTACCTTTACTTCTTACTGGTATCCACATGTAGCTATCCCCTTTATTTAATTCCATCTCTACTGTACTTCACAGACTACTTTATTCTAAGCAGTAAAGAATATTTTACATTAAGTCACAAACATGACAGCTTTATTAGTATGGCAGTTATCATGGACCTTATAGATAATCAATTATTGCTGAAACTCTTTGTGGAGCTGATCAAACAAAAAGAACTCTTTGCAAACTAGTAGGCAGATGATTGATTCGTTTGAGTGAGAACACATGCCAGAAGAAGATAATGTTCCTAGGACCTTAAAATCCACAAATGACATTTTGAATTATTTCACTAATACTCACTCACAGTATGGAAAAAAAAAAGCCGAATACTGATTTTGTACTCTAAATTGCACATCACAAGCCTGTCAAGCATTTATTAGGGATTGGTGTAATCTATGTTGAGAGAAACTGATGTCTATGGTTAATTTCTATATAATATGCTTATCCCCTTTTTTCTTTTTCTTCCTCATTTCTGAATCTTTATCACAATACAAATTAAAATAAAGTTCTTGGTTACATTTTAAATTCATAAATCATTCCTCTGTATTTGCCACTTTGATCTTTCCCTCTTTGCACCTTGTGTTCTTCAGGCAAAGAGTCACCCAACAAATAGCATGCAGATCCAAAAGATCTTCCAGTCCATCTTCCTTTAGGGTCATAGAATCAACTATGCTGGTGATATCCAGGTGAGAGAGATGGTCTTTAATCTATTTAATAAAAATCAGAAAAACTTCACAGCTTCTACATTGTGTTGGGTTTTTATGACATCCAATCTGAACTTTCCTCAGTCCAATGCTAATCTACTCTTTCCTAGTCTGTCCTTTGTGCACTTTTGGAAGAGAACTCATCCTTAGGAATATGAAGACCTTCATACCTTCCCTCAGCATTCTCTTCTTGTGAGCTTAACAATGTGTTCTGATGTCTGATCATGCAACAAAAACCCCACAACCTTAAGCTTAAATAGAATTATTTCTATTGAACTTTTACTTCTTGTGTGGTGTCCTGCCAATAGGCACCACCGAGAAGACCCTTGCTCCATCTTCTTTAAACACTTCCATCAGATATTTATCCACTCTGTTAAAACTCCTCTGAATTTTTATCTCTCGGCTGAAGAGTCATGCGTCTCTTGATTTCTCAGTGTGTCAAATACTTTGAAGCTTTCATGTTTGTCACCATTTACTGGATTCACTGCTGGATGTCCATTGTTGGGATTGTCCACCTTGTACTTGGGAGCCACAATCTGGACACAGCACTCAAGTGTGTGTCACGAGGAGGGATTATCTCCCTCTACCTGCTGGTGAGGCTCATTCTAATGGAGCCCAGGAAGTCGTTGGCCTTCTTTGACAAAATGGTGCATTGCTGGGTCATGATCCACTTCCTGTTCACCAAGATTCTAGGGTCTTTCTCTGTTAGTTCCTTACCATTTAAGTAGCGCCAGTCTTGTATTTGTGGATGGATTTACCTTTATGCAGGATCAGGACTTTACATTTCCCATTGTTGAATTTCTTGATTCCTCTCAGCCCATTTTTTCAGCCTATTGGCATCCCCCTGGATTGCAGCACAACCAATTGTTATATCAGCCACTTGTAATTGTGTATCATCTGCAGACTTTCTGAGGGTGTACTCTACAATAGTATCCAACTCAATGTCCTAGTTTCAGGCAAATTGAGAGAGGAAACTTCCAAAGGGATCCCTCTAGAAAGCAGATTCAAGCAGACCCTCCCCCACCTGGTTTGGGAAAAGATTTCCTTGGAGAAAAGTGGAAAAAACTGTTTATTTCCCAAGCAAAGTATTCACAAGCATAAAAAATGAACAATATTAAACAATAAAACGTCTCACCATCCTGAAGAGATGGCAGATTTAGAAATCCTTGTCATGGAGTGTAGCTTGGCTCCCTCAGTCTCTTATCAGTCCCTCCTGCACTGGAAATGCCGTCCTGGGCCCCAGTGGGCCACAGGTGTGAACTCTGGAGTTTTTCTGGGTGTTGAGACCAGAGCAGGCTGATTGGTTCCAAGAAAAAGAAAAAAACACAGTACAGGGAATTTCTCTGCCTCAGCTAGCTAAAAACTAACTAAAAGCAAAGGAGAGCTCTCTCCTGCTGTTTGTGCTGCAGAAAACACAGTCCCAGACCAGAATGCAGAGGAGTGAGTGCAGTTTCTGAAAACAAACTGTGCACTTTTTCTTTCCCCCCTTCACTCTCAGAACCAGTCTTAAAGATGTAGAACTTATTATCCAGCATAAACAGAACAGACAATTGGGGATACAAGCATCATAAAGTCACCTCCTGTCATTCATTAGTAAAAATAAGCAGTACTTTTTCCAGTATTGACACGTGGGGCACAGTATGAGGGATAAGGGTTCTGATTACTGCCCTCCAGCTGGACTTTGAGCCACTGATCAGAACCCTTAGAGGCCCACAGTTATCCACTTTTCAGTGGACCTCAGGATCCACTTACCTACTTGATATTTCTTCAGTTTGTTATGAGACAGTGTTAAATTTAAATGCCTTAATTTCCATTTGTGATCAGCTATACCTGATATCTTAATCTTTCTTGTGTTTAATAATTGCATTCTCCAACTTTTCCCCTTCTGTATGTGTGCAGTTGATCATTCCTGCCCAGTGACTCTCACCTTATATTTTCTAGCTGCTCTTCTATGCTGACAGAGGTATATTGGTTTCAGGCCAAAATCACAGGACAAGCTTGCCCTTCAGCCACAATACTGGGGAAAAAAACCAAAGAAACCAAAACAAAAAGCCAAAAAAAACTAACAAAGAAACAAACAAACAAAAAACCCAACATGTAAGAAACCTCAGAAATATTCAGATGCACTATAATAAAACCTATTCACAAGTGCTGCAAATCAAATGAGTGCAGCTACAGACACTGTCATTGCTGTCATTTTGAACCTGTCAGCATTTCTGCTTCCTCTGAACAGCTTGGATGGGCCACATCTCCAGAGCTCAAGTGTGACACACAAATTGCCTGCCAGAGCACTATTTTCTTTTAAAAACTCCAATGGATTTGTTTTAATGGACTTACCCAGGGGAAAGCTCTGTTCCCATTTCAGTAAAATTAAAGAGTTAAAAAGTGTTCACTCATGGATACATTTTAGGAATAAACTTCCTACCAGGCAAAACATTATGAAGAAATCCAGGGTGACAGAGGATTTCAGTGACAGAAAGCTGCATGTACAACCTCAGCATGTCCTGTGTACATTTTTGCCTTTCGACCCTGGCTGGATGCCAATTGCCCACTAAAGCCTCTCTATCACTCCTCTTCGCAACTGGACAGCAGAGATAAAATATAAAAAAAAGCTTCATGAGTTGCAATAAGGATGGGGAAGGTTCCCTCACTTACTACTATCACAAGCAAAGCAGACCTCACTTGAAAATATTAATTCAATAAAAACTAGGGTAGGATAATGAACAGTAAAACAAATCTTAAAAACACCTTCCCTTCACCTCTCCCTCCTTTCTGTGCTTAACTTTATTCCTGATTCTCTACCTGAGCCCCCTGCAGCAGTGTAGGGAGATGGGAAATAAGAGTTATGATAAGTTAATTGCATGTTGTTTCTGTCACTGCTTTGTCTTAAGTGAGGGGAGTCCTTCCCCTGCTTCAGTGTAGGGTCCCTCAGACAGGGAACTTCCCTGACAGAAGAGAGCCCTCCACAAACTTCTCCAAAATACACCCTTCCCACAGGCCACAGTTCTCCATTAACTGCTCCAGCATGAGTCCCTTTCCACAGGGTGCAGTCCTTCAGGAACAGGCTGCTCCAGTGTGAGTCTCCTGTGATGTCACAAGTCCTGCAAACCCGATCCAGTGTGGGTTTTTTCATGGAGCCACAGGTTCTGCCAGGAGCTTGCTGCGGCATCGACTTCCCATGGGAGAACAGCCTCCCTCAGGTGTCCACCTGCTCTGTCATGGTGCTCTTCCATGACTTCACCGCAAGGTGCAGGGGAATCTCTGCTCCAAAACCTGCACATCTCCTCCCCTTCCTTCTCCACTGAGCTTCATTATCTGCAGGGCTGCTTCTCTAACATATTCTCACTCCTCTCCTCTCCTCTCTAGCTACACTGCTTCTGCATAATAATTTTATATATATATAATAATTTAATATATTATCATAGGGGCATTACTACCACAGCTGATATCTCAGCTTTGGCCAAAAGTGGATCTGTCTTGGAGCCACTGACATTGGCATTGAACATGGGGGAAGCTTCTAGCAGCTTCTCACAGAAGCCACCCCTGCAGCCCAACATGAGAGAAGATGCTAGAGACAGAGGAAAGATCCATCCACAAGTATGGGGCTATCATAAATACCATAAACTTAGCAGATTCAAAAATCAGGCTCACTTCAATACTTCCCAGAGAATAGGGGAGGAAAATTTCTCACAAGTGTATTTTTTCAGTTTCCCAACAGAAAAAAACCACCAAATCCTTGAACTCCTTGGTTAAGTCTGTATGAGCAGTGAGGGAAAAAGCAATATTTTTTCTGTGGTACTTAAACATCCCTGAACACAAATCCCTTAAAAGGACTGAAGAACTCTTTAATGGTAATGAGATTTATGGTGTAGGAGCAATATTCTGAATGTATTTTGGTGTATTTAGACCCACATAGCTGCATCACATCTGTGTTGTGACTCTATGGAAACTTCACCAAAACTGAGCCTCTAGATTTAAGGTATTCCTATTAGTGGGGTTCCTCTCCTGTCTAGATGAACTGTATATACCTGCAGAGTTCTGAGCAGATACTATTGCATCTGTGATATGGATAGACATTTGTCACTTTTTCCAACAAGCCTTATAATATCTCTCTGTTTTCTAACAGTCAGTGTACTGCCTCTGGACCAAAACTGTTGATTCTGAAAAATAACATTTCACAGCCAGTTAGGTTTGCAAAGTAAAGCAAACACCTTCTAGTGTTACAGTACATATTTTAATAATCAATTCATTTGCAGTGGAACCATACATAGAAACTGGTGTTTACCAAATGTAATGCACATATATCTGAGAGGGCTTGCAGGTCATGGCAGATACTCTATCTTCTGTCAACTGCACTTCTATTAACAGTCATGACATACCTCTAGTAACTATGGAAAGAAAACTCTCCAAGTCCTAAGCACTAGCCATCCAGTACTGACTGTCCATCTCATTTTTCAAAGAGGCTAAAACAATAACCCTCAAACACAAACTCTCAAGCCTGTTTCACCAAATCTTAACACAAATATTATCTCAAGTCATCTGTGCTAACTATTCATCTATTTAAGTCATGATAGTGAAAAGAGCTATCTTATCCCTTTCTCTGTCACTTATGGAAAAACTGCAATAGACTGGTTGTAGAAAAGAGTAGGATGTTACAACTTATGCTGAGTACATCCTGAATGATGAGCAGTGGACTAGCAGGGTGCAAGAGAAGAAAAGCTTCACTTTTTAACAGCTTGAAAAGGCTAGAAATCAACTTTCAAACCTTGGGAAATATTAAGGATATAAATGAGCTAACACCTCCTGCTGAGAGAGGACAGCATATCACTATCAGATGTGACACTGCAGCCCGCGCTGCCACCCACAGCCTGGTAGCTAGCAGTTCCTGGTGCTCAAGACAACATTTCAGGGACATACTCTCTCATGAGTTTCTTTGTGGGAGGTGATTCACCTCCTAGCCCTTGAAGCAGAGCAACTAAGGCAGTTTAATGAAAACTGCAAACACGCTGTTTAGCAGCTTGGGGATTCGGTTTTTCAGAGTGTGGAAACACTGACTGAACCACTATTTCCCTGTGAGATTTGCTGGGGGTTCTGACACGAATCTGGTGATATTTTCATTTCAGTCTAGTTCATATTCCTTGGTGGCTGAGCCTTGTAAAAGCCCAAGAATTTTCGGCTTGTTCACACTGGAGGTTAGGGTGCCTAGGAAAAAAGAAAAGGCAAAGTTTGGTTACTGGAGTATGTAAATAGCCAAAGGACTGGCCCCTGCCTTGTGTTCACTGTGTCACTTAAGCTTTTACTTAAGAAAACATTCCTGGGAGAAATGAGGGAAAAGTCTATTCTCAGTCTTTGCAACTTCAATATTAATCCTGAGCTTGAACAGTTCTCTTTTGGCCCATTTGACTTGGCACTGAAAGCGTTCTTTGCCTCACTCTTCAAGAGAAAGACCTGTTATCCTCAGGATAACTGGTCCCCTGAGCTGACAGACAGGGCCAGGAACCAGATTACATCCCCTGTAATCCAGGAGGAAGTAGTTGGTGACTTGCTCTGCCACTGAGACTCTCAAAAATCTATGGAGCCAGATAGGGTTCATCCAAGGGTATTGAGGGAGCTGGCAGAGTGGCTCACCAAACCACTGTCCATCATTTATCACCATTCCTGGTTATCTGGTGAGGTCCCAGACAACAGGAGATGTGTCAATATAATGCCCATCTACAAGAAGGGTCAGAAGGAAGATCCAGAGAACTACAGGCCTGTCAGCCTGACCTCAGTGCCAGGGAAGTTTATGGAACAGATTATCTTGAGTGCCATCACATAGCATGTAAACGACAACCAGGGAATCAGATCCAGCCAGCAGAGGTTTAGGAAAGGCAGGTCCTGCCTGGCCAGCCTGATGTGACCTGTTTTATGACCAGGTGACCTGCCCTGTGGCTGAGGAGAGGCCGTGGATGTTGTAAAGTACATTAGTAAAGTCTTTGATACTTTAATACTGTCTCCCACATCATACTCTTGGAAAAGCTGACAAGCCAGGCAGACCATAGATTGAAGAGGTTCTCTCTTTGCTGGGTTAAAAACTGTTTGGGATAGCTGGGGCCAGGGAGTGTTGGTGAATGGAATTACACCCAGTTGGTGGCTGGTCACTAGAGAGTTCTTCCAAAACTGTGTCTGGTTGTTAAAAAACTTTATTAATGAACTGGATGAGGGGTTCAAGTACATCCTCAGAATTCTGATAGATGACTGTAAATTGGGTAGGAATGCTAATCTGCTGGGTGGGTAGGAAGGCCCCACACAGGAACCTGGATCATCTGAATCAGTGGGCTGAGGGCAGCAGTATGAGATTCAACAAGATAAAGTGCCAGGTCCTGCACTTTGGTGAGAACTACCCTATACAGCTCTACAGGCTGGGGGCAGAGTGCCTGGAAGGGGGTCCAGCAGAAAAGGACCTAAGGATGCTGAAAATGAGCCAGCGTGTACCCAGGTGGCCAAGAAGACCAGCAACATCCTGGCTTCTGCCAGAAATAGTGTGGCCAACTGGGCCAGGGCAGTGATTGCCCTCATGTCAATGTCAACCACTGTGTTCAGTTCTGGGTCCATCAGTACCAAGAAGACATTGAGTGAGGTGCTGGAGTGTCAGAGTGTATTTTTAAATTTAATTTTAAATCATAAGTTTATGTAGTTCTGTAAAATGGTTTGTTCCTTGTACCCTTTCTGTTATCCACTTTTGGTTTCTCCCTGTCTTCTCCCCAGTGACAGTTTTATGATTGGTCCTGGTTTTCCCTAAGTTTTCCTCCCCACCAGAGACAGTTATCTGCCCATCACCTGGCAAGTAACCTCCTGTTCCCATCCATCACTTTGGGGGTCTCTCTCTGCTTCTGGAAAATTCTAGGAGAGCGTCAAGTGATTGGACAGAATCCTGTCACCTCCTACTGTTCATTTTACAGTTATTTTATATGTTTGTTATGATATGAGCCACCTCCCCGTCGTACCCTATTGGTCCCTGGTTGAACCCCCCACCCTGTGTTACACCTCCCTTTAAAAGGTCCTCCCCAGGATCAGTCTGGGTCACTCCAGAGGCTGACGTCCTGAGGTGAGGGCCCCCCATGCTGGGGCTCCAATAAACTCATTGTGACCAAATCTCTCAAGCGTCCCTCCTTCATCCTTCTGCCTTTGTCACACTGACGCTGACCAGCCAAGACCCACCGGTATTGGTATCGGTGCCAGGGCTAACCAGGCTTGTAAATATAGGCACCGTACCACTGGAGTGTGCCCAGAAAAGGGAATAGAGCTGCTGATAGGTCTGGAGAACACATCCTTTGAGCAGTGACATCTGTCAGATGTTTAACCTGGAGAAAAGCAGGCTCAGGGGAGACCTTATTGCTGTCTACAAGCACCTGAAAGGAGAGTGTATTGAGGTGGGGGTCAGCCACTTCTTACAAACAACCAGCAACAGGACAAGAGGCAATGGGCTCACGCTGCACCAGGGGTGTTTCAGGTTGGACATCAGGAAAATTTTGTCACTGAAAAAGTGGGCAAATGTAAAAACAGGTTGCTCAGGGAGATGGAGGAGTCATCACACAGAAGTGTTCAAGAACAATTGGACATGGCATTTAACAGCATGTTTAGTTGGTGTGATGGTGTCCAGTTGGACATCTTAGAGATCTTTTCTCACCTTGATAGGTCTATGATTCCATGATTCTATGAATCTGTGATTTCCCATATTGTTTTCTTTACAGACAGATAAAAGGGAAAGGGCTATCCTGTGCAAAAATCAAGGGAGAATACCTCACTCCCTTTACCCTTTACCAGCGTGCACAAACACTAGGCAATACAAAATTAAAAAAAAAAATCAAAAAGTATGACCACATTTCTTTACCAGTTCAGGGTGCTCACACACCTTAACATTGGCTGTGGTGCGGGGATGTGGATAGAAAGGACTAGCCTGACAGAGGACAGTGGATAGTGAAGCTTTTGCTGTAGACTGTATGAGTTGGCAGAAGTTGATCACTCCTCTAGTAATGGAAAAAGGAGGAAGTGGCATATCAGATTTCCCTTCTACAGCCTACTTAATAAACAGGCATGTCCCTGTGCAGTCAACCAGCAATAAACATCCACTTTCTCTTCATCAGGAACATCCTTATTATGTTAAAATTATTTAAGCAGAGAATTCAAGGAGTTTGGTTTGGTTTGGTTTGGTTTGGTTTGGTTTGGTTTGGTTTGGTTTGGTTTGGTCTGTTTGAAGAACAATGCCTAAGGATTACTTTAATCCTAACCTTATACCGATGAAAAGTAAAAAAACTTCATCTTCATACAGAACTCATGTACATGTGAGGAAATTTTCTATATTTTCTTGAGGTTAGACAGAATTCACCATTAAAAATAAATAAATAAATAAAATAGAAATGGATGTTGTTACTTTTTTCCAAGAGATTACTTTCATAGAAGCAGAAAATAAACTGTTACTTACACAAGGAGAGTAAAAAAAAACCCTCACAAAACAGATAAAGGAGAAATAGAAAACAATTATTAGAATTCATCTGCATGCCTCTACAATTGCCTGACCTCAATTTTGCTGTGCATGCCTTTTCCATATTATATCTTGTGTTTTTATTAACTATATGTTATACACAAAATATAACATGCAGTATAATTTGAGCTTCTAAATGTGTGCTTGGGTAGGATGACTGTGTCTATTGAGACTCCTAGATTACTCCTATTAGGGAGTGAATGTCATGCTATTTGTCATCCAAAAGGTAATTTTCTTTAGACTTATATTAAGGTTTCATATTTTATGATAACCTCTATATTATGTTGATCTGGGCATTTTTCATGAACTCATTCATCAGACAGGTATCTCCAGCAATACCTCCAGCCCTGCAACATTTTACTTGTTTTCAAGATGAATAAGATTTTTTTTTTTTCCACCTGCATCAGTAACAGCAAAGGGGCATTTGAATCCGTGATCATGCCGGTAAAATTCCATGACAAGCTTTGCACATATTAAGATGTATATATGTAGAAGTTAATTTACTGATTTTAGAAAATACTCTATCAGAAAGGACTCATATTTATCCTGAAGTAAATGTTATTCTCTGGCGGTTGTCTTGTAATCACCAATCTCTGGCTGGTGCAGAATTCAACACCAATACATCCAACCAGTTAAGAGGCACATTGTCTGTGATTTCTGATGCAGTTCAATATGATACATTTACATGGGTGAATGGCAATTGTGTGTGAAGGGATGACCATGCCTGAATTAACTGCAACTTCTGCTTTACACCTGGCATAGCACGAGGAGGAGACACTCTTAAAAAGAAGAGTTTGCTTGATCTAATTAATAAGCATTAAAACAATTTGCAAGATGTCAGCTACTGCTTAGAAATTGTACCAAAGCTTCACAGGATAAGGGTCAGGGACTGGCTCCAAAGATGGCCCACTCAGTGATAATTAACCTTTTGGATTCCTCTTAGATTTCAAAGCAACTTGTGATCCTAATTGAAATTAAATTGAGGGAAGCAGAGAGAGATGGCTCTTGCCAAATTATAAACTGCAATAAAACACAGCAGATATAGCCATACACGCTAATTTCTTCTTGCAGAGCACTCTGAGGAGCTGATACAGACACTATATCAAATCCACAGGTTTATCTGACTAGGTGAGGCCTCAGCACTCCAGTCAAGAAGCAAAGCAGATGCAGATTCTTTTGCCAACAGCATGCATTTCCCATGGATAAAGAGAGCAATTTCCCATTCCCTCAGGTGCTGCTCTATGCTAGTATTCAGTGAGCCTAACAAAAAATCCCAGCTGCTCTCACCTCAGATGAAGAAAATACAAACAACTCTAAAAAAATCAATCAAACATTTCCTATAGTCTCTAATGTGGAGAAGTCAATTCTTTTCTGCCTCCTCCCCTTTTTTACATAATAAAAATCTACCATCCCTGTCATCCCCAATATGTCGTAAGCCAGCAACTGTAAATGCAGCCATTCATATAATTTGAATGATAATTGAAAATAAGCGGAAAAGGAGGATAAATTTATCAAACTTGTGAGAATATTCTAGGAAAAAAGGAATTTCCTGAGGTAACTGTCCTTGACCTGGCTCTTTAATCGAGTGAAATTTCATCACTTTATCTAATATCATGCTTCATGCTTCAGGCTCCCAGCAATTCTATTTTAGTGTGGTCTAATGGGCAGCTGACACATCCACTCAGCACCAGACTGCATAATATGTGCTGACACACTGTGTGGTGAGCACCCTATTGAGAGCTGTTTATTTGTGCCTGGCAAGGAAAAATTTCATCCAGTAAAGTCTCTTCATAACAATTTTAGTCTCAGTTTTCAGGGCCTCCACAGGCTCCACATTTTGAGAGGTTCACAAGCACTTGCAGGGCAATTCAGTCGCTTATTTGGGTGGCTGTACGTTATCTGACTTCAGGTGAGAGGTTGTGAAAGCTCTGGTTATGGTTGTCTGAAACCTGAATCTAGATAGTGTAATGAATAGTGTCATTCTAACTGCTTTGGAGCCAGCTCTCCTCAGAAACCCTGATTCAATTTTATATTCTGAGGTTAACGCACTGTATTGGGACTGAAAATAGGAATGCACAAAAAAAGCTTTTATATTTATTCAGTTCAGTAAGCATGGCAAACTCATCAACAGCTATTTGTAAACTGTAGAATGGTGGGACTTATTTTGATGTACTGATTTATGCTTGCTGTTTTTCTGGCAGCATTACTTTAGAGTAGAAATGGACAAAAAGAAAAAAGCAGACATGCTCTCAAAATAATAGCAAATGATATTATCATAAACAAAGCAACATGACAAAATAAAGGAATGACATAATTACAGAGATTTTAGCCTCTTAACTTCATGTAGAAATGAAATCTGCTATATAGAGACCAAGGAATGCATTTCCTATGCATAAATAAAGAGCTAAGATATTAAAATATTTGTTTTATTTATTAGTTATGGAGAAATAAGTAGTCTGTAAAGCAAGTTATATGTATACACAGCTAAGAGAAAAAATTAATGGCCCAAAAATAAGATGGATTAAAATTAATATTTCGTCAATCCATCCACACTGAAAGGTATACCCAAATTATATCTAGATATACAATTACTGATCAGCTAAGTACTTGGAATGGAAACCAAATTTATTTCAGAAACATAGTGAGAAAATTATTCTCTAAGTCTATGAAAACCATTTCAGACCTTTTATCTAACCTTGCTATATGTATTACATAATATAACAATAAACACGTATTTTCTACAAGGAACTACATGACATGGCAACATAGAGAATGCACATATATTATTCACAAGCCTATCTTCCATGAAAGGTGCTTTGACCTTGACAATGTTAGAAAAGTAACTTCAGCTTTTTCTCTTACTTTAGAAAATTTGAGGTTAGAACTTTTAATAATTGGGAAAAATCACTAGAAATTTCTGAAAATTGAAAAAAAAATCAAGTCTATTAATGAACTTACAGACACCAATCATATTCACCTCCGATATACATTTCTAGAATGAGAAATACACATTTTTGGATTTAAAGGTTACTTTAATATAGAGAGTCTAGAGACTTAGTAAAGAACCTATGTACTTAACTAACACTTTAGAACTGCAGCTGGGAAGGACTCAAAGGGTAAAAGGTAAAGGCTGTTTCTTTTCTTTTTTTATGTTTTTTAAGGAGATGACATTCTGAGGGGCCAAAGCCATTTTTCAGTGCTTCAGATTTGCAAATTCATGTTCATTATTATCTGTGTCAAATTTTGTTTGCTTGTTTTGCATAACTGATCATTTTCTTGAAAAACTTTACATTAAATTCTCCATTTACTCCAAATATAAAACAGAACAAAGTGCTTTGCCTCAGTTAGCAATATCTCCCATGTTTCCACATTATTGCCATGTAAGAAAAGATTTCATAATTAAAGGCTGCTTTTTTAATAAGACTGTAGTTCATAAAATTTGCTACCAATACAGTTAATATGTCCATTCAGTGAATATATGCCTATTTGCATGTACACACATATGCAGGCATGCATTTATCTTCGCACCTCTATGCAAATAGGCTAGTACATTATACAAGCGTGGAAGTCTCTATTGTGAAAATGTAAAATTAATGTAAAGGTAAAGTAAAATAAGAAAATATTACAAGTGCTGCAGCTTCAGTCCTTACAGGAGCATTAATTTAGCCATCTTGCACAGATGGCTAAATACATACTGGGAGCTGTATTTTCAGTGCATGTACAATATTTGCCAATCTTTATCACAAGACAGAGAGAGTGCAGCATGATCTAAATAATATTGTCAAGAAGAACCTCAGTCACATAATTTCTTGACTTTTATTTCACCCATGTAAGTTTCTTTGCAAATTAATATAATTTCATTTCAGTGTGATTTCTGGTTATAGAGAGGATCCTTTCAGGGGGACTGGGAGAAGGAAGATCTCTAGTTAAGCATGACATCATAACCATGATGTCTGTATCAGTTTTGCAGTTTGTGCTTTGTACATAAACTACCTCTCTTGCCACTGTCCTTGGTCTCACTTCTGCCTCATAGTTGCTATGCACATAAAAGTGTAACATCAGTGCAGCAGTTGGTATGTGGCTGAGAAAATAGGTCAAGTGGAGAAAAAAATTAAAACTACCACCCAAAAAGAGAATGTTTCTGTGTCATTTCTCAAAACTGTCCCTTCTTCCATGCAAACATCTCCTTATCTGTAAGAGATAGTGATGGCTTAGCTCAGTGTATGGGGTCAGATCATCCTTTCACATTAGGGGCAACTCTGTTCCAACACATCAAATTCAGGACAGCAGCATGGGATTTCACACACTCAAGCAGGTGTCACTTTCCAGAGACTATTCCCAAACAGTGGGATAAATGTCAGAAGCATGAGAAGCAGAGAATAAAAGTGAAGATATAGCAGCTTAACACAGGGCAGTTATATACAGGTTTGGTGTCAAACAAGGAGATTGACCTTGAGCTCTCTAAGTGGAGCCATATAGACACAGATGTTGGCTGTGACCTCCTAAAAAGAAACAAAATACAAGAAACTGGTACCTATGCACAGATACACCTGTACCAAGTATCCAGCTCTAATATCTAACAAATATCTCAACAGGGAAATTTTGCTTTTCCACCTGCTCTTGCCCAGGAGCAGCCTTATGCACTCTACTTCAGGTTCCCTGGAGTCACAAGCTACACAGGAGCTATTTTTTATCTCTGAAGTGAACATTTCACAACTTTTCAGACTTTACAAGAATTGAGCAAATCCTGCCAGGAGACGCACAGAAAGTTTCAGAAGATTCCTTAATAACTTTCTACTAGAAGAAGGGTACATTTGCTTCAGATTTTTTCATCTGTAAAGGTGAGTCACAGCATGCTTCAGCCTTCAGTCAGATATTGTATTGATCTTTCCCATCCAGCCAGAGTTAAGTATTTAGCAGTAAATTCGAGTTTTAAGGCAGGGAACAGTAATTGGACACATATGTCGTGATCTTTGGAGAATGAGATAAAGTGGAGAGGTCTTTTAACGAGCTTGGAGAAGGAAAGAGGAACTCAGAGAAAATAAGGGTGTTATTACAGTTCAACAGTAAACCCTATTCATGCTCAGAATCCTAATAAAATCTGCATACCATTTATCCAAATGCAAGACAAAGAAACATGTAACATGTGGAAAGAGGAGAGCCAAACCAACAAAACAGTTTCTAACCTTGTATGTATATTTCTCCGTAAGTCAGCATCCAAAAACTAACAAAGAAGAAAAGTCAAGAAATTCTCTTGTTCTGAGACAGGAAATTCTAAGAGTATCTTCTCATGAAATTATATGTGAGAGAAAGTGGAAATGCTGCCTAATATTAATATATTTAGAAGAACCAGGAAGGCTTACATAGAAATCTGTTTTGATATATGCCAATTTGTGTGCATATATGTTTGTCTATATTTATATACATATAAACATATACATGTGCATTTGTTAGGCAGAATTTTTCTGAATTTTGGATATTACCTAAATCTAGTAATTTTAATTTTTTTACATGTGGAAATTTCTGATGCCTGTCAAACATTGAAATTAATTTTTTTTCCCCTTTCTGGAAGTTATAATTAGGATATAGTTTGGTCTGCATTCCTTGAATTGAAAACATTAATAGACACAGAAATTTCTTGCAAAGCTTCATCTATTTTCTCCCAGAACAATTAACAAAGAAAAATCCTTGAATAATGCAAGACAGACCATCCTAAAGAAGCTTAAACAGGGGTCAGTGAAAAATTAATTTATTTAGCATTGAAAGCATGTTTCATAGCAACTCACACATATTTTATTGCTTCTGCTTTATGGCTAACTAATTCCATAAATAATGAATTTAAATTAAACAATTAATTAATGAGGCCTAGGGTTCAATATGGGATCAATAACAATCTTTCCTCTGTAACGTTTTAGGTTAACATTTAATATAAATTTTCATATGGGAATTACTGTGTATATACAAAATTTTTAAATGTTTTTACAGAACAAGAGATAAACTATATAACAGATGAAACACTTGTTAAGCAGATCCTAATTGTAATATCATTTCAAGGTATTAAACTTGTTTTACAGGAGTTGTATTAATATATTTTACTTTGTATGTAACTTTTAAAAATTACTGTTTTCTATTTACATTGTGAGAGAAAGAAATGTTTCTGTGTATTTCTTTCACTTTCCCTGAAGCATCAGATATCCATTTTCCAATGTACCAACACAGGATAGGATGGAAACAATAATCTTGTTACATATGGGCATTTTTTCTCTGCTAATTGAAATTATCTTCTAAATAACATTCATTTCAATCCTTTACCTCTGCACACAAATTTTTCTCAGCTTTACTGAAAAGTTCCATAAAGGCTAGTGCTAGATGTAGAAATCTTCGTAGCATTTTGGGTAAACAAATTACTGGCATGAATATTTCTAGCAATCTAGACTGTTATCTAACTTTGTATGGTAGGGAAACATATCTCATTCTTAATGAAAGTGCATCTGTGGGAACATAAAATCTTGATCTAGCTGAATCCAGTGTATTTCACCACCTACTTCATCACAAGATACATTTAAGATTTACCCAGGGAAAACAAATATGTCCTTAGGACATAAAAGTGAGGCCATGACAGACACACAAATGGTGCACAATTACACAAAGTCCCAGTGCAATGCCTGAATGGCAAAGACATATTTACTAAGGTAGCTTCTCCCTGGCTCTGGGTGAAGTCCTGGTCTCTAGGTTTTCTCTTCTTTACCCTGAATCATCAAGAGGCACCTACCTTTCAAAGGCTTGATGGACTTAATTAATGGATGTTCATAAAACACCTCAAACATCTTTGAAAGAAGACATTGGAGTAGTATGAAGAATACAGTTTCCCACACACATTGTGAATTAAGAAATGCTTTTGTAGAAACTGACATTTTCACACATGTACTGAATTGCTGAAAAAATATAGACAACCCAATTTCATTGTATTAAATATTTAATAGGGATTCCCTTTTTTTTTCTCCCAGGAATTCAGCAGACACAAGAAAATATCAGCTTCTAGAAAAGCATTTCTGTTGATTTCTGACAGATGCTTATCATAATAAAAGACAATGGAAAGGGTCAAAGTTCAAGAAAAAATCTTTCTCTAAGATGAGCTCTGTTATTGCTAATATTCTAATACTAAAAGGAGTTGCAATCTTTAGTGAGGCTCATGAGTTCATCTCTATGTTACATACTGACAAGGTTTTATGAAAATCACATCTCAAATCTAAATTTAGCCACCCAAATCCTATGGGAATAAGGACTTGCAATGGTTGCGACTTCAAACCTGTTTATATCTGTTTGCCAATATACAAATAAAGGCATATAAATGGTCTGTAAGTTACCTCATAATATGCAAGTGCTCTTAAGAGCTTTGTCTGTACTGAGATATATTACTTTTTTTTTCATGAGAAATTCTTAGCCTATGGTTAGCATTTCCTATATTGAAAATTTTACTTAAGTATAACTCCAGTAGGGATTTGGGGAGAGGATAGGATGAGGGTCATTGGAGTGCCTCTGGTATTTAATTCTGCTTCTAGCATACTCTTTTTGATTCACAACATAGGTTTTCTTTTCTTTATTACCATACTCCATTTACATGAAGCAAGATCTTCAGAGCAACCATGCAAATGTTTACACTCGTGTAAAGTAACAGGGAAAAATAACTTGTTTGTACATTGTCCTTCACTGTAAGGTTTTACTTTTTGCCAGTGTTCTCAGTTACAGCCAAATACAGAGTATATACTCTGAAGACATTTAAAAGCTATATGCCAGTGCAAATTTTACACTGGGGGTTGTGGGTGTTTTTTCTTCCTCTTCAGGGAGCAGCTCATTTTAAGTTGTCTTCAGCTTTAGCATATTTTGAGGGTTTTAGTTTGGGGATACATCTGTGTCATGAAATTACCTATGATATATCTCGCAATATTAATATATATTTTACAAAATACAGAGTAGGTAAAAAATACAAAAATCCCTTATCCCTTATAAAATTTACATGTTCAAAATAACATACATTGAAAGGGCAGTCAGCACCAGAAATATCTCTGGTGACATTGCTCCATTTGCATCAAATTCAATATGGTGAGCAGAAACATTTGTGACTCAGTGGATTCTTGCTGCCTTCAGGCATCATGATCCTTGAGTTGTTGTGGATATAGCATATTTTAGATGAAGGTACATAAACGAAATTAGATCATCCAGACCAGCAAGTTAAAAAACTGAGTTAGGGCAATGTCCTGGGAAAAGGTAAATATGGTCAAAATACGCTTCTCTTGCTGGTTCGAAAGTTGATGTCATTTTTTCATTCTTATTTAAATGTCCAACTTCATCTGTTTGCTAATAATTTGGGGGCATCTAAGCCAACTCCTTTTTTCTTTCAACTTGGTGTATAAAAGAAAAAGGGCTCTGCTAACTTTATCATACCTACAGAGCCCTTCCTAAGCCATCCTCACAGTGGTTATTAAGTGTGGTTGAGGAGTTAGAGCTAATTGTAAAGGACCAGACACCCAAAAAGAAACATGCCGAGATGAGGGTGGGGCCACAAAGAAACCTAACCGCAATTACAGCTTTCAATACTTTTGTATTCTATGGTTGTTTTACTGACTGCCTTGACAAGCTGGCATCTAAAAAGTAAGATATATAAATTTGTTTCTTAAATAGGATAAATTGCATTCACCTAAAATTTTCTTATCCAGAATGTTTTGAAATTTCTCTTTCCAAAAAAGTGAAGCTCCATAGGCTGAGCTGGGGTTAAATGTATCATTGTGGCTTATCCAGAACATCTTAATTTGTGTGTATGAAGAAAGATAACTTGACCTTAAAGAATCAAGAAAATGTGTGAAGTTTTAGAAAGTATATTTGTGCAGAAGAGGAAGAAAGCTGATGCCAAGAAATGAAGATGTGTAAATTTTTTAACATGATGGGGACAGATGTGGAGAAGATGGATGAAAGAGAATTCAAGCTTTTCTCACGTGGTCACTTTAAAAATATTTAAGGTCACTTAAAAAATATTGTAATAGAGAACCCAAGAGGTCACGCAATGAAGACAAGAGCTCAGGAGAAAATTGAGAGTAATTTAAAAAAATTCTTAGAAGTGTTCATGGTATTTTAAAATGTTAAATTCACCATAGGTGAGAATCTGAAATCTTTAATCCAGACAAATTGCAAAGCCACCAAAGAGACCTATAACATCCAGCAGAGATGAATAAAGCAAAAGTAAGGTTCTGCTCACTATACATAAGGGACAGGACTTGATAGATACACTGTATTCCTATTATATTATTTTCTCTCATCAAAATACTTCAAGGCTCATCATGGCTCTTTTCATGCTAAAATAATAACAATAAACAAAAAGCATGATCAGCTACAGTGGCATTTCACACCATCCATCACTTACAGAGCTTGAAACAGGAAGCACCATTTTCCAAATTGAAAATGTTTGAATGGGCTGTCAAAAAGCCTCTCAGTAAATGTGTTCCATCCAACAGAAACAAGCCCTTTGCAAACAAATCAAGTGGTGCAGAAATCCTTTGCACAAGATGATAGGCGAGGCCTCCATGCTGACACTGTATGCAAGCCAAGTTTTCATGTACTTTGATGGCTGACCTCCAACTCCTGACATATTCATTATATTCCAGCATGTTGGGCACAGATTGCATTGAAGTGATGACAGCTACAAGACAGCCAACAAGGAATATGGGCATTCTGGCAACAGGTGGCCTTTCATTTGTACCGGGAAAGTTAATCTAGTTTATCATCAAAGTATATTATGTTCAAGGAGTGTCATGTTTTGAGAAATATAGTGACAGATCAAACAGAGGAAGCAGCCTTCCATAGACTGTGACATTTTTTGTAGACCAAACCTTTCAAGCTGCTGTATTGTTTATGCTTGATTTAGGTCAGTTAAAAATTATTCCATTGTCTCAGGGTTTACACTGCTGGCTCCAAATTATACTTTCTGCCCTATGTCAAAGTCTGATGGAGGTATGCCAGAAAGTATGCAGCCCTGGGACCACCATCAGCCACACATTGGGGAATACTTGATTACCTTGGAAAAGGTGATTTTAGAAAGATGTTACTTCTGAAGGAAAAATATCAGATAGAAATACTTCTGGGAATTGTGTGTATCTTTAGCTCTGACAACCACATTAGCTGCAAATTCTGTCCTGAAAATTCTTACTCCCTTGCCCACTTTGCTTATCTTTTTCAACAGACTGAGGAAAAATTGTGTAAAATTGAAATCATGTCAGAGTCTCATAACTCAAGTGGTTGATGTGAACCCTTGGTTTAATTCCTGCTTTTGAAGATAGGTCAGAGAAATACTGTGCCACAGTTAAAGTAAATCATTGATTTTTACATATGAGAATATAGTTACAGAGCTGACACCAGTCTTTTTGTTGAAACTGTTTTGTGGTAACAAAGTATTTTTTAACTAAACAGATTCTTTAAAATAAATCCACTTGCTGTGGAAATGACAAATAAATATACTCAAGAGATATAAATGAGCAGAAAATGCCCAAATCTAAAATATTAAAACTGGAAGTGGACATCTGGAAATCCTGGTGCAGTCCCCAAATATTGCAGCATTAATCACATAAATCATTTTTCTTCTTTAGTGACCACTCCCTGGAATACAGACTTAGCTGATGATGTTGGATTGGAAGTAAAACTGAACACTTCCAGAAAAATGTGATCTATATGAGGGAAATCAAGTCATCAACAGAACCAGCAGAATAGCAGGGCTCAAACTACAGCCTGCATAGAATACCATGGCAACATCTCCAAATCAAATTATCAGGAATTCAAATGACATACTTTCGTATGAATTTCTATCAAAAAGAGATGAATGGAAAATGTAGACCAGTGACTTCACTTCATAAAATAAAATTTGCCAAACAAAGGGACAAACAACCCCCATCTCTTTTTCTAGCATTTGTTACTTATGGTATAGTTAATATTAAACAGTTACTGAAGAAGGATCCAAATATATTCTGACAGAAGAGTGGTCTGAAAACTACAGGTGTGTATGTCAATATAATTTTTGTAGAGGCCAATATTGACAAAGAATCTCAAAAGAATATTTGTCTTTTGTATCAATTGAACATAATATTTTAAAAACGTTGAGCTATACAGATGCATTGGTGCTTTAGCAGGTGAAAAATGTATTCCCTGAAGCCATCAGCACCTCTTGCACCATGGCATTCATCACAGAGTTGCCTTTGAGCACATGAACCAAATTAATTCAAGATGCAAGATAATGAAAAAAGTGTCTTCCAGAAGAACACAGGTCAGTTACATCCTTTAGTCCTTTCAACCAGACCAGATTTAATCCAAAGACATTTGCAATCAGCTTCTAGCTTTCTAAGCAAAGAATTTACTTTTTTTTTGTTTGTTTGAAAGATGCTAAGGAGGTAATTTCTCAGGTAACGGTACATTTAAAACATCTCAGAAACCTCTTGAAACTGTGGCAAAAGTACATAATATTTCTGACAGGACCAGTAAGAAATCTAAATCATCTTCTCATACAACTTTCATACATGTACTTGTAAAGAAAGTTAAATATTTCAGAATGAGTCCTGAGAAAATTTTGGAGTTTTATGAACAGAGTCCTCTTTCATTTTGGGAAAAGCGGGAACACGTCATCATGAAAAAATGATACCAGATAGGACAAAAAATGGAGTGGGAAACAAATTATACAAGTTTTTAAAATGTGACAGATGAAATGGAGCTCTCAGCATTATCTAATAAGGAAAAGCAGATAAACAAACAAGTATACTGCTTTTCATGGATGAATATGCCCAGATCACCCAGATCACTCACTCCTACAAAGGCCATTGACTCCCATTAATTGACAGCTGTGAGTACCTTCACTTAGAGAAGTCCCTTCCTGAAGAGTTGCTCCTGGTCCATCAGTTGTTTACCCTAACCTGTCCAGTGGATTCATGACTTCAGATTATGATCTTCTTTATAACATTGTGCAGTTAAGTAAGATATATGAGCATTCTACTGCTCGTGTGACTGAGAGCACAATTATACCCACAGGCTCTAATTTCTTTCACATTACAAAAAAACGTGTTTCTGTTGTTTTTCCACAGAGATGCCTGTTTGCCTCATGTGATTTTACAAATGACTTTTAATTAAAAATTATATTATGCCATTCCTTATGCTGCACTCTTATCTTTTCCCCATGATCTTAACTGTCAGAGACAGAATGTTTTGGAGTTTTAATTTAATTTTTCTGCAAAGTTGTTCCCAATGTTGTCCTTAATTCCTGAAGCCTGAATTCCTTGAGTAGTTGGAAGGTGAAAATCACATATTATTTGGGTAACCAGGCAATTTTGAAGTTTTCTGCCAAAAAGAACACGTGGCAGAATTATGCCATGTAGTGTTGACTAAGCTAGAAGTTAAATAATAGCCATTTGAAATATTTTTTACCTGCTGCATTAAGAAGAAACTTTCTCTTTTTTGCTCTTAGGGTGTTGCAGTTCGCCTGTGAAATCAGATCTATGGAAGGTAGGCTTTGTAATGGCATCCTCACTCCAGAAAAGGGGAAAAGAGTGGGTTCTGCTAGTAATTTTTAATGTCTCAAGCCCTGAGTGACACACTTCTGTTAAAGGACAAAGATAGAAATAAACTTAATCTGAATCATTCCTTCAGATGAAATGGGGGTTTGACCCAAAGTATTTTGAGAAACAATTTAAATGCTAAATTCACTTCCTTCCTCATGGCCATTCTTCATCTGAATCCCTAGACACTAAGTGTAAGGTGAGAGAAAATTACACCAAAAAATTTTAAAGCCTTGCAAAATCTAGGAGCATTGCTGCATGGCTTTCAGTGGTGCATACAAGCATGTTAGCTTCCTGTCTGCACCTTAGCTCTGCAGAGTACTTACTTTTGCAGGCTGTTCCACCAGCAGAAACAAGGCTGAAAAAAGTACATTTTGTTATACACATCACACAATTTTATGATTTCTATTGCTTTTATACATGGTCTAGCAGTATGGGATTCTAATCCACAAAGGAGGTTTATTGACACTATTCTAATACAACTGGCAAGCAATAGTATTAAAAGGCAGACAGACAAAATAATTGTGAGAAGATCTCCAGAGAAGAGAGACTCAGCATTGTTACTGTTTCTGCCACATTTAAGTGAAAACCTCTAATTCTCACCACCCCAGTTTATAATTGCCTTAGCTTAATTCATCATTAAAATCTTTTTTTCCTAATTACAACTTCTAATAATAATGGTTAAACATACAATAGATCAGTGCTACTCACTCAGAATACCTAGAGACTGAGATATCCTTGTAAACAGGACAGAGAGGTGTCATGGTTTTTACTTATGGCGAGTAACACTTAAACACAGGTTTCTAGTAAAACCTCTCAGAACTGGGAATTAGGTTTCTCAGTGCTCTTTCTCGTTTTTTTATTTTAAGAACCATTCTTGCATTTGCACTTTAAAATCACTTTTGTGGCAAACATTTCAACAAGCGAATTCTTTGGAGGGAGAATTTGTAAAAGAAAACATTAAGCAAACACTAAGCTTTCTCTGTACTGACTAAAAGCTATTGTTTTTCTCTAACGAGATTTCAAAAACCCACAGTGCCATTTATTTCACTCAAAAATCCTAGCAGCAGAGAAAGTGTGTTCACTGTTTCCTATGAAGTATCCAAGTAAGGTCAAATCTGTACCATACCCCTGTAACTCACTTGATTTGATTGACCTTGTGCTAACTCTGGAAGTGCTCTCTTTATACTACAATTTTGCCTCAGTTATCAGCATGTAAAACACTTCCTTCCCATGTTAGAAAAACAGAGAAGAAAGAACTTATACAACTCTTCCACTTATGGGTGCTATCAGACTGCTCCAAAACAAATACAGTTAGACAATTTTACTTGTCTGTGTCATTTTGTTTTTGCCATACAGAAGGCATCAACAGAACCATAACTATTGCTGCAAGAATGTGCACTGGCACAAGTAAATACAAACTCCTCTGACTACACTGCACACTGACTTCAGTATGGGGAAAGGGTCCAAAGTGAATTGCCTTTCCCAGTCACCCAGAGAAGCACAATGTGAATTATGAAGAAATTTTATATTTCCCCTGCAGAAATTTGTGATGTTTGGCTGACAGCACCACTGATTTACATCCTCACACTGCTAAAGTTCCTGTCCTGCATTTGGCCTGATAGATATTCACTCTGTAGAACAGTGTTTCATATCCTTGTGCATCTGTAGCAAACATCCTGAAAGCTTACATGGCAGCCTTCTGCCAATGCTGTCACACATAGAAATAGTCAAGATGTTGAAGACATTAACAAAAGATATACCATGTAATTAAATGCATTATAGATATTGTATTTTATAGAAAAATGGTTCAGAAGAAAAGGACCCAATGGTTTTTTTCACCCAAAGGTTTATGTAGGTACTGTTTATACAAAGCAATGAAAGAATCAAAATGCAAGTGAATGTGTCAAACATCTGCAGTAATTTCATGGCATGAGCTTCCAATGACCTTCTGGGACATTGCCACTAATTTTTCTTATTAAGAAAAATTATTTCCACATTCCATCATGCTAGTTTCTGGAGGTATGCTATAAGGAACTAGTGTACAGTAAGTCAAATTAGATACAGCATGTCTCTGCTTAATTTACTTCATGCTGTTAATTACCCATCTAGAGAGATTTTAATGATGCCACATTTAATAATCTGGATCTGTCTATGTATAAGCACATGTTTAAACTGAGTGGAACTTATTTTATTTTGGTGTATGGCTGGCAACCTGGCAATTTCACGCAAGAGGATGTTGAGTAAGCTGATTTTTACTAGTCCTCTTGCCAATTACAGGTTGATAGTCTCGAAGGCTTCCCTAAAAGGCAATTTTTCTGACAAGACACTTCTGTGGAGAGCAAAGTCATTTAATCCCTTCCTCCTCTTCTTTTGCATTCAGAACAAAGGACCCAGCCACACAGGGTCATAGATTTAATATGTATTCTACAATGACCTGTGCTGAGGAGGCAAATCCTCCACTTTTCTCATAGCCCACCCTTGACTGTAGTGGTCATAGATGTCCTTTCCTGGAAAATAACATTGATTGATCAGAATAAAATGTACCTCCTAGCAAAGAAATACTGGTAAGTTACAAGGTGTTTGGCTGTGGTGTGAATCTCTCTAAACACCAGAGCAGAAATAGGGCAGATGCTAACATTTTCAAACTTTGTTTTGATGGGCTGATGCAGTTTTAAATGGACTGTTCCTTTGGATCAAGTTAAATATGTATTCTGGTACTTGCAGAGTTTGAGAAATGAGTCTAGACTGTCCATAAGCTACCTCACAAATTCCCATTTTTAACAATTCAATTTGTTTTTATTACATTTATCTACACCTGGTGTTCTACTGCCAGTAGTGTGGGTGCAACAAAGATTCCTGCTTCAGTCTGTGCTCTCCATGCCCAGGTACTGTAGGTCATGATCTGTAGCCCTCCATAATTGTCCGGTAAACCAGGGTCACTTGGTTAAGTAATCATTCCTGCTGCTTTCAGGAATTGCAAATTATCACATTGCAAAATTTCAACCTATAGGGCTATTTATAAAAAATAAAGTAATATATTATAAGGAGATAAAGCTTATATCATATTTAAATGAAGAAAATATGCACCTGTGCTTTTGGAGATTTAGTCTGCCAAAGGCAGAAAACTTGACTTCCTTTAGAACATCTCATAAGTCATGAAGATGTAGTTGAAGTCTATGCAGAGAGCAGTATTTTAACTACTGTATAAGGAAATGTGCTTAGTTTCTTATTTAAATGTAAATAAGCAAGCAGTATGCAGTAAATAAGCAAGCTTGCAAATGATTTTACAAATTTCACAAATAATTAATACTGTTAATCAATCCCATTTCCCTCTTGTCATAGCCTTTGCTTCTTTCTCATGTTTTGAAATCCATAGGGTTAGCAAAGTGCTTAAGGAGAAAAAGGAAAAAAAAGTTTAGAAGTTTAAATTGAAATGATGCCAAAATGCAGGAGGTTGTGCAAAACACCAAGAAATCATTGACATTTCTTTATCCAGAGTATTGACATTGCAAACCTCACGTAGTACAAAATGTGCAGTTTTATTGGAACTTATTTTCAAGCTCTTATTAACTTTAATAAACTGACCACAGAAATGGCGTCTTGAAAGGGATTCAACAATTTACTTAAAAACATCTTACAACATTTGGAAAATAGGATCACAGTCTTCTAAATCTCATGAACAATTAGATTTCTCAGATCCTTACATATATGCTAGGGAAAACTGTGTCTTTATTATTAAGTAATATTCAACAGCTTTGATTTATTTTTCTAAGGTTACAATTCAGCTTACATATAATTTGAAGGCTTTCAATTTTTCCTTTTACATGACTCCTTTCCAGTTATTCTATTATAACTTTTTTTGCCCTATGAGAACATACGTATTTTTCATCGAATATTTCCTCTTTTGAAAAAATTACTGTCTTCATGTTTCTTACCTGTGAAACCTCTGTAACATGTTTTTAGCAACTTGTCTCAGTCTCCCATGTACCAATAATCTATTGCTTTGTTCTTGACCTTGCCTACTGAAATGTCCCTTAAAGGTGCAAATGAAATTTAACTAGACAAAGAATAAGGAGCTGTTCTGTCATTTATATTATTTTTTTAACTTAGGTCTAAATTAGGTACTCATTCCAAGGCCCCTTTGGCCAGCCCATTAACAAATTCTGCTTTTGCAGTTGTTCACTTGCATTTGATCAATAAAGAAGTCCTCTTATAAACTGCACTACTCATAGTCAAGTGGTTCTGTGGAGGTTAGTCAAAGTTCATTGTTCCTCATCAGTGTTTAGATGACCTTTCTATTTTTCTTTTTTTTTCTTTTTTTTTTTTCTTTTTTTTTCTTTTTTTTTTGTTTTTTTTTGGAAAAGCAAACATAGACAAAAAAGCCCAAACCAGTATTTAGGAAATTATGTGACAATTTTTAGACTTGGAAAAGATTAAACTGTGGGTATTAATATTTTATAATTAGTCTTCTGCAGAGTAATGATAAAAAGTGAAGTTCCTGGAAAGACCGAAATATATACAAACATTTCCGTAATTTAATTTATCAAACCAAATATGTCAAATTGTGTTTCTAATCCTTGCAGTAGCTTGCTGTTATGATTTCTTTGTAAGTACAAAGATAGGACTCAGCTATATTACAGAGTTGTAAAGATGGTGAACAGATCAAAAGTTTATTGATGTGACAGAAATGGACATATCATTTCACTCTTAAATTCATCACATTTCATTATACAACCAAAACCACTTCTGTTTCATTATTCCAGCTTGGGAAACCTACTTCAGAATCTCATTCTCTGGTAAACAGTTCAAATCGAGCAATCAGGGAGGGATGTTTGGTCTAAATATTTCTTCAGGAGTATCTTACACATTATTGTTTTTAACAGTGTTAAGCACAACTTAGTCAAAGTTTCCTTTAAATTTGGTATGGGCATATTTTCACATAAAAGGACCACCTACAAAAACTCCTAATTCTTGCAGTTGTTTGTTTTATATGCAGACTACACTTAACTAATGGGAGCAGGCTTTCACCATGTCTCTGAAACTGTCACAGTTTTAAATGTTTATACTTCACCATCCAAAGGACTTGACTAAGATATAAACATTCTAGACATCATGCAAAAGCATGTTTAAAGAGTCCCTGTCAAAAAGAATTTAGCCTTGTTCATAACACTTATAAAAGATCCTGCAACTTTGTATATTCTGGGATTTGTACAACCTTCAGCCAAACATTTCTGATTCTGTGTGGACCCAAGGGATTGGAGATGTCTCTGTCAAGCTGTCAGGAAATAATTTATTCTGATAAATGCAGAAATGTTTTCTTTTTAAGTCTTCAAGGCTATACCACTATCAGGACATTTGCCTTTATCCAATATAAATTAAGATACCTGTTCTGAGGAGTAGCATAGTTTAATTATTCCATTCTTCCTCTTCCCCACTAAAGGATGTGTGGAGTGCATTTTTTAATTTTAGGTTTAATTCATAAGTTAATGTTCTTTTGTAAAATGGTTTGTTCTCTGTACCCCATTCTTGTTACCCACGTTTGGTTTATCCCTGTTTTTTCCCAGTTACAGTTCTGTAATTGTTTCTGCATTCTCCCTGAGTTTTCCCCGCTAAAAACAGTTAATTGTCCATCACTTCACAGACAGCCACCTACTGCTGTCTATCATTTTTGGGGTCACTCCCCACTTCTGGAAGATTCTGAGAGAGGCATCGAGTGATTGGACAGAATTCTGATTGTCACCTTCTAATGTTCACTGTATGGTTGTTTTGTATGTTTGCTTATAATTTGAGCCACCTCCCTGTTAAACCTTATTGGTTCGCTTTCTGTGTAATAACCCCAGTTATAGGGTCTGACCCAAGAGCTAGCCGGGGTCTTCAGACACGCTGGCTCTCGAGGTGAGGACTCAACGCCAGGGTTTCAATAAACTCGTTGTGACCCAGCCATCCCGGAGTCCCCCCTTTTCCTTCCTCCAGCCATCGCCATGCAGGAGCAGCCCGAGCAAAAAAGAGCCCACTGAAAAGAAAGACTGTTACCTGTGCCGAGGCTAGCCGGCTTGAAAAACAGGCACGGCAACAGGATATTCTTTCTGGCACCCAATTCGCGGGGTGTTCAGCGTTTTTCCATGTGGCAGTGAGGGGCCAGTGCAGCCGGAAGCTGCGAAGAGGCTGAAAAAGTCTGTGGAATTTAACCCAGACCGAGCCCAGCAGCGCACCGCATCCCTCCTGTTAGAGCGGTCTGCCGTTACGAGACCTGCTCCAGAAGGACAAGACAGGCAGCTCCCTTGTTGCCCAAGGGAGCCTTTCTCGGTGGAGGAATTTCAGCATTGCCAGATTTTTCTTCCCTTAGACCGGAGTTGGTGAGTATAGCTCTGTGAGCTATTTTAGCGAGGTTTTTTTAAGAAAGCCTCAGGGCCCCTACAGCCCCATTTGGAAAACTGGCCCGGGAGGTTTTAGGTTCCGGGAGGTTTTTTGACCGCGTGGTCACCAGACAAAAGCTGCTTTTCACTTTCTCTGGAAAACTATTTCGCTCCAGTTTTAATTTACATTCGTTTTGTTCATTATAAAAGTTTGTATTTTGCGGACCGATAGCCCCCGCGACACAGAGTCGAATTTTGGGGTTTTTTGCTGTCGGCTCTCGTTTTTGTTCATGTGGGACACCCCGGAAGCGTGGGACCTGACCCAGACCCGGTTTTTAAGTGTGTTTCGGTGTTTTATTGTTCGGTTTAGAATTTTTTTTTCTCTCTCGGCTTTGCAAAGCGGCAGTCAAATAATATCCAGCTGAAACAGGTGTGAAGCTCACGACTGCCCAAAAAGGGGTTTATCATCAAGTTCGTTGTACTTTATCAGTTCAAAAAGTTTGGTTTTCGAAAGCAAAGTTGAAAAAGTTCATCCGACTGCTTTGTCTTCACTTTCCGAACACAGTGCCTGACCATGTGAGTGGCACTTCTCATTGGAAAGCCGTCTGAAAAATTTTCTGATTTGGCTCAGTCAGGAGATGTAAAAGCACAAAAATTTTTAACATTACCTCATTTAATTATTGAAGTCTTGGCAAAAAACAAGGAAGTGAAGAAAAAGCAAAAAAGCAGTTTGGAAAGAGTTTTCCCCAGCTTGAGTTCTCTTACCCCTCCCCGCAGCCCAAAAACCCCCTGACCCCAAGCAAGAATTCCAAAAGGAGCTGGAAGAGTCCCCGCACCTGTCTGGCTGGCTCCCAGAGGATTCTAAAGCCTCCCAGCCTGAGCAATCTTGGCAAGAATGCTCGGGATTCCCAAGGCAGCCTCGGCCAGGCTGCCTGGGACTTGTCCCTTCCCCGCAATTTCCTGGTTTCCAAACCCAGAGTTTGCTTTAGCCTAGCTGGAGGCAAGACGCCACGAAATGGCGCCTCCAGCCCTAGTTTGTGTAATGGCAGCCACCGCATGGTCAGGTCTGTCTCTTTGTCTTCCCTTCCCACCTTTTTGCCTTCTCCTTCCCATAACTCCTTTCATTCCTCAGACAATCCCCTCCTTTCCCAGACCCCTCCCTCTTCCCAGGAGTTCATGTCTCCACCTTCCCCCAAAACCCCTCCCTCTTGCTCCACCCAAAGGTCTGCCCCCAGGATGATATCATCTGGGTGTCAGACCATTCCCCTTCACAGTTGGAGGCCCTGCCCAGCTTCCGATTCCCATGGTCAGAAGCCCCACCCCTCTTCCTGTTCCCACGCCCCTCCTCCAGGTTCCCGCAATTGGGATTCTGATGGGGAGGAGCTGGAGACCGAAAGCCCAGCCCCCAGCCAAATCCTGTCCCTTGCTCTGGTCACCTACCTAAAGGCAAGGGGTGGGCAAACAACAAACATCACCTGGCAAGCCATGTCTCAGCATGTAGTCAGGGATTTAGTGAAGGCCCTGAAAGAGTATGGACGAGAGAGTCCATACTTCCACAAGGACTTTTAAATGCTCAGCTTACTGGGACTGTAGCAGTCCCTTTTGACTTGAAGCATCTCTTTAGGTGCCTCAACAATAAGACAGAGTACAAACTCTGGGAGGCAGCATGGAGACATCTTCTAAAAAGCGCCCTTCCGAGCCTGTTAAAAAACTCTGACACTGCTAGTGACATGAATGGGGATGCAATCACCCTAGAACATCTAATGGGTGAGGGTGATTGGGCAAGGGCTTCTGAACAAGCTGTGGGCATCCCCAAAGCCGCTCTTGAACTAACCACTTCTCTAGCAGAGAGAGCCTTTTTGGAGATGCAGCCCTTCGGTCCCTTCATTCTTTGAGATTTTCCAGGGTCCTGCTGAACCATACCTCTAATTTTTAGAGAATGACAGCTGCAGTGGAGCAGCAACTACCCCAGCCATATGCCAGGGAGCAAATGTTGGAGCTGATGGCTTTCAAGAATGCATGACAAGTGCAAGGCAACCATCACGACACTGCCAAGGAAGCCTGATTCAGTTCCTACCCTGCAAGATATGATGCAAGTTGTGGGGAGTATGGTTCCTCTCATGGAGCAGGTGCCTTCTCAACGAGGGAGGAAAGCCGAACACAGGACTGCTGCTGCTGCTGAGGCGCCCAACAATATCGTCTCTGCCCCACGCACACCTGGCCAGACAAGGAAATCCTTTCAAGGACCCTCTGGAAGGCCTTGTTTGCTGTGTGGGAAGAAAGGGCACTGGTGCCAACAGTGTCCTCTCAAGCAGGAGTTTGATCAGTTCAGGGCTGGCAAAGGGGGTGGTGGCAAAGGGGGTGGGGGTGGGAGACCCCAAAAAGGCTCTCATCAAAAAAACTGAGAGGCAAGCGTGGGACCACCCAGTGCAATGAGACCAATTGGGTGGCCCGAGCCAGTAAAGGGGGAAAGGGAGCAAAAATAATGATTTATTGAATATGTCTTTTGACATATGTCTTTTGACATTGAGACACAGGATCCTCTCCAGGATCCACCACTGGACTTGACTTCACTGGACAAGACTAGGCACCTGATTTTGCCACCTCCATCAGCAACTTTGACAATGACCTCTAGGCACGAACCATTTAGGCTGAGCCTTGTTGAACCACTCCATCTGCGGGACCGGAATTGGCACACGGCCACTGTGTCAAGGGAGCAAGGTACATGGCACCATATCGAGGGGAAATATGTTGTCGTCGGGGATTGTAAATTTACACCTATAGATATTGAAATAGCTCCTGGGATGCTGACATCCAACCCAGAGCGCTTCATCATTTGGCTGCACTGTCTACACCCACCCACATTCCTTCCAAAGGGCCAAATCATAGCTCAAGTAATTCCTGCCACACCACCACCTGATCCTGATTCTGAGAGTGAGAGTGAGGAAGAAGAAGTTCCTCAGGTAAACAGAGTCAGGGCAATTGGGAAGGACAAACCAAAAGAAATCTGCAAAATCACGATGGAAGGGGAGACCAAACTCATCAAGGGTCTCCTAGACACAGGAGCGGACGTAACCATCATACCTACAAGTATGTGGCTGTCACATTGGGAATTGCAACACGTTGGTGGACACATTGAAAGAGTAGGGGGCCTTCAATTGGCAAAACAATCAAAAAGCGTGGTGCAAATTGAGGGGCTGAAAGGACAAGTGGCTACTCTTTGTCCTTTCATTTTAGATTATAAGGAACCCCTGTGGGGGAGAGACCTGATGGCCCAGTGGGGGGTCACAATTGGAATACCCGACCCTCCCAAAAATTTTCGGGCAGCGGTCACTGAAAAGCGCCTCACCCAGAAACTAAATTGGAAAACTGATGAACCTGTATGGGTGGAACAGTGGCCGCTTTCAAAACAAAAATTGAAGGCGCTCAATGAGCTC
>JBBMKD010000115.1:39051653-39174153 GCA_037834095.1 Argya squamiceps
TAGGTCACTCACCCCAGAGGCAGAGAAAGCCCTTGAGAGGGTCCAAACAGCAATGTCCACCAGGCAGGCAAACAGGTATAACCCTGACCTGCCATTCCGATTTATTATTCTCAGACAATTGCCACATCTACATGGGGTGATTTTTCAATGGGACAAGGGAATTGCTACCATTCCCAAGAAGGACGGAGGCGGAAAAGATCCTCTTCTAATCATAGAGTGGGTTTTTCTCAGCCGCCAGAGGTCCAAAAGAATGACACGGCCACAGGAGCTGATGGCAGATCTAATCCGGAAAGCCAGAGTCCAAATTAGAGAACTGGCTGGCTGCGATTTTGAATGCATCCACGTTCCAATTAGGTTTCAATCGGGCCAAATTACAAAAGTGATGTTGGAGCACTTGCTTCAAGAAAATGAAGCACTGCAATTCGCTTTGGACAACTAATCAGGCCAAATTTCAATTCATCGGCCTGCCCACAAAATTTTTAATCAAGATGCTCAATTCCAATTGGCATTGAAAAGTGTTCAGAGCAAGGAGCCCCTTGATGCCCTGACCATTTTCACAGATGTGTCTGGGAAATCCCACAAGTCAGTCATAGCGTGGAAGGATTTCCGAACTCAGTGGTGGGAATCAGATGTTGCTGAGGTGGCAGGCTCACCTCAAGTCGCTGAGTTGGCCGCAGTCGTCAGGGCCTTCGAGAGGTTCTCTGAACCCTTCAATTTGGTAACTGATTTGGCCTATGTCACTGGAGTAGTGTCCAGAGCAGAACAATCCATCTTGCAGGAAGTGTCCAACACTGCATTGTTTGACCTGCTCTCAAAATTGGTCAAATTGATTTCCCACCGAGAGCAGCCATTTTACGTGATGCACACAAGGTCACACACAGACTTGCCAGGGTTCATTGCAGAGGGAAACAGGAGGGCTGATGCTCTCACTGACCCTATTGAGGTGGCCCCACTGCCGAACATTTTTGAGCAGGCAAAGATCAGCCACCGGCTTTTCCACCAGAACGCGCCGGGTCTGGTTCGGCGTTTCCATCTCACCCGAGACCAGGCCAAGGCAATCGTGGCCACCTGTCCCAGCTGCCAAAAACATGCCCTCCCCACCATGGGTGCAGGTGTGAACCCCCGTGGACTTAACAGGATGGTTAACAAAATATGGGATTAAAAAATACATTAAATATAATCAGTCTTTTTGGAAAAGGGCTTACTTACTTAGAATATGGTGAAACATCATTCATGGTTCTTCTGAAAGCATTCATCTTTATGAGAGAGAGAGAGAAGCTGTCGTAATGAGAACCTACACCAGTAAAAACTGATAGACTACCCTGAACAATGGGAGACTCTTGACATCTGGCAGTTTCAGCACATATGAGAAACACTTCAGAAAGGTATCTGTGCCTAATTAAGTTGTTTGTCACAGCAGGAGATAAAGAAAGGTGAACCAGTTCCAGGGAATATGAAGAAGAGATTACCTCCACTTTTCTGTACCTCCCACATTCTGCTCAGCTGACAGACACCGCCAAATTGAGTGGTACCGATACAAAGACAGACAAAGACCAATATTTTTCTAAACCATAAGTGCTTAAGAGTGTCGTTTTGTGCCTCCTCATGTAATACTTGCTATTGCATGAATCAGGGTTAGAATCTAAGCCCAAGCATCATCAAATGAAGATTTCATCAAATGAAACCTTGTACAGAAGTTTCTCTTCTAGGCACTTGTAGTGCTTTTCTGCCAACACGGTGAGAGATTTTGACCTACTGGGTTCCTTTAACTTTTACAAAACAAAAAATCTCCCATAAAAATAAAGGTTCATTATCAGAAGATGGAACTTTTTATTTCTATTTTTTATCCTGCCAGGTGGGGGTGGGGTTGAGTGTAAAGAACAGTATGCAAAAAAAGAATCTTAAAGAGACTGGTTCACAGCACACAGAAAAACCATGAAAATTACTGTGTTTATAGCTTATTGCAAGCTCCCCAGTCATTTCATATACAAGAGCATCTATGCTGACCCATCATTTAATGCTGACATCATAGAGATATAACAGTTTTCTGTGAATGGACGAACAGATGAAATGCAGCACTGACAGATCCGGCATTCAACATTGAAGAACTCAAAGACAATGTTTGCACCAATTTTTGGGTCACAAAGCTTCTGACTTATGCCCAGTCTGATTTAAAGTCCATTACTTCTCTCATGTCAACTCCACTTACGGTTTCGATTCACCACTGCTGTCACAGAGAATATATCATTCACACATCTTTCCTTTTCAGTCAGGTATTTGAAACAGCATGCAAAATGGGTTTTGAAAATTGATGTTATCTCTCAGTTCCAGCAGTAATCCCAGCCAGGTCACTGATCTTTACAAAATAAACAAACAAACCCTCACTAATTTTCTGGTAGCAGAGTTGGGAATGGACATCTCAACTGAATGAGTAAAGCAGACTAGATGGTATTTGAGAACATAAAGGTTGCTTTCCTCCCTGACTTCAACATCACCTACCCCATTGTGTTGGTTTTGCATGGCATGGTTTTTGGTGAGGCGGGACGAGGCCAGCCATGGAACTGATTTTCTGTGAGGAGCTGCTACCAGCTTCCTCCATGCCTGGCAAAACCAATCGTTGGCTGGGACTGAGAATAGGCATGGCACTAAGCCAATTAGAGAAGTTGGTAATACCTCTATGACAACATATTTAAGAATGACAAAAACCCATGAGAAACTCTTTCCTTCTGCTCTCTGAGTGGTGGGGAGGGGGCTACCAGGCCGCATCCCAGTGTGGCTGCTGGGGTCGTGCTGCCAGGGGCCATCTCAATGCTGTTAACAGCCTCATGGTCGGGACCATGTGGCCTGGGCTAGCACCAGGAGTGCTCATGTGGCTGCAAGTGGCCATGTGGCCAAGACCAGTGCAGCTGAGACCACACCATGCAGCTGCTGCTACCTCAGGATGGCTTGCAATTAACTTTATTTGCCTAGCTGCTTTTAGCCAGCCATGCTGAGAACAGAGGGGCAGAAGTGGCAGCAGTCATTCCTTTTCAGCCCCCCACATGAGGAGAGGTGCTCAGTGCAGCCACTGGCCTGTGTGGCTTGCACAATGCAGACTGGGACCACATGACCAGCAGCGAGAGGCATGGCAAGCAATTCCCCAATGCATAGCCTGGACAGAAACAACTTCTCAGTGCTGTGGAACTCTGTAAAAACTTTTCAGTAGATAGAACTTGAGAACAAACAAACCTATGGACATCAATTCTCTCCTGAGTCAGAGAAAAAGGAAAAGGTGAAGACACATGAGGAGAACAACATGGCAACACTAATGTGGATGCAAAAGAGGGAGGGGGAGGAGGATCTGCTCTGAGCATCAGAGCTGAGATTCTTCTGCAAGCCAAGGTGAGGACTACAATACAACTGCTTCCCTGTAATTCATGAAGCGCATGGGGGGGATGCAGAATTCATCCACAGCCCATGAAAAAATGTTGCTCATACTGGAGCATGTGGATGCTGAGAAGCTATGATCTGGTGAGAGGCTTGAATGGAGAGAGAACTTTTGCTTCCAGAGGTAGAGGAAGAAGACCCTTGCTTTTATACTAGAATGGGTCATCCTCAAAAAACTGCACCCCATGAGCTAATGGCCCATGAAAAAGCAGTTGTGGGAAGACTGCTTTGCCCATGGGAGGGACTCCAACATAGAAGAATGAGGCAAAAATATTGTTGAGTACCTCAGCTTTCTCCTCATCCATAGTCATCAATTTTCCAGCCTTGTTTATCAGGGTGATACAGTTCTTTGACCTTCCTCTTTTGGTTAGAAGCCTGTAGAAGCCCTTCCTCTTATTCTTTGCATTGTTAGACTGAGTTCAGTTTGAAACACTCTTCTTAAGACTCTATATTCTTAAACACTTAGAAGAGGAATGATGACAAATAGGTTGTCATTTCTTTAAAGAACTCTTTAATACACTTCCTTGAACTATTTCTAGAGATACAATAGTGCCATGCTTATTAAAAATCAACTGTAGTGTTTTCTTACTCCCAAAATACGCTGGGATAAAACCCTATTGTTAATTGTTTTAGTCGAGCACAGATTGCTAAACTTGTATTTCAGCACAGTATCTTAACAGCAATGTAGTTAAGATATTTTTCATTCTTGCCATTTTATTTATCACTTCTTTCATATTATTTGAATAAAAGGATATATGATTTTTGCAGACATTTTGCAGACTTAACCTATCTCCTTAGGTCTAAAACCATCATAAATTTAGAATAGGGAATTTTATGTAACTGTAAATAAATTCAACAGTCTGACATACAAGATTGTGTGATTTAAACCAAGACCCCTCTCTGGAATCTGTTAAAATCGTACTCCATCAGTATGAAGTGTAAAGAAACCCAACCCCTCATTCATCATATTTAATTATTTGGAATAACTGGTTTTCTGCAATATGTTGTAAGACCTTGTACTGGAATATGACTTTGTTCTCTCTTTTGTCGTCTATCCCTTTGTATACTGGAGTGCTGTCTTTAACTCTACACCCTTGAAAGTTGAATTTTCTGAAAGAAAATGCAGCATGCTGATTCCCTGCATCATGGGAGAGGTTCTTCATGGCTGGCGTTTGACAGGTTTTTTTACTTGATTAATTCTTTGACACCTGGTGGTAAGTGTTAAGTCTGAATATTACCATTTCTTTCTGCTCCGAGGCCTTCAATGTCAAGGCACGAATCTATCTTCACCCCTCTGATCATCTTGGTGGCCCAAGATGGGTGAGTCATGCTCTTGATCAGAGGGGTGAAGAACCTCTCCTGTGAGGAAAGGCTGAGAGAATTGGAACTGTTCAGCCTGAAGAAGAAAAGGCTTTGGGGTGACCCAATTGCAACCTTCCAGTACCTGAAGGGTGCCTACAAGAAAGCTAGAGAGAGAGTAATTAATTTTCAATTGAGAGACTGTTTACAAGCGCATGTAGTGACAGAACAAGGGGCAATGGCTTCACATGGGAAGAAACCAGGTTAGGTTAGATGTTAGGGAAAAATCTATGGTATGAGGGTGGTGGGGCACTGGGGCAGATTGCCCAGAGAAGCTGTGGATGCCCCATCCCTGGAGGTGTTTAAGGCCAGGCTGGATGGAGCTCTGAACAACCTGGACTACTGAAAGGTGTCCCTGCCCGCAGCAGATGGGTTGATAGATGATCTTTAAGGTTCCTTCCAACCCAAACCATTCTATGACTCTACAAATCTATGACTCAGACACATTTTAATTAAACATCTGATGATACATAATCTTCATGATTGTTAACATTTTCCTTTCTTTTATACAAGTGTGTAACATAAAAATATTTTTTATTTATAGGTATAAATCGCAAACACATACACAGATGTTTCAAGATGCTTTTACACTTTTCAATAACAAATATTTAGCTCCTAAAATGAAATGGCATTTTTTGAATACCAATAAGAAGGAAATTATTTTTGTATATTCCAATCAAGAAAGCTAGATTCTGTGCTCATTTTCCTGGAAATATAATTCTTATTTTGGTTTGTGAGAAGCAATTATAATATTTTTTTAATAAAATTAATACATGAATATAATGTTTTTCCTGTGTAGTACTAGCATTTACAGCAAAATTACACAAGTCCATATTTTTCTTGATTTCTGCATCTACTTACAGCCTGGCAGAGATTACTTGAAAGCTTAGAAATCAAATAACTTCCACACAAACACAGAAATTATAATGGAAGGCTAGCAGGCCTATAAAAGTACTTTATTCAAACCTGAATTAAACCCAAGATTAATATTTTGATCTGATGTATAGTAATAACTCAGTTTACTAGAAAACCCTAAGTTTTTGCTACAGAGATAGCAAATACAACCTTTGGAAGTCATACAGGAAGTGGACAGTGTTGTCTGTTTGAGAGACTTGGGGGGATGTATGACCAGCATATGGATGTATGACCAGTGGGATAAGCAGCCAAAAGAGAGGAACTGCAGAGGGTACTGCTACAGGCATGCTCAGCTGGCTCCCTTAGCTGTGCTATTGACTGCTCATCTCTGGGGCCAGCTCTGGTGCAGCCATCCTGCCTCTTTCTTGCCCACTTCCCTGCAGCCCTGATGGAGACCACTGCCTTTGAACAGTAAAGTGGTGGCTGCCCTCTTTCCCTCTCCACATCTGGACACCCTGGTTGGATAGACCAGGAGAGACCACGGCCAGCACCAGGCAATGTACAGCTAGTTCTGTTTGCAGTCACAGACTGCAGTTCTGTCTGGGTTCTACTGCCCATTTAACAGCAGTGCTCCCACCCCAGCCAGCTACCTCACCACTGGTGCACGGGACCAGAAAGGGGACTTGGGTCATACACCCCTATGAAGTCTGTTGACCACTACTTTTAGGAGAGCCTCTAAGGATTTGTATGTGATGACAATTTCTGTGTAAATAATATCATATAGATGAAATGCATATTCCCATTGCTGATAGAGTATTGACAACCTGACAGAAAATGGGTGTTACCTGTTTAAAATTAGGATTTTTAATCCAAAACAGAATAATATTTATCTTGCAGCAGTTTTCCTATTGAGTACACGGCCATGCAATTAGTTTATAATTATGATTTCTCCTTTGCTTTTGGATCATCTTTATGCCAAATTTATCTATAAAGTTAGCTTTTACTGGATGTGAATTAAAATAAAAAGATTGAAAATCTGGCAAGGTTGCAAATGCTCAAAAATCTTCTGAGACTGAAACCAAATTCTTACAAGTTACAATATGAGAAAAGGCTCTAACCTTCCTGAAACAGAAGGAAAACCACAAGCACTTAATAGAGGGAACCAAAAATGAAGGAGACTTAGTGAGCTACAGAATGCAAAACATGCATTAAAAAAAATTGTTAATTAAATAAAGTACTTATAGATGTGTATCATGAACCAGATTCAGTAAACACTAGGGCACATGTTCAAATGTAAGTAGCCACTGCAGTGTCTTAGGTGGCTTAGGTGCTATGCTGAACAGAGATTTTGCAAAGAAAAGTTATGTTCGCTGCTTCACTGACATACAAACTGTTATGTTTTCTGTAAAGAACATCTTACTAATATTTTAAACTGAGATAAGCTTTCTCATTGCAGTAATTTCTTTATAACAGTGAAAATGAATTACTATAAAGAGAACATTCTTGAGATGTTTAAAATATTGGGCCAATGCAGCCCTTAAAATCATCCTCTCGTGCTATTTGGAAAAAAAATGGGGACAGTCACAGTAGTGCTACATAGCTCTTCAATGATTAACAAGGCTAAAAGGATTAACAGTGAGTATCTTTTTTATAAGGGACACAATAGTATTTTGAAAGATCACATAGAGAAATCACTTGCAAAAAATCTGGATTTTTTACAAATTAAGGTTTCTGTTAGAATTGTTTGTCATTGCAGAGCATATGGCTGCTGGCAACCATTGGAAAATGACATCATCTTTGACCCCAGAAATACGAATGATAAGTATAAGAGGATTATAAACCTTTTTCCATAGTGCTTTAATGCTACTTCCCAGCTTGTCAGAAATGATTGCCTTAGAAGTAAAGTAGTAAATATTTAAAAGTCTTTGTTGTTGGCAGATTTAGCTTGTTAACTGTGAAGGCAAAATTAGCATAAATATCTTCTAAATAGTACCATTATCTCTCTCTGGCTGTTCATACCACCAGACCAGAGTTCAACTGAGCTCATCACCACCCACCACTGTCAAAGGGCTTACTACACCTTTTGGAAACCATTTCTTGCCCTGGCCATGGCTTACCCTTGCAGCTTCTCTTTTCTCAAGGATTCCATTCCCAGCCCTGTATTTACAAAGTTCCACAGCTGTGATGCAGTTATGCTGGATGTCAACCAAGCTTTTCCTTTGAGGGCCATGCCCTTCGTGCCCCTGGAGGCATGACCATCACAGTTACCCTCTGCACACATCAGCTCGCTGATGCACAGGGTTTTAGCTCCACAGATAACAAGTGTTAAGGAACAGCTGAATGTCTCCATATCCTGTCTCAGAGCATTTCGGGGGGGGTAGATGTTGGGTTTTATACACTGTCCAGAATGACTTTTTGTCCACTTCCTACAAGCTGCAGAGGGCAAACACCAGGATCACTAGAAGACATCATTTGCCTGTCACAGTTTGATTTTATTAGTGTATGGCAATAACATCTTCACATGGACTATTATGCCGAACTATCTGTCAGATAGAAACACCAAAAGCATGATTTAAAAAGCATAGAACTAAACGATATATTTTTATAAAATATATTTCACATATGTATATGTGTAAAGTATACGTGTATGTAAAGTATATATAAATATATATAGGTATAAAATATATTAATTAAATATAATTTTGTAATTTTCTTTTTCATAGATTGAAAGAATTCAAATAAGAGATATATTAGAAATTTAGCAGCAGAGTATTTACATTAAGGTACATTTTCTGCTGGAGAAAAGGAAAAAATATGCTAATACTTTATTTTTTCTCATGTAAGCTGACTTGTTTATCTATTCTTATATCTTATTTATTTTACATACCTGATCAAGCAAGCTAGTTTCTGGTATCACGCAGTGTTGAGGACTTAAAACTTCCAGTGTACAACATATTTGTGCTGCAGTCTTACATGTAACAGAAGGGCTGTAGAAACCTCATGCTTCTTTACTGTTCTTGCCTACTGTATATTTCATTACATATATGGCTGCACTACGACAGGTATAGGGAATATGACTGAAACCAGGATATCTGTTACACACTCCAAGTATGGAGACCTGAAAATACTTACTGTTACAAGGAGCCCTTACTCATTTTTAAGGGTGCCTATAACAAAAATTAAGACAAACTTTTTAGCAGGGCCTCTTGCAATAGGGAAAGGGTTATTGGTTTTCAACTGAAGGAGGGTCAGTTTAAATTTGATGTAGGAAGAACTTGTTCAGCAATGAGGGTGGTGAATCACTGGCACAGGTTTCCTCAAGGGATGGTGGAAGACCCATGCCAGGAAAGATTCCAGGTCAGGTTGGATGAGAGTCTGAACAACCTGGTCTAGTTGAAATTGTCCTTTCTCATTTCAGCATGGTTGGCCTGGATGATTTTTAAGAGCCCTTCTGGCCCAAACTGTTCTGTCATTCTACAGTGTTATGATTTGGAGCTTGAAAGAGCCTTATAACATTGCACTACTGACAAGAAAGTCACAGCTGGATCAAACTTCATATCAAGTGTGCACTTGCTCAAGCAAGCACACAGCGCCTCTCAATTCAAAACTAAAATATAATGTATAAAACACCTTTGGAGAACTGGAGCTGCATGCAGTGAACTCTTTCCAAACTAAAAACCTCTGTGCTCTGTCTGTTCCTGTTTAAGAATAACTTGCAGAAGTTAAGGGTTCTGCTAAGGGTTCACACAAGGCTGAATTGTTATAAATCCAAAAAAAATAGTACTTACCTTCACTCTACAGGAGAAGTTGAGGACCAGTGGCTAACCTCTGTACTCCTACTAAGTCATATAAAACTCACTAGCAGTAAAGGCAACTTGCCTCCACAAAGATTAATTTTAAATAGAAAACATACTGCTCAAAATTCAATTTAAGGTGAATGCAATTTGAAAGAATAAATTTTCTTACATTTCCTGTTTGATAAGGTATTGCAGTTTTTTACTGAGTTACTTTAAATGGCTGACAATTGTTTACCAATGTCAGCTTACCCTCTGATGTTTGTCATAATTACTTCTCTTTTAGAAAGCACTTATGGCTGCATAGTAGGATTATTTTATCATCAGTCAACTGATGTATCATAGATTATTGCTAACACAGAGCTCCAATCCTGATTTTACCAGATCAACAGGAAATATGACATTAAATTTAATAACATTGTGATGGATATTTTCATCCTCTTTCAACATCCAGCCAGAATGCATACAGGATCCCTATATCCACATGTGCACAGCCCTGGAAAATCAACACTGCATTCTGACTCATATAATTAACCATATGTCCTCCTACACATTAAAGGGAAGAGAAATCTCGCAGGGGTGGAAACACCATTGATATTCTATTATTTATACCTATATCAAAAGAACTGGCAACTCAGATGTCAAGTTGTTATGCAACTAATTGCTTCGTGTTTTCACCTTTTCTACCAAAGCAGTACGGATTAGAAACTACTTTGATAAGCAGGGGGATTTTGTATTATTTTTTTCTTTTTGCTTGGTTTTTATGTTAACATATCTTAAACACCAGTTGCTAGTTAAAACATCATCTCAAAAAAAATTATAGTAATATTTTTATGTGGGACAAGAATGTCATTAAAAACCCCACACAAGTACTGAAATGTAGAAACCAGAAAAGAAACAAAAAAAAGTCATTATCAATTACTCAGCATTTAGCACATGATGTTTTGAGATCTAGCTTATTAATTTCATTAATCATTGAGAAAGACAACACACTATTTTTTTATCTAAATCAAGTTTTAAATGTCTTTTTTTGGTTGCTTTAATTTCAGAGAATTTTGGAAATTACCAAAGTGATAAATAATAATTCTGCTTGAATTATGTAGTCTTTTCTTAGAAGAGAAATGATGAAATTGTAGGCAGGGTCCAAGACCCACCCATGCAGAAGCAAAAGTCATCATGCTCAACCTCCCCTGGCAGATCATCTCCTTCTCCCACTGAAAGTTAGCATGCCTTCAAATTTATCATCTGAGCTTCCTAACATTTCATTTCCAAATAAACTAAACTGGATCCTTTTAAGCTACTCTTTGCACTTTTTTAGCTAACCTGATCCATTTGGACCCAAATAGTTTACAGAATATACACATAAACAGCTTTTCTACAATATGGGAGACTAGAAAAACCCCAGATAGAGATTAAAGGAAGATACCAGCCTAAGTACAGGCAGGAGGACAACTCTGTCTCTTACTCTTAGAACTGCATATAAAGCCCTCACATTTGTTCTCCTCTGTATTTCATTCTTATTGCATTCTGTGTACAATCTTTCAGAGAAATAAAATTCCCTTCTTCTTTTTTTTATTTGGAATATCATATCTATAAACAATAAATATAGTAAAACATTAGAGTAAATTATAATTTACTCTATTTTGTTTCAAGGGTATGAAATAGTATGTGGGGTGAAAATAACTGGCATTCATACCTGTCAAGGTAGTTACTAATCAGGAAAATATATACAGATATAATCCTTTAGATAACTGAAAATGATTAGTTACTATTGATTTAACTATTTGAACTGGAACAGATCCACCTCCAGGTTTGTCTGTAATGTACACAGTTCAAGATTGTACACTTGAGTACATGTTTGCATCTCCATGATGAACCACTGGGATATAAAGAAACTGCTGACTAAAGTAGATGGGAACCAACTAGATGAAGAGAAATAGATAAGAGACCTGAGATTTATATGTGGTACTTCACATAAAAGTTTGGAAACTTCACAAAGAACACCAAATGATGCAAAATATAATAATACACTTGAAGAAACAAAAATAAAAATTTATTCCCTTAAATTTAAGAAAGGCAGTGTGCATATATATTTGTACCTCACTGTTGGGTGTAAGAAGGCCAAAAATTGTGAAAGGGAATAAGCTACTAGTAAGATCAATTGACAAAATAATCTCAACAAAACCAAACCCCAACAGCAAAAACTGTATTGAGACAAGTGGGAAAGATCCAATGTAGCAGTCTCATCTAAACCAAAAAACTTAACTGAAAATGTACATCAGCAATGCCTTGTCAACATTAAAACAAGGTATGGAGTAAAATGCAGAGATAATTAGAGACTTTCAATACCTGTTGCCTAAAGATGGTTTTTAATTGTCAATATCAAAAATGCTGTGGTGATAGTCAACCAGGCCTATGTATAGATCACCATCTGGACTGCTAAGGCTGGTGGAAAACTTGAGAGCAGATGACTAAGTTCAGATCTTACATAGCAACTTTGTAAGCAAGAAGCAAGAACATTATGGACCTTGTCTATTATAAGCAATCCTCAAAGCAATTCCTGCAAAGGAATGAGGGGGGAATGAGATGGCAGACAGAATGAATGAAAGAAGTCAAGAGAATCATTTTTGTTACCCACACCTTTTAAAAATCTACCACTTAGTTTAATTTCTCATTTCAAAGGCTAATGATACAAGTAAGAATGTAAATGGAGATCTACATGAAGAGCAGATCCTAAATCTGAGTATAACTAAATAAGGACTGGTTTTAGGTTGGTGTCCCACATGCTGCATTCAGCTTTCTGGATGTTTGAAAATGTAACTCTGCTACCTTGTGCTGCTCCCAAATATATTTTCTGTATTAATTACATTTTTTAAATGGTAAAATAGAAAGTTAGTAAGACGGAAAATGCAGTATTACTGACTTGGAAAATGGTTTTGCAGCTTCACTGCTGAAAATGAAATTCTAGCATTTCTGACTTTTTGCGAGGGTTCAGTTTGTTTTGATTGACTGACAAATAAATTCATATAACTTCTAAGCAGAAAACTATATGTATGCTTTTGAGCTACAAAATATTCTTGCTAAATGTTCAAAAATAGCAGGCATTCAACTTCGCTGAAATCTCAGTTGTCCAAGTATAATGTGTATCTTAAACAAACAAACAAAACCTCATCTAAATGTAAGGGAAAAAATAAAAATTTCATAAATGCAACAAAAAAAGTAAGACTGGTTCACTCACTTAATGACAGACCAAACATTTGAAAATAAAGCATGACAGACATTCCTGTAGTTGTACTATTTGCAGATCTTTTTACAAAGAGCTGCACTGTGTGTGCCAAGAAATCTCAGGGAGAAGTCACGACTGCTAGAGAGCTGGTGATGAGAGTTGATAGTTTGAACCAATTCACCTGGCAGAAATGCATTACAAAGAGGGTGTACTTCTACAGAAGAAAAATACTTGTTTTGGGAAGCTGACAACACAAGTGCACGATGTACAAAGAGAGGGATCTAAAAGGGTCAGTATTTTTCCTCAGTTTTTTAGATGAGAACTTCAGTAGCAGTGGAATTTTTCTCTGTTCCATGAAACACGCCTTGCAATCAGTGGGACATGAATCTATGCTCAAACCTTTTGCCAAAATGTGACCTGAAAAATCTAGTTGAGGTCCTTCCTGGCATCACTAAGTTGATGCTGTGTCCCCAATTTCAGTCAAGTCTCTTACTAGAAACATAGACTTCCTCTCACCAAAGTAGTAGGTGAGCATGATACAAAATGTCTGTCAATTCGACTATTCATACTCAAGCTCCTGCTACCTACTAACAAGTCCAGTACTGAACTTTATCATTCTTTAGAAATGTTGACATCCTTTAGAAATACTTTTAACAGATCCACACTTGGAAAAACTAGAGGACTATTTATTTTGGGAAAAGCATTGCAGTATTTATTACAGGATACCCCTTTCCCCTCATCCTCTGCATTCACTTCTGGAATGGTAAAGGTATATTTACCCTTATTCTGGAAATATTATGATTTTCACAAAACAGGGATACACTTGCCACAGGAGGAGCTATTTTTCAAAAGCTACTCTAGTACTCAGTATTTTGAGGGCATGTTAATTGACAAGGAATATGCCTATCTGAATCTGTACTAAGAATTACAAAGTCCGTTTATTTATCTATATATTTAAAAGTATTTTCTCAAGATCCAGTTCACAGCCTTTCCATTCAGAAATATTGCATTATTTGTGGGAATGAGACAGAGATGTATAGCCAATTCTTGGTCTGGCAGGTTACTGATACCTGTTTCATACCCAAACTTGTTCTTGTTTTAATGGTTGTGAACACTCATGAAACTGAAAAAGAACAGAGCTGCCAATATATTAATATTTCTGATCTCTGAAAATGCACTTAGCATTATTCACCAAATAAGAAGAGAATTGATTTTGTTCATGGAGTGTCACACTCTGTACAAGCAGTATACAAAGTTTTCATCAGTTTTGCTCATTCAGTTGCTTTTGAGTTTTGCAATCCCAAGAACACTAGAGATGGCAAGCATTCAGGACCAGGATGTTTAATCACCTCAGATGTCTGTGCCCCATAAATACTCAAAAAAATGTTGAAAACCAAGAAGTCTTCATAGTAAGAAAACCAGCAATAGTAATTTGATGATACCTTGAGAGTAGAGCACCTTTGGGAAATTAATCTACTCCTGAATACATCTTCACTTCATATCATACTCATATTGTGGAATATCATAAATTAATACATTTCCAAATACACAGGAACCGAGTACAATCTTTCTTTTCAGTTTCAGGGGATTATTTATATCTCATGTTCTCCCACTCTGAGAAAGAAATTACATAAATATTTACACGGAGTATGCAAGTACTAAAATTCACAAGGAACAAATACAAATGCCAGGCAAATAAAGTGTTATATTAAAGGATGAGTTGTACAGACAATATAAAACCATCCTTCACACATAAGTACAGATTTTCCCTGGACAGAAACCAAAAAAAAAGAAAAAAAAAGAAGGAAAAAAAAAAGAAGAGAGATTCTAAAATTTTTCAATATAAAGAAATTTCCTCTTATCCTTTATCCAAGACAACATAAAAGTTCTGATACTCTAAAAATTCTCTTTAAGATCAGACTTTTGTTTTAAGAGCTGTAATCACTTCAGACTCACCTTGAAGTGTGACTGTATTTCAGGATTTAAGATATCTAAGAAACAATGTTCTGAAACACATGGTGTGGGAAGAGTGCACCAGAGAATCAGGTAAAAGTCCCAGGAAATCTACAAGTGTTCGGAGATACACACAAATACACAAGCTTGCATGCACAAGCGAAAACACACTCTTTCAGTCAGTAACACTAGCTAAACTGACTCATACAAATAATAGCAAGGAAAACAATATAAAAATGAAAAGGAGAACCAATAACATTTGCTGAATAAAATTAATACAGACTAGATATCTGCCAGTCTAGAATGCATCCTGTTGTGGACCACTTGAAGCGATTAAAGGTTTCAGGTGGTAGCTAGATTGGAAACTGCAGTCTGAGTGAGTGGGACAAACAGAAATCCATCCCAATTCGATCTCCATCTTCACAAGGCTCCAGTTTACCTGCTATAGTAAAGATTAATCTAAGTTTCAAACCTGAATCAGACTTCTGATAAAGTGCTTACAAAATTCAGCTACGATCACCATTCCTACTTCCATCTCTTTAACATAACCAGTTTGAATATCAGATGTTCTGAGACATTAAAAACATTCATCAAAGAGTCAGGAGTAATCAGAAGTTATTTCACTGCTACACCAGACTCATAGAATGGTTTGGGTTGGAAGGAACCTTAAAGATTATCTGGTTTCAACCCCTCTGCTGTGGGCAGGGACACCTTTCAGTAGTCCAGGTTGTTCAGAGCTCCATCCAGCCTGGCCTTAAACATCTCCAGGGATGGGGCATCCACAGCTTCTCTGGGCAACCTGCCCCAGTGCCCCACCACACTCATACCATAGATTTTTCCCTAACATCTAACCTAACCTGGTTTCTTCCCGTGTGAAGCCATTGCCCCTTGTCCTGTCACTACATGCGCTTGTAAACAGTCTCTCCCCATCTTTCTTGTAGGCACCCTTCAGGTACTGGAAGGTTGCAACGGGGTCACCCCAAAGCCTTTTCTTCTTCAGGCTGAACAGTTCCAATTCTCTCAGCCTTTTCTCACAGGAGAGATGTTCCATCCCTCTGATCAACAGCGTGGCCTCCTCTGGACTTTCTCCAACAGGTCCATGTCTCTCCTGTGCTGGGACCCCAGAGCTGGGTGCAGCAGGTGGGCTGTCACCAGAGCAGAGCAGAGGGGCAGAATCCCCTCCCTCCCCTGCTGCCCACGGTGCTCTGGATGCAGCCCAGGACACATTTGGCTTTCTGGGCTGGGAGTGCTCATGGCTGGGTCATGTCCAGCCTCCCATCCACCAGCACCCCCAAGTCCTTCTCAGCAGGGCTGCTCTCCATCTGTTCATCTCACAGTTTTTATAGATGCCAAAGGTTGCCCCAACACAGGTGCAGCACCATGCATTTGGTCATGTTAAACCTCATGAGATTTCCATGGGCCCAGTTCTTGAGGTTGTCCTGATCCATCTGGATAGCATCCTGCCCTTCAGGTGTTCTGATCCCTCTGGATAGTATCCTGCCCCTCAGGTGTGGCTACTGCATCACTCAGCTTGGTGTCATTGGCAAATTCACTTAAGGAGTACTTGGTTCCTTTATCTGTGTCATTAATGAAGATATTAAATAACACTGGTCTGAATGCAGACCCTTGAGGGACACCACTTGTCACTAATGTCCTCCAGGACTGTGAGCCATTGACCACTACCCTCTGGATGTGACTGTCTAACCACTTCCTTACGCATTTGAGTCCACTTATCAGTTCTATCTTTTCCCATTTAAAGAGAAGGATGTTGTAGGGAACTGTGTTAAAGACTTTACAGAAGTCCAGATATTCCCTATTAAGCCATGCCAGTCTCTTGCGTTTTTTGCATGATTTCTTGCTTCTGGGGTTTGCTAACTCTTGTTCAATGTGTCAGGTCTATTCCACTCTCTCATCCCGCAGGGCAGTCTATCTCCCTGAAGATCTGGAAGCTGGTTTTCTTAAAGTTCAGGAGCCTAATTTTAGGCGCTTCTTACCTGACCCATATCCATGAGGAATACAAACTCAACCAATGCAGGGTCACTGCAGCCTGGGCTGCCTCTAGTCTTTATGTCTCCAATGAGCTCACATGTTGATCACCAACAGATCCAGTAACACATTCTTCTGATAGAGCTGTCTATTACCTGGATCATGAAATCATAGAATCTTCAAGGTTGGAAGAGACCTTCAGGATCATTGAGTCCAACCATCCACCCAGTATTACCACAGCAACTCCCTAACCACTAAACCACACCACCCAGCAACAGACCCAGACTTCTCCTGAGCATCTCCAGGGATGGTGACTCCACCACTTCCTTGGGAAGCCTATTCCAATGCCTGACAATCCTATCAATAAAAAATATTTTCTAATATCTAATCTGAATCTCACCTTAGTTTCAGCCTAAGGTCATTTCCTCTGGGTCTCTCACTGCAAGTACAGACCAGCCACCACCTCACTGCACCCTCCTTTCAGGGAGTTGTGGAGAGCAATGAGCCTCCTCTTCTCTAGACTAAACAAACCCAGATCCCTCAGCCATTCCTCAGATGACATGTTTCTAGTCCTTTCATGAGCCTTGTTGCCCTTCTCTGGACACTCTCCAGCACCTCAAAGTCCTTTTCAAAGTGAGGGGCCCAGAGCTGAACACAGGATGCAAGGTATGGCCACACCAGTGCTGAATAGAGAAGAATGACTTCCCTTCCTGATACATGCCAGGATACCATTGGCCTTCTTGGCTACATGGGCACACCATTGGCTTGTGTTGGTCTGCCATCAAACAGTACCCCCAGGTATGATAAGGAAAAGGGAAACACACGGGATACACAATAGAATTGCTCCCCATCTGCTCACTGATGTCAGATCTGGATAACTTCCCAGAGTTACTGGGCATGATGTTCTGTAGTGTGGAATACCCTTTGGTCAGTTCACACCCTTCTCCTTCAAAACACAGCTGTTGGGAAGAAATTAACTCCACCCTAACTGAAACTAGGACACTGTCCTAGAGGAGCTCCCTTCAATTCCTTTCATATATTTTCCTGGTGTTTCTCTGTTGACTTCTTTTACCTCAGGAGTCCCTGGTTAATCTCCATAAGACTGAAGGTCTGCAGCAGTGTGGCCTGTACAGCTCATAGTCACCAGCTGAGGGCCCTTGCCAGCAGCCTGTCCCTCCAATCTTTGCCTCCCATCACAGAACTGGGATAAGAGGCAAAGCAGACAAGCCTTTCCCCCATCTCATCTAATTTGAAGCTCTGCCAGTGAGCCCTGCTAGCTTTAAGTGGACTTTCCTCTTTGCTGAGAAAGGTGGGTCCCACCTCATGCCAGCACATCCAGTGCTGGGTAGGCCTTTCCATTGTCAAACACCACGGATTTTGGCAGTGACACCAGCTGCAAGGCCTTAAAGTCTCAGAAGATTCAAAGGGAGAAATGGGATGGAGAGAGATAAATAAACAGTTGTTTCATAAACATAGCATATGGCTTGCATGGTATAGAGAACTCACAAGGCAACAAAACTATACCAATTGCATACACAAGCTGGACAAACAAGATCAAGATGGTAGAGATGACTCATATTTGCAAATTCATGTCTTTAAAAAACCTTTGATAACTTTTACAAATGGCTGAAAAAACCACAAAGCAGCCATTAGAAAGACTGAAAAACTTATGTAATCTGAAAGAAAAAAAAATCTAAATCTTTTAGTCAGTCACAGCAGACTGGGGACATGCTTGGCATAAAGTGTCCGCAAAACACTCTCATCTTTCTATAGTGTGAGAAGTCCATGATGTCTAGAGTACCACAGCCATCAAGGATAGCAGACAGTTGTATTTATCTACACACAGCCTGTATCTGTAATACATCCGGTTTGACAGCCCTGCTAAACATTTAAAAATACTTACAAACTTTTAATGAAAACATAGTTTCAGATTACACAACTGGCCTGGTGATGTTCAGCTTTCCAAAGCAAGAAATGCCAATGTCTCTCAACTTTATGCAAATGTCTAATAATCCTCTTTGAAACTGCAAGAAAATTTCAACAATGTAAAACAGTAAGGCAGTAAGGCAGCACACAGCTCTGGGGGAAACAAACAAACAAACATCCAGACAACCACCAAAACAAATTCCAACCATACTAAATACAGAAATCTATTCCCTCAATGGAGTCAACCCCTTAAGGCACACTGGAAGTCTGTCCAGCCTAGGTTGTTTCTGTTCTTTAAGGTCCAAAATGTTTCAAATGCTCAAGCTAACCCATCCACTCTGGCACTTTTACTCTGGTATGGAAAAGGAACAAGGGAGAGAATCTCACAGTATAATTTAGCAAGCTAAAATCTATCTGCCAAATTTTCCATTTTAAGCAGATGAAACTGGGGGGTTGGGTGCTTTTGAAAGTATCCCCTCTAATTTCTTTTTTTAAATTTAATCTTATAGTGAGCAATCCTTTTTATATTTTATAACTGATTACTAATCATCATTAAACTCCTAATTATCTAAGCTCAGGTAAAGGACTGCCTTCTTTATTTCACTTCCAGAGAATATTGTAAATAATCTTACACAATGGGAAATGCATAAAATAGTGTGTAACATACACCAAGTCTGAAGTATCTCATTATTTCCTACTAGCAAAAATAAAGTTTCTACACTTTGAAATGCTGTTAATGTAATCCATGCAAATAAAATAAAGCAAAACACTAAAAGGATTCAATTGCAGTATTTAATTGGTTTTTCACAAACCAGGATGTATTTTCAGAGGCAAGTCTTTCTTGTGGTAACAGACTTTCTTTTGTGGATCCTTTTCCTGAGTTGCCAAAAATATTTATCCTTTGGCAGGCAGCCAGCACTGATTTTAAGCCCATAGCAGGAGCTATTCTCTAACATGGTTGCTTTCCCTGAGAGGAGCTTTCTCAGCGTTGTTCTGGTGGTTTCTGCAACAGTCAGCGCATTCTTGGAAACATGTTCTAGCTCTAAATTAGGGATGAAATGCAGTAATACATTGCTCTAAATTTTGCACACCTGTCAGCAGCAGCGTTTGAAGCTTGAAAGTGCTGCAAGATGATCCTCCTTCTCCAATGCCCTCCTACAATTCAAGGTCTCCTTGAAATCAGCAGCAAATGGCATGAGGGTTAGGTACTGACTCACCCAGTCCATCTTCTTGGTGGAATGGCTCTTTCTGCTCTCACATTGCATTTTCCCTAACAGTCTCTATAGGCAGGAATACTGGGAGAGATTTTCTCAACCACATTAAGAAACAGACTTCGCTATTTATTTTTTTTTTTAATGGAGAAAACATGTGAGGTAGTAGCATTTGAGATGGGTAAAAGATTCTTTTGCCGGTGATTAAGAGCAATTTGAGGTAGAAAATAGATTTTGCATATTTTTATTACTCTTACAATGGGCAGATTTCTGCTACAACACATAACTCAGTGCTTGCTAGCATCTGGTGAGAGTCATATACTCATAATTTGAGGTTTTGAGAAGAGCGATTACCAGGATTCCAGTATGATTTCTTAATAGAAAGTTTAGTTTGGATTTTTGTTTAGTTTGGAATTTTCGATGGTTCACACTGGAATTCAAAGAAGGCTCTTTTCAAAAGCATTTTCATACCTGAGGTACTAGTTGCAAAGATGTATAAACAAAGTTTTTAAAAGCTGCAATTACAAAGCCTAACTGTGTACCCTACTCTAAGTTCTAAACATGAGGCTTTCTCCCAAAGCAAATACACATAGAAGTAAAAGGTAATTTGCCCCAGTGAGACTAGTTGAAAATCAAAAGGCTGTCCCTTCAAGAAAAATATTTCATCTTTTATCACTCTGAATGGTTGTATTATTTCTCTGCTGTTTTTGTGCTTCAGTTGAGCAAGTTAAGGTATTAAGCAGAATTGCACATCACAAAAGGATATCAAATGAATTGTATCATAATGAGTGAACACATCTACTGTATTCTTATACAGACACCTTTTTTATATCATGTGAAAGAATACAACTTGAGAGATCTAGCTAATTTTTCATTTCAAAAATGTTTTGCAGAGAACAGTTATAGTGTCAGTTACTTCAGTATTAAATACCAGATCTTTTGAAAACTGTAAGGTAGAGAAAGGCCAAGCAGATGTAAGTACATCACCAGTCACTAGGGCAGTACTAATCTTATCATTTCAGCAATGAAAAGCAGCAAGAACAAATTTCAATTCTTTTTTGCTATGCAGCACATAAATGCTCTGCTTGGGATAAATCTCAGGCACATGGAGTGACTCTTGGGGATGGTGCTGTGCAGGGCCAGGAGCTGGACTCAATGATCCTTATGGATCACTTCCAACTCAGCTTATTCTGTGATTCTGTGATTCTGTGATTCTGTAAAATGACAGTGTAGTGTCAGAACTCTGACAGGCTACACAGAGGTCACACCAGTGTCTTGGGGAGACTTTCACAGTTATGCTCATCATCCTATTTTACAGTTAGCTGCCTATACTGCTGAGTGATTTTATTCAGTAAAACTAATGCCCTGTGGAAAATTAAGAAAAGTAAAGTGGAACAAAAAACATTCCTTTTCAGAAGGAAGTACCATTCCCAGCAGTAAATTGCAAAAATAAAGTTCCCTGCAGCAAAGACAGAGGCAGGTTAAAATTGATTGCATCTTTAAAAAGATATGACCATTTTCAGGGGTTTATTGCTTCTTCTCAGAACAAAGGAGCATCACATCTTTGGCTGTTGGACACATGCACAAGCTAATGACTAAGCCACCCATATACATTCTTGAACCAGTTTGATTCCAAATTGTGATGTCTATCAAAATTTAAGACGCTTATACAGAAGAAAATATTTTACCTTAATCACTTGAATGGCAATGTCTTATGACCTAGTGATGCTTGTTACCAAAAAAAAAAAAAAAAAGCCATAAAAAAGCCATCAGAAAAATGTAACAAAAATTAGAACCTGTATACTATATTATATATGGTGTCTCCAAGTAAAACTGATAGCTTTTCTCTTGTTTAAGATAAAATACTTGGCTAATGCATACCATTGCATTATGCAAATATCAGCTTATCTGCATGCAACCAAAAGGACCATTGGACAGGTGAAACACTTACATAGACTAACAACTTTTATACAGCTCACAGTGATTTAACAACTCCAAGAAACAGTTCTCTTCAGAGGAATAATCTTTTACCTACTGAGAGCTAAATGCATTTTTTAAAAACTTATAAATATTTCTTTTACCTTACCATGATAAAGAAGTTTACTGCAAACATTAACATACATAGTCACCACACATTATTTATAACAGAGGAGGAACAGTTTTTAAATGCTTTTATGTAAACAATCTTAGATTTTCCTAACAGGCTGTTTAAAACTCTTTAATAACAGGGGACCTTGGAAAAACACTGTTTCTAGCAAATCTCCATGTTTTCCTTTAGTTTTTGCACAATATTTACCCTGATGACACCATTTGTGTCTCAAAACCTTATATAAACAATGTCTGCAATAAAAGCAAATATATTTTTATCAGTCTCATGCAAAGTACATCTTGAAATAGAAATGCAAAGATACTGGTGTAAAGTAATGGAAGCATCTAATCAAATGCCTTCAAGCATCTCCACTCACAGAAAATGCCACATTTATCGTAACTGACAGAACAGAAAATATACAGGATTCCAAATATTAAACAACCAGACTTCCTTAACTACTACCACCTGTTGTTGTAACTGATGAGCGAGGATGCACTCAAAAGGGAGAGACAGTTACACACTTGCTCTATGCCCCTTATTTACATAATAATGCCTGGAGAAGGCTTTCAGCTGCAACGCAGTCTTTTGTCAAAGTTCACCCATCCAGAATCTGGGCTCAGAAAAGGAGAAATGAGACTTCAGTTATGATAATCTATTCATTAGCAAGGTGTTTAGAGGCTCAGAGTAAGCTTACTATTTTGAAATTCTGGTCTGTCTGGGAAAATACTACAACCAACCCCCACCCCCAACACAAAGTCCTCATAAGGGACTCATAAGAGCAACATCACAGTGCTCAGCAAACACCAACTGGCAGTCATTACAATATCCCTCAGGAGGTACCTCATTTTATACACGATTCTGCATAATGAGACACAACATGCAAGCATTCTGAGTTTTGGAATATCTACAGGTGTGTCAGGTATTCACACTAGACTGTGTTTTGATCTCAGATTTCCTGAAGAAGCATGTTAAAAATATGTTTCTGTCCTTCATGTAATCTCTCATGGAATAAATTTTAAGTAGGTTATACATAAATCTCTAAGTAAAACATACTAGTTACACTCCCACTTCTAATCTACAGATAACAAAATGTCTCCCAGAGAAGCATGTTTATCTATGTTTTAACAAGTGATAAAAGCTAAGTTAGAGCAGCATCATACAGTAATTTCCATAGATATCAATGGAGCACACTATCAAAATATTGGACTAGGAGCCACTGTGGAAAAGCAGATCTGCTACTCATTATAGAAAAGTAAAAATATGATTTACATCTGAGTCTAATATCCGGTACTCAAAATGAAGTCAGCATCATCCACAAAGTAACAGAAATCAACAGGAAACAGGCTTTTCAGCTTGGTCAGAAAAGGATTTTAGGAGTTGATATTATACCTCCTAACCCCAAAGACAGCAAAAAAAGAATCCAAGATTCACCACAATGAATTGATGTTCATTAAAAATATTAACTGTTAAGCAGATTAAAAATTGGCAATTTGTTCAGAGAAACCTTTAGGCCCACAATCCAGTCTACATCTCTAGAACCAGCAACAGCAACTTTGTTTGTGTTCCAGAAGTGCAGAATTATCTCACAGAGGCTCAGTCACTGTACTGGCAGAAGAGAAGGCAATCCTGTATCCAGATAGGCTACAACCAAGGAAACAAGACAAGAGACACAGACACACAGGTGTGTATCCAACGGCTAGGGTGAATAGCCTGCAATAATGGCAACAGCCAACAAACAAGCATTTGCTCTGAGTCCAGAAGAGCAGGGGACTGAACATGAGCTCCCCACTTCACCTGTAGTTATGCCCAGGGTGTTCTCATGCATGAAGGGAGCTCATAATTTTGGCAGAACCACAGTTTTAATTCATGAAAGAGCTTCCAGACAAAAAGTAATCTGAAATGTAAATCTCAATTTGAAAAGTGAGTAAGCATCAATTATCTTAGATTTTCCATGAAAGAACACATTTTTGATTAACTTTTGGGTTGTTTGGAGGCTTTCCTTTTTTATTTGACTCTTTTTCTTTAGATTTTAACTGTCTGTAATTAATAATCAGAGAATCTCATGGTTGGAAGGGACCTGTGGGGTTCTGCAAGTTCAACTCTTGACTCCTTGTAAGATAACCTAAAAGTTAAACCTTGTATCTAAGAGTGTTGTCCAAAAACTTCATGAAAACCTATAGGCTTGGGGCAATGACAACTTCCCTAGGGAGCGTGCTCTCAGTGCTCAACCACCCTCTCAATGAAAAACTGTTTCCTAATAGACAATCTGAACTTTCCTTGATTAGATTTAAGCCATTCCCTTGCATCCTGTCATCAAACAACAGGGAGGAGATCAGTCCCTACCACTCTACTTCCCAAGCAGAAGGAAAATTTGAGGTCATTCCTCAGTATCCTCTTTTAGTATCCTCAGCCACTCCTAAGTCATGCCCTTTCACACTCTTGGCTACTCTCCTTTGGACACAAAACCTCCCATTAATCAAGGAAGGGTTGCAAAATGAAGCAAAAGAACAACAGAAAAGCAATGATGGAATTAGGCTAGTAAATGGGACTATGCAGCATACACAGTGGGAGTGAGCAGGTCAAATAGCTAATCTGGAACAAAAATGCTTTTTCTTTTCCTAAGAAATATCTTGTCACAAACCAACACCGAGCACCAAGCAGAGATGCAGGGTAAAAGGCAGAAAAATTAAATACTTTCCTTTAACTTCAAACCCGTATCTTTTGAACAAATTCAGTAATATTCTTGTTTAATTATACTACAGGAAAAAAACGCTATAATGAAGGATTTCAACCTTCTGCTGAGCTGCAAGTACAGGAAAACCAGAAATTGTAAAACTGCAAGGAGACTTTGCACGGAATGCAGAGAGTTGTCCTAAGAAGATGAAGGGCCCACATCACACATTTTTTGTGGGTTTTTTAACAGGAAAATGATTGTCAAGAAGCACTATAAAAGCCAAAATTCTATTCTGAAAGATTTATTGAGACTCATAAAAATTGTCAATTATCATTGACTCATAAAATCATAGAATGCTTTGGGTTGGAGCAGATCTTGAAGATCATCCAGTTCAAACCCCCTTCCCCTAGCTACCTTTGAGCCACCTTACCCTAGAGCTGCTCCACCTAGCCTGGCCTCAGACTAAATTTTGATGATTCAAAAAACCAGCCATTTGCAAAAGCAGCAGGTGCTTTGTTGAGGCCAAGTCTGTGCCCCCAGCTGAAGGGGAGAAGGAGTTTTTGGGTGTGTGGGGATGAAACCTCTGGTCTACAGCAGAACAGCCCCAGTGCAGAGAGGTGCACACCACTACCAGAGGATGAGCAGGACAAACTGGCCTCTGTTTATCAGTAAGCTGGGTTTTGAGTCAGATAGGGAAGAAAGCCAGTCAGATGAATTCTGCTAGGTGGGACAGTACTTTTTATCATGCTAATTTCTTTCTTTACACAATTGGCTCAGGTGTAAAAATCCCCAAGGTGTCAGGTCATTCACATTCACACACAGGCCTGAGGGTATTCATCCCTTCTGAGGGGCACAACTGGCTTAACTATGAGGCAGAGGCAGCAGTCATGTCTTAGGAGGGGGTCAGTGGCCACCAAGGACCCCAGAAGCATTCCCAGAGTAATTTCTGGGGCCTTTGACCAGAGGACTGCTCATGATGTACAGTGTAACATCAGAGAGTGTACCTGTCTCCCGCCAGGGAGTGGTACCAGGATGTTCCCACCTGAACCTGGTACCTGAACATGGTATATAACCCATCACACGTCATATGGGCTTCTCCCACCCCCAACATATCTAGACTGTGGCCACCACTTTGACCAATCTAATTTGCAACAATCAGGTCTCATCCTTGGATCCGCAGGTAGTGATATCTTTCCTCTCTGTGATCTACTCTTAGCCTTTCTTTCTTTTCCTTATATATTTTCTTAAGTGATATGTTTTTACTTTTTTTGTTATTTCATTTCTATAGATAATAACCAAAATAGCTACATATCTCCTTTCATTTGCAACCAATTTGTTCTAAAATAAACATGTCATATATATATTTCCCTCACTCTCTCTCTCTCAAAGCAGTAGTTATTCAGTGTTCTTTCATTCTACTCTGCCCCAAAGGACCTATTAACAAGAACCTCAGTTATCCTTGCATTTGTGAGGGGTTGTAATGTGGCCACTTTTCCAAGGGTTAAACATTTCCAGGGATGGGACATCCACAGCTTCTCTGGGCAATCTGTGCCAGTGCACGCCTCAGCACCCACATGGTAAAGGATTTTTTTCCAAATATCTAATTTAAATCTACCCTCTTTCAGTTTGAAGCCACTGCTCCTTTTCCTGACACCACATGCTCTTGTAAAGAGTCTCTCTCCATCTTTCTTGCAGGCTGCCTTCAGGTACTGAAAGGCTGCTGTATGATCCCCCCCAGTCTTCTTTCAAGGCTGAATAAACCTGATTCTCTTAGTCCTCAGAGGAGAGTTGCTCAATCTCTCTAATCATTTTGGTGGCCTCCTCTGGACTTGCTCCAACAGGTTGATGTCTTTCCTTGCTGAGGTCCCCAAAACTGGATATGGCATTATAGCTCAGAGAAAGGGCACATATTTAGATGATGTGGAGGTGTCTGAGAAAAAAACGTTGCAAGGACTCAAAATTGCTTCCATTTAACAACCTACTCAGGATATTTTAGACTCTTAAGGGTGAAGACAGATTTCCTTGCTTCTCATGCCATTACCACAGTCATGGGAATACCCCTGTAAGTCGTAGAACTACAGGAGAGATGCAGTGAGAATAGATCACCAGATCATATGAAAACCATACAGTTATGCCTGCAGCTAGAGTTTCTCTGTACCCAGACAGTTAGGACTGCCCATCAGGAAAGAAGTATGTCCCATAAGTCTCAAATATTTCAATGCCACCAAGGTGGTTCAGTATTTCAGTAAGAGATAACAAGAGAACCTAAAATGCTCCATGATAATTTCATGTCTTTTCTTCTCAAGAAATCTCTACTTCCACAATGTGAACAAGGGGCTTGGGAAACAGATGACAACCATGATTAATTCGAATTTCATAGGAAAACAGAATATTGTCTTTTGAATTGCTGAGGGATTGTTTGGGTTTTTTAATGTGACAGGTAAAGTCAGCCTTTTCACAGTTTTCTACAGACAAAATTGAGCCAGCCATTTGTTGAGCTCCTTCTGCATGTTCCTTTACCAACCTGCTACAATCCAGCTGGGGTACCATTTTAGGTACCTAACTTTAATTGCATCAGACTTTTTTTCCCTCCTGCTTAATATTGACATGAAGCCAGGGAAAAGTTCACCACCTCCTCATATTGTTAAAATTGCACATTGAAACTTTAAACAAGTTCTTTGAAAAGCTATGCAGGATGGTCAACAATGATTTCTCTGATGGACTGAAATCCAGCTTCAGAAAATACTACGTTTGAAAAGGGGGAAAAAAGTGGAAAAAAATTAAAAGAAAATAAGGTAGTTGATGCAAAACAACTCTCATGGTCATCTATCAAGCCTGTACATTCATGTTCACATTCTTCCAGCTGCAGACATGCCCAGAATGAAATACACAAACACTTGTCTCAGGATCAGAAATTTTCCTTCTACTAGGCATTGAGAAAATAAATGCCTGGTCTAGAGGCCAAGGCTAGTAAAATTCAGCCTGATGAGAGAAGGCTGCCCACGTCTCACACAGAACAATTTAGTTTCTGATACCATTTTCCCCTATGCTTTCTGACAGGTAAGTGAAGGAACCCTCAGCAATCCTTGTCCTCAAGCCACATCTCTCACAGCAGTGCACAGTAGCAGTCAGTACAACTGACTACACAGAGCTGTAATTATCCTGCCTCCCTCCTGTGCAGCCAAGACCATCTTCCCTCTCTTCCCCTTGAGGTTATTCCGAGCAGCTTACAGCTATCAGTCCTCACAGCTGCAGTCTGGGACACTCCACTGAACCCAAGTGCTATGGACATGACCAGTAACAGACATGCAGGAAAAGCACCTGCTGAATCTCCAAGCTCAAAATCCAAACACTTTTGACTTATAAGAGAAACCAGATCATCTCTCTGGGCTGATGGAGTACAGACCAGTGAGTCTAAGTAGGCCACAGCACACTGCATTGTTACGCTTGCATCATGTGCAGTTCTCTTTTCTACTATTGTTTTCAGAGAAGCAGTGTCATAATAAATAGACCTGGGGAGAACTGCTCATTTTTCAGCTGCACGCAAACACTCCAAAGCGCATGTTTTCTGTTTGACAGCCCTTCTCTTCCACTCTCTTTGCCCATCAAGTTTCTTTCAAAAATAAACCCCCCTTCATTCCATGACAATAATACATTCTTTTTATACCCAGATCAAGCATGTAAGGACTGGGAGAGACTCATGAGCTATAGACACCAGTATCCTCCAATCACACACACATCTTCATAAATGTATCATTCTCTGTCTTAAAAGCAGTCTGCTTTTTCCCAGTCGTCTTTCCTATTGGAAAGCCATTGCAGGGTAGCCTGCTCTTAACAGAGCCTCATTAATTCCATGTTACACTGTTTTTCTTCACCTGTTTTTTTTTGTGCTAGATTTATCTTTTCAGTGGTAATACCATCACCCTTGATGAATAGACATCTGAGGTATTTTTAGATGCCATTTGTATCTGCTCTTGGTCTGCCACCCTGAAAGATAAAAAGGACACAGGCTTTCCTTACATGACACGTTCTCCATCCTCCTGTTTTACCAGTCTGCCTGGTAAAGTACACTCTTCTCCCTATCAGTCCCATTTTCAATTAAGAATCTTTGAACATGGGTGACCAGGTTTGTACTCACTATTCTAAGCAAGGTCTCACCAGTGCCTTGTGAGCAGCAATACTTCCCTATTTCTGCAGCAAATGCCTCTCCACATCCTATACCACATCTTTCTTTTTCATGGCTGTCTCCCACTGGCACATTGAGCCTACCTAGAACTCCTAGCTGCTTCTCCTCCTCTGTCATTTCCAGATGATGAGCACCTGTGAAAGCAGGTAAAGCAGAAGGGTCAGCTGCACAGAGGACTGCTCAGACTGCATCTCTTTATTTAAGACTGCTCAGAGAAAGGAGGAGGCATAAGTGAGTCTGTAACAGACTGTCAGAGTAGTTGTTACAGCCAGCAAAATCCTGTGAATGCTTCCCATTCCCATTCACCGAGCAACCCCGGAGAGCAAGACCAAGCCATAAGCAAGAGCATCTTTGGAGCACTGAACCAGCTCAGGAGGGTTCTCAGCAGGGGAGGAAAATGTGAGAAAATATCACTGGAGTCACACACAACCTGCAAGAAACCCTAAAACTGATATGATGTAAAAAATCTAATCTAATTATTCTTAAAAGCTTGGATGAAATAAGCTAATTTGCAATGGAGGTGAGAAATTTTTTTGTTCAGGCAAAGACGTGTAGCGGTTAATGGAAGGATGGCATTAACATTGCTTCAAAAATATTTTTTCATTGAAATACTAACATCGCTTTTCACACAAAGTTATAAAACAAGCAGACTTTTTTATAATATTTTTTATAGTATTGCTTCATGTGTTGGAGACAAGAAAGCCTGGTAACTATCCTCATTCTTTCAGCCACTGTTTTTTTATTAGGTGGCCAGACACACCATCATTAATATCTCAAGAGGATTCATGCTTATTTATTCTAAAATGAGTGCAAATTGGACTTCATACCTAATACCTTAAAGCCAAGCTGAAACACAAGATAGTCTATTATCTTTGTATCATATATTTTAGGGTTTTTCTCCCCTCTCTAGCAGAAGACTGACAGTTTATAACACAGCTGTGTGACTGCCTCATTTGCACATTTACAGTGCTTGATAAGGAGTTGAAATGCTTGATTCCCCAGAGGTCCTCCTTGTTCTTTTCCCAACAGAAAATGCCTCCCTATATTTCAATACAGCTGTGACAAATTTTTCAAAATAATGGATAGCTAGCCTTTAGATAATGCTTTTTGTGAAGAACATAAAAACACTTTACACAGGGCTCATGCAAATCATTTCACTAGGTGTCAGGCAACACAGAGCACAGGCTGGAATCAGAAGCAGAGCAACCCATTCCACATATCACCTCTTGCCCATAGTTCTGGGACTAGAGTTGTCCTTAATTATCATTTTTTCATCAAATGTGTCCTAAATTACAGTAAAAAAAAAAAATCAAGACAGAATTGCTGAAACCCCTTAAAGTTGAACCCCCAAGCCATACTGGACAGACAGCACATTAAAACATGCAGCTAAAATTCGATATTGCTTTTGCTCAGGAAATGAAGCAACACCTTTGTCCACCAAATCAAACTGTTTTCCCCCCAATGTTAACAGCATTTTCTAAACCCAAACTTCTAACAGCAGCTGTACCACCTATTCTCATTTATGGCATTACTGTGGATTGTGCTACAGGACATTTGTTATAAAATTCTTCAAGTATAATGACAATAAACCCTTCTTCAAGCACAACCCCACTAGCACTGGGGTATTTTTTAAAGACAGATTTAATTGAAAGGTAAAGATTAGCTCAAAATTCTTCCACCCCTTCTTTTATTTGAATATGAAAAGAAAGTGGAATACAGATGCTTACCTTGATATGACATTAAAAGACAGTTTGGGTCAATATAATTACTGCAGAACAGCTGAATTGTTTTTTAAAATCCTTGAATATTTGTACTTACTGATTTTAACCTCCAGATGCATTTTAGCGTTCTGGAGTAATCAGCTAGGTCCAAACCACAGACACAGAAGTAACCACTAGACAGCTCCTCCCCTTAATTTGTACACTGTGCACATGATATCACAGGTTCATCTTTCCCAAAAGAAGGAAAAATTTATTTCTGCAACGTTTCAGAACATGACCACGTGAGTCAAAGTGACCCCACAGAAGAGCTTCTTTGCACTCCATGGCAGGTTTATGGACATGTTGTAAATGTCAGACTACACCATTTTTAATTATAAAAAAAGACACTATAATACTGTTTTCTTGTAACTGGGACAGAAAATCATTTGGTAAGAGTAAGAACATTTATTGGTTTTGACATAAAAATTTCTTGCTGTGCAGTAGAAATGCTGTAGTCCAAATACTGGAAGAAACGTGAAATCTCAAGGGCTATGTTCAGTAACTCTTGGTTCAAAAGCAGACGTGGCAGGTGCATTATTTAAGAGCTTGTCAGAGATGATCTTCTACAGCACACCACTCCAGGATTCATCTCCTGCTATGTCTGGGAAAGGGATTCTTATGTAAGTGTATGGCAAAACTGGCTGGCTGCACATCAAACCCAAACTGCTCAAGCCTCATCAACACCACTGTGGTCACTGTTAACGTTAGCATTACAAAAGCTCTCCAGTACTGAAGGCAACTACCCTCCTACATACCATGTGAGAACAGCTCTTTGGATGAGCTATTCAGAGTGCATTTGCTCTGAAAAATTCAAAGTGGCATTTTTCTCACTAGCCATACCTGGTGTTCTAAAGTGTTTTTGTATTGCTGTATGAAGCGTTGATTTGGTGCCACAAAGATGCAGTATATTCAACGTAAATGAGAAACAGTGCAGCACAAGTTCTGCTTTGAATTTCTTGACTCCTGCACATAGAGAAACAGTAATTAATTTAATTCTATTGTATTCTATTTTATACTTTTAATTTATTTTGCTTTAATTTTCTTTCACAACACAAATCCTTGAGTAGCAGCTAGTGACATCAGGATTTCAGTTGGAATGATCAGAAATAAACAGGGTAGTAACAGAAGAAGCACTTATTTGTGACAAGGACCTAGCATGTTTTTGTAGAATAGAGTCCAGGCATATATAGACCTGCGTAGCTACTTTCCTGTTTCTCCCACACACATATGAACATTTCAGGAAGAAGAAATTTTATATGTTCTTTAGTTGTCGGAGTTCAATGCAATACACAAAATCCAATTTGAACTATTCCAGTACAGATTTAAAATCCCTTATACATGAAAATCATGGCTAGTAAAGTAAATCATATTATCTTTTTATGTAATGGAGGCGCTTAAGAAACAGGAGAGAGAAATAATTTTTGGCTAATAACAAAGAAAGAAATATAATTCAAAATTGTGTATCTTTAGAAAACACTGGTTTGATAGGAAGTGTTCCCTTTAAATGTACCTATACTGGCCAGTCAGAAAACATATAAAAATAAAAAGAAATATCTTTCTTAATCAATTACTGCACTAAGTAAGATTTGAGAAGGGAAGAATACAGAAAAAGAGATGGTTGCATCTTGAATTTGGAGTACGTTTGCCACACGTTTGTGGCACAAAACATATCAGCATCAAAACACTTTACAAACAAAACTAATGAATGAAAAAGGAAGGTGACCCCATGTGCACATAACTGAAAAACATAAAGTAGCTTTGTACCATGTCTCACTTGCACTCAACCCTAAAGGGGGAAAAATCAGGATGACTACACATTTAACTGCAGTAATCCTGGATTAAAGCATTTGATTACTACACTGCTTACAAGCCATCAATACAAACATTAATAAGCAGGCAGGTTACTTCAGAAGTATATTACCTTGCTGTCAAAACTCTCTCTGTTACAAAATTCAGGTGTATGCAATGTTTTATTCTTTTTCAATCAATGCTTTATCTTAGATGTTTTAAGTAATCTCATGCCTGAACTACTATATAAAAATACAACATCCTCTCCAAGTGTTAAGCAGGTGGTTTCTCTTTTTTTAGTAAATGGTGTACACTGTAGCCTTTTGTATTTTTGAATGGCTTTGAAAAGACAAGGTTTCTCCAATGTGTTTGTAACCAGTAAATTCTTTTTCTTCAGACAAGAGTAAATATTAACTGAAGGTATCTGTACCATGTTTACTTTTATGGAGCATCATTGTATTAAGTAGCACAGAACCTTAGCTCAAGTGAAACCTTACATTATTCTGGGGGACACCTGGAAAATTCTTCACCATTAACTCTAAGGAAGCTCTGAGAGAAACTTGCCTCTACACTCTCCTCCATCAAGCATCAACAATCACTCAGAGTACAAGTGAATGACTTCAACTGATATCTTGTTTTGACATTTCAAGAAAACCCAGAATATTTCTAAGCTTGGATTCATGTACCAACAGTCACCACAGGCTGCCATATCAGGACAGGCTTGCATGCCTGGGGTGGGGATTTACACCATGCACAGCATCATTTCAGAAATGGGTTACAGAAGAACAAAATTCAGATTTTCCCTTGGATTTTTTTCATTTCCTTGTTTTCTACTACAAACAGCATAAATCCTTCCTCTGCCACCCCCCTCAGCAGTGCCATTGATTAATTTTCCCTAGCTGACTTTAACTTGTGCTCCTTAACTTCATGGAAGCTTGGCTAAATCTTTGATCCAAACCCAAACGTCAGCAAGAGAAATCTGTCTGTGAGTGCGAACAGACTTTAGGCCTGGATGAGGAAACCCTGGTGTGATGCTGCAGAGCAACAGCTCTCCCAAATCCTGCTGAGCTCTACATACTCACTAGGCATGTGAGCACTAATGGTCCTCAACTTCAATCTCTCCCAAGGTATGGGATAACACAGGTATGTCAGATGGGAAACCACAAAACTGGGAAGTGACAAACTCTTAGGTGACAGGCGATGTCTGATGCCTCCAAGTGTCCAGAATCAGCACAGTCAGGTAACTTGAGAAACTATAAATCCGTAGGTTTCACTATCTCAGCTGAAACTCTACCTTGTGTTTCAGTGGCAAAACCACAAGTATTTGTAGTGGTTTTTCTGGGAGTGAACGGCTGCATGCGTGACTGAGATTATCACACACGCAATGGGGGAGGGAGAACAAAAAAAAGAAAAATGCATCTTAGAAGTTACTTATGTTTAATGCTTAAAAGTCTGAATGCACAAACAATAATCTACCATTATAGAAGTACTGGTGGTCAATACAATGCATTAGAACTATGTACAATGACACAGTTTAGTATCAAAATCTTTCTACAATGTAGAGTATTACGAAACTGTTAATGACATCAAACACTAAGCACTTAAGACACCATTTTTTGCTACCACATTTGGAACTTCAATAAACAGTCCATTTTAACTTGCAGCATCAATCCATTTCTAGTATGAAATTAAGTAATCTTCTACTTATACAATAAGATTTATCTACACGGGTCTCTTGATTTTGATCCATAGCAGCAAAGGCACTGTACATCAGCAGATCCACAGACTTAAAGATTTTTTTTAAAGCATTCAAAAAAAAAAAAAAAAAAAAAAAGAAAGAAGTCACAGATCATAGTTTAACAGCAACAACAACAACATAAAAAGATAACACATTGTCTCTGGCACAATGGCTCAGTCTGCGTCCGTTTTAGGGACATCCAATCAAGACTTGGATTGAACTGCTGGCGAACAAAGCAAGTCCTTATCCCAATAAGAATCCATTCCTTTTTGTATGTTGGAATGAGTACTCTTGTAAATCCTACCTCAGAGGTCATTGCTTTTGTAGTTTGTATATTGGTAGGCATCCATTCAGTGCAGTTTCCAAAGAACATATCAAATATTTTTCATAATCTCTTGTAATTGAAAAATTGCCCAAAGACACATATCCCCATTTTCAAGGAAACATTGCAAAAGTTTCCAGAAGTAACAAAGGTGATTCTTTGAGGCAACTTATTGTACTCTCTACAATATAACAAAGAGAGGTGTTTATATTAAAAAACCTAGCTTGACACCTAAAATGCTTTATGTTTATCAACAGAAAAGCATTGAGAACGAATCTGTACACAAGATGCTATATTAACATTGCAAATATATAAATTAGCACATTCTTACTTAAAGTGAATTTAATTTAGATGTGAACTGAATTTGCCATTCATCACAGGCATGTAGATCACTGGCTACAGTTTGCAATTTCCTAAGTTTCCAAGACTGTCTAAAATAGTTAAGATACAGCATCTTCCCACCAAATAATTATACTGTAATAACACTTAGAGGTCTCATCCAAGAACAGGACTAAAAAATATAACAAAGTTTATTTTTTTTAATAGAAACTACAAGTCTATTTAGTGTAATTTTAACTATCTCCTGAACATCCTTCTCCAAGATCCCCAGTTTATCCACCTGCAAAAACACAAGTATATGATGAAACTTTCAAACTAAAGCCGGGCCAGACAGCTTTATTTAGTCAGTTCATTGTTAGAAAGCCTTCTTTAAACAAAATAAATACATTACAGCTATAATACATAATTAAAGAGTCAAGGTCACCGTTAAGTTTGCTTATTCCATCTTCTTCCAAGTAGATATCTGACAATTTGGTATCACAAGTTCTTAATGAGCATTCACAAATCAATAGCAAGTTAAGAAGGTAAAAATAAATCCTACAACTGTGATGAGCATTTAAGTTTTCAGTTTAGAATGAAAAGAAAAAAAAAAAGGAATATACAGCAAAGTGCTAGGAGAAGGAGTTCTGTCTGCATTCAGATTTGCCTCTAATAAATAACTTCATAGACTGTAGCTTTCTTGTCCCCAGAGCCAGTGACAATGTATTTGTCATCCACAGAGATATCACAGCTAAGCACAGATGAGGATTCTTTGGACTACAAGAAAAAAGAAAAGGAAAGAGAAAATTACATCTTTCCAATCCTTCAATCCTGAAGAGCTTGAAGATTAATTGGAAGAATTTACAGATAGGGAATAATGAAAAGCTCATTAAAGTATCAGTACCAGAGCGGCAAGTTTTTTTAAAAATACTTTTGTTCCACAGAAAGGTCTATTGTAAAATAAAGCAGTGGTAGAAAGGGAAGTGAATATTATGGACCTAGAGATAACCTATCAATCTAACAAACAGAAGTAGTCCTTTCTATATACTTTACAAGGAATGAGCATTTATTAATACTTTATGCATTTGATTTGCATAAAAATGAATGAAAACCCATCTTCTTCCCACTTCTTTTGTTGTAAACAAAAAAATTCATACAGAGAAACATTTCAAAGCCCTACCTACCCACAGATATTAAACAAAGAGACTCCATAGAAATAACTGTATCTCCTCTCACTACTTCCCCAACACAAGAAGACAAAAGCTTTGCACAAAGGAATTTACATTATCACAGAGGATGCAAGCAGGAAAAGACACCTTGGCGGAACAGGGGAACAGGATACACAACAAATGTGTAAGAGCTGGATGGGACACAGGATACAGGAGGTTGCAGTAGCTCTGTCTCTTCTGGCTTTGCTGCCTGTTCCAAGATGAAGTGTATGCACCGTCAAATTTACCTTGCTGTTTCAGTGCATGTTTTCTTAATATACATCCACATAATTTTCTGCCTGTTACCACAAGAGCTAAATACTTCCCAACTGTGCTGTGTTTTGGCAAAGACATCTCTGTTCACTGCACTACAAGTTTCCTTATCTACCCCTCCATAAGAAAGCTGTACTGTAGTTTTTAATATCACTTTTAATGGGCATCTGCTCTTGTCAGGATGATTTGGGCTGTCTTTGGGGGTTGGTTCTAGAAATTAATAGTCTCTACTAGGAAAACTTAGACCCTACCTTTCCCAAGGTAACATATCCCCACCATATCAAGGCAAACTGCACTGTCTCCAAAAGTGGAGACACGGTGGGCCTCAGTACACTGAGACTGGTCATTTAAACTAGAGCCAGTTAAACAGTTAAATTTAATAAAAAAATTCCCAACCTAGAGGTGCCTGCAGGTGAAAGAACGGAAAGGCATGCCAAAAATCCCACTTTTCTATAGTGGCACTGAAATGCCATTAAAACTGGGCACAGAGGGACTGTAGACAGGTTACAGCTTCCAGTTATACTTCAATGGGCCCCTCCATATTGCCTCAGTTTTCAGCTCAGGAGTCTGCTGGTCCAATCTGTCAACACATCTCATCCAAGAAAAATACACATGTTGAATATGACTCTCACTGGTTTAGCTGCATTTTGGATCTTCAGTGACTGTTCACCTAATGACATGAGCTGGGTACTGTATTTCACCAATACGCATAAGAAGGTGAGAAAGAAGGGTATTACGAACAATTTTGGATTAAAGGGCTAGTTACTGTTAGAGCTGAATTAGTGAAATAGTAGAAAGGACTAAAGCATTTCTTTCTCTAATTACAGACAAATTCTTTAAGGACTACAGTAACTAGCTGCATTTCCACCTGAAAACTCCTTAGGCTACTGACAGACCCTAAAATGCGCAGCTCTACTGCACTGTAATGTGTGAGGAAAACAGCTTTTAGGAGATTATTACCTGGAATATACTGGCTCCATAAGGTGTTCTCCAAGCATTAAGAAGATTATCTTTTCCAGTGCTTACAAACCATTTGCCTGCAACAGATTGTTTAAATGTTATTGCTGCATTTTGTTTTCAAGGAATACACCTCAAGAAACAGATGATCATAACAACAAAGCATTCACAAATATCCAAAGAACAGTAACATTTTCATCCAGTTGCACTACGATGTTCCATCACAAAATAAGCAGTACATAGAAAAAAGCAGTCAGATAGAGTGCTCTAAATAACCTTAATACTTAAATTTAATACCCAATTTTTAACTATACTTCTGTAGTTTAATAACTGTATTGTGCTTTCATTTAAATGTAACCTTGAATGAATTCTTCCTGAAAGAAAACACTGGTATAGGTAGATTTGCTTACCACAGTGAGCAAACTTGAGTGACAACACACAGCTCTCATGAAGATGCAGCTGATACTTGTCTGGCTTAGTAACATGCAGCACCTCGACATTGCTGTTCTCCATTCCTACTGCCAACCACTCACCAGTTGGACAATAGCCCAGTGAGAAGATCTGTAATTAGCACAGCACATGCTTCAATCAGTAAAGGAATGAGCTTGAGATATTCAAAACTGACCCTTGCTACACTGTTAGCACTATGCAAACTCACATTTTTGGTCTACTGTCGTTTTAAAAACACGATAATCCAATTACTGCAGTAATCACGATAAATTAGTTTATGCAAACACAGCTGCAAAACTATGCTATTAAATGTTATTAAAACTTCAATAGTGAAGTACTGAATCAAACTATAAAAGTTAATGTCCAAGCTTATTTGACAGCATTTAAAAATATTTTCATAAAGTATTTTTGAACTTGAATCTGCAGAAATGGGAACAGATTGCAGAGAGGAACATTTTAATCTGGCACTTGTTTTATAAAACCAGTTCTCCCTTACTCTCACGGGAGAGGTACTAATCTGTCAAACAGTCATAATCCAGATAAACATTTAGCTGCCACAAGAGAAAAAAATAAACAAAAATGAGAGTATGGAATATGAGACTAAGTGAGAAATTCTTTGGAGTTCTCTTTTTTTCTGCTTATAAAGGAGAAAAAAAATTAAAAGTGCTTGTTTTAAAAAACCATGAGAAAATTTTGTGAACATGTCAAAGGTTCTGAGATTGAACCTGTGATGTGAAGTCATGTTGCTGTAGCTGTCTCCCTTCTCTGAGATCCCAGGATCTGACTGTATTGTCCAGACCTCCTGTCCATAATTTGGTGCCATCATTAGAGATATCAATACAGCTCGCTCCATCTGTGTGGCCCTGAAATTGCCTGAAAATATTAAAAGAAGATCAGCACATTCTGAGCAAAAATATAAAATAACTTCTTTCAGTCCCTGAGTTGTAACTTAGATTCCAACAGCAACCCCAGATTAACACAAACTCTGGGACAATCATGTGAGTTTTGTGATGAATGGATGATGCAATCAGGCCAGACAGCTAATATGATTTCAGAAAGAACACTTTAAGAGTCAGGTACTCTGGAAATCTTTGCTGCTGGCTGTGTGATACCCATTACTCAACTTAAAATAGTCATTTCTCCCAGAAGACTGTAGCATGATCAGCAAAATTACCTTAGTTTAAGAAAAATATACAGGTCACTGAAGTTTTAAAAACAAGGGAAGTCTAAATGGTAACATCAGGTAGTAAAAGCTTGACTTTACATGCAACAATGATATCATATGTAACAACACATACACAGTGCAGTGCACAGAGAAGCTCTGCGTGACCAGCTCTAAACTTACAGATCAGTGTTGAGCATCAACCCATATTCCTGAAAGCCTAAGTTTGCAATGCAATAATTTACACATATCTTTACCCAAGACATATTTGCTGGATCTCTGAATAAAGAGATTAGAGTGAGAGCAGTGTATTGCATAGAAACAAAGAAAAGCATCTGTTCAAGGAATCTACAGCAGTATTGACATCAGCTGATATTCAGGGAACTATAGTTATGGGCTGATCAAAAGGCCTGGAACTATGAAACTCTCAAAACCTATAAAAATGCCTTTTGTCAAGGTATTACCATGGCTATGATGAACAACAAAATACTAGAAGCATCTATATGTAGAGAAAATAGAATATATATGCAAAAGCATATTTATGGCTGTATCTAAATAATTCTTCACTACCCAATGATCCATTTTGGTCAACCTACCTTACTAAAGTCTGGTTATGCAGATCCCACACTGCAATGTTGCCATCGCTACAGCAAGAGAAGCAGACCTTGGAATCAGGGCTGATAGCTAGGGCATAGCAAGCTGGAGCAGAAGATGTCAGCTCTGCCTTGATGCGAGGAGTTGGAGCTGCCAGGTCCCAAATGGATAATGTGCTGGCTTCCCCTCCAACAATCAGGGTGCGGCCGTCAGGGAGCAATCTGCAGGAACGGATGTAGTTGTCTCTGTTCTGTGGAGACAGAAGCCATCAAGAGATTACTCATGAGGAAAGAAAACAGCATTAACATGAGAGCAGAAATCCATAAAAGTATTGTATTCCCTCCTGGCTTTAATGAGCCATTTATACGTATGACAATGATAAAGTGTATTAATGCCAGAAAATTACATGACATTAGGGAAGTACTTCAACTTGATCTACAAAATTCAGTAGTGAGAGATATTTAATCTTAATTAGCATCAAAACGCAAAGACCTGAACTCAGCCCAAAACAATTCAAGATAGCTGAATTTGACAGCTGGTGTAGAAAGTTGTATTTTCATACTCTGTTTATTTCAGCACATTACCCTCTCAGCATGGGGGAGTACCAAATTCCCTGCACACTTTCCCCCTTCCCATTCCAGTGAGACTTGCTGCCACCATCTAGGAGATGTCAGAGGAAAATATTTGGGCAATTTTCCTCATTTGTGTAGCAACTTGTGTAGCAATTCATTATAAGTCTACACGTGCTGCACAATTCTCATTTTACTGCCTCTGTAACAAGCAGCAACATCTCACGAAGAACTGGTAAATGACAAGAGAAAAGCTGCTAACAATAGTTCATCTTGTTAGCACATTCAAATAATTTGTGAATAACACTCAGGGATATTTTTAATTGCCACATTAAGACAGGTCAGCGCATTCATACACATACACAGACAAAATACGTGACACAATCCCCAAACGCTCTCAGAGAATACAGCTGCAATACAACAATTTTTAGTATGATAGGGTATCAACAAGCTGTAAAATTGCCAGCAAATGTCAAAGTTTATAAACAATATTTGCTGTGCTGTCTTTGATCTTTCCTCCTACCACAATTTAAGGATGTTAAAAATGTTTTGACTCATTGTGGGAGAAAAAAACCCTGCAAGTATGGTGAGGAACATACTTAAACCTCAGTTCTATCCGAAACAGCAAAATTACAAGTGCAATACCAACCTGCGATACCACAACACAAATCAAATGCCCGCTTTCTTTTTACACCTTAGTGGAATCACTGCAATCTTAACACAACATCCTATCTTCTTTCACCTACCAGGCAGTCCAGCTGGGAGACAGGGCTCTTGTTGCCAGGGTGGCTGATGTCCCAGACCTTGACACAGCCCTTCCCACCCGTGTACACGTGTCTCGTGGGGTTGCTGATGGTAACTGCACACACAACTTCCCCGTGGTTCAGGGTGTTGATCTGACGGGCATGGCGAGGGATTCCTGGACCAATGAGGGCATCAGGAGGGAAAGGAACTGGCTGCATCTGACCATCTGCACTTACATGAAATGAGTAAGCTCTGAGGGGAAAGAAATTAAGGGGGTGATTTAAAGAGTTTCACTTCAAGCCTGTTTAGGAAAACAGAATCAAAGATGTGCTTCCACTGCAGGCACTCAGGCTGTACCCTCAGCTCAATTTTTTCACAGACATTTCACAGAATATTATGAGCTGGAAGGGACCCTCAAGGATTGTGGGGTCTGACCCTTAAGTGAATGGCTGTATGGGGACTGAACACATGACTGGTGGTGTTATCAGCACCATGCTCTACTCAATTGGGCTAATATCAGCTATTTTAATCGCCTAACGAAAAAACACTTATTTATCTATAGCATGGCCCTCAAAGCACAAACATGCTCAGCTTTTAATGTGAAAAGTCAAGCACCAATCAATGAGCTTTTACAACTCACATTATGATGATTTCTGGCATGAGTGAGGCTATATGACACCACCCTTAATTTTGGATGAGGATATCACTGCACGCAGAGAAGGGAAGGAAGGCTGGGTCAGGGCCCCCTGGAAGACAGAAACTGTTGGCTGGTTGCTGCCAGAGCATGGTGGGTAGCTGCGTGCCAGGGGACATTTGGCTGCTCGCTTTACTGACTCTCATGTCCAGCTTCAGCTGGACTGCTGCCATCTGTCCCGAATATGCTGTGGGTCCCAAGTCCTCTGGGCAAAACTGCTCAGCACTGTACCTAAGGGTGCAGTGAAACTTCCACCAACACTGAGGAGTTAAGTCCTCAAGGCACAGTTTCTGACAGTTGATATGACAGACCAGCAAAAGTGCACTGCAATGGAATTTTTTGTCTTGTGTGTTGCTTTGGGTTTGGGTTTTTTGGGGCTTTTTTTGGTGGACTTGACACAACTGCTACAGATCCCAATTTCTCTTGCCAAAATCAGGCCTCTCACTGTGAAGGAATCTGTTCTGTGATTGCTACTTATGCCACCTGTGAATATCTATCAACAGCTTTATCTGAAAGTATTTTCCAGGAAGAACAGTTACGTTGTGAAATTGCCTTGTTCTAAGATGCTACCTGATACATCACATCTCTTAAAAGAGCACAACATTTTTAAGAGGGTTTACCTATACATACCAAAGTAAGCTTAATGGAAGGCTTTAATTTTCTTAGACCTAAAAAATCATCATAGTGCTCATGAAAAATCCATTGTCACAATGGTGGGATGACAAGAGCTCACAAAAAAAATGTTTCATGAGAATACTTTCTAAGTTCACTTCCTTGATTGATACTTTGAAGTGACTAAAGAAGGCAGTATTCACAATTAAACTACTGAATTTGTCATTTAAGATTCATAATGCATTAACATTGGATCAGTAATTTTCAGTGGGACAAAATGCATTGGCTATTTTTCCTATTTATATACTATCTTTCAGTATATAAATACTGTACAATACTCAAGAGCTGATACAATACCAAAGTGAAAAGAGGGTTATTAGGGGCCAGATCCTGAATGTACCATATGCTGCCCACTCCATTTCAGGACACTCAATAGTGCTGAGAATTTACACAAATTTCTTGCTAAGGTAAAAAAGGAGCAAATGACAAAATAACATCCTGGAAGACATAACAACTATCACACTCAAGATGAAGTCACCACAAACATGCTAGAAGAACCACAGGTTTTAAAAGTTTTAAGCCCTCTGGTAGACACATGACAGTTATATTGAAATGTTCAAAATAGACATCAACAGAGCAACAACATTTAAAAATCTTGGAAATATACCAGAATTTAAGTGATTTGATATCAGTTTGCCTCATGTTTTATGCCTCTCAATTTTAACGGAAATAAGATGTGAGTAGGGAAGTCTCTGAACCCCTGCAACTGCCATTTCTCTCACTACAGCAAGCAAAGCCTAGTAGATCCAGAGACACTTCTTTCCAGGTGACTGACTCCATCAGGGATGAACTTAAATCCAGCGAGCATTTGAACATTACATCAAGATATTTCTCACAGCCCACTGTATATAATGGATGAAGATCTGTGCCCCACAGAATTTTTAATGCAAGCAGCTGGTCTACAAGCTGCTGTACATCAATTTCCATACCTGCCTTATGCATTCACCTAACAGGGTGGCACAACTAGCAGAAAAGTAAATTAAGCTGGTTACCAGTGCATGACACCTGACAGATCTGGACCTGGCTCATGATTTGTGTGACATGTGTACACGAGGAGTTACGGGCACTAGGCCTGATCACTTGTCACCATATGTTGTTAATCCTGTGTGTCTGTAAGCTCACTGGCAGGTAAGCATGTGCATTTACTCACACAAATCCAAATGCGTGACTAACCCTAACCACTCCTACACAAACACGTTCACGCATAAAAGAGCTTGAGAAGGACTGGCACAAACACCTATTGACCGTCAAACTCTCCAGTATGAACTGGTCAAAATTTCCCTGAAGTGTCACAAGCAAGCGGAACTGGGTGAACCTTTAAGAAAATCTGGATCAATATGGTTTGTACAGTTGCTTTAGTTTTTCTCCTCTCTACCTCAAGAGGAATGTGAGCAAAGGGTTCTTCGTCTCTGTAATTCTTCCAAGGCTCACAACATGAAAAGCAGGTCACATTATACAGGTCAGTTCCATCAAAGATGAATCTGAATATCATCATAAAATAATTCTTTCCAGTGTTTTCAATCAAACAAAACACTTCAGTATTCCTTTTTCTGCACACAGCTGCTAAGCCTGCAAATAATTGCAAGGCTTTTGTGAACAAAGAAATAATTTTTTTTAAACTGAGAAGCAGAGTACAGTGGAGACAGAAAGCTGAGATCCCATTCCAGCTTGTATTTCCGTAAACAACCAAGTTCATCTCCTTTTGAAGTTCATCTCCTTTTTCCATTTATTTCTGTCTCCTTTACTTTGTATCAGCCAGTCCATGTCAACTGCTATTAGTCTGCGAAACAAATTTACAAATGCAACTTTAAGATTACACAGTGATTCTCCTGCTCTTGCTGAATATCTATACTTATTTCTATTCACACAATAGTTGTCAGTAGCTAAGGGGAATTCCAACCAGCAAGGGAACATGACTTCCAACAGATGATTGACTTTTAAAGCTTAATGTTTGATACTCACGGTTTTCCTCCTGGGATGCCTGTGAGATTAGGAGGGATGCCTGGGACTCGCATGTGATGATGTGGATCAAAACCAACCTATAGTTTTCCCCAAGCAAAACAAAAAGGTGTATTAAAGTAAGAGTTAGGCAAAGGAAGACTGTTTAATTCATGTTCTCCACAGCATACTCCCCAAACCACAAAGTGAGTGAACTAGAGTTAACCCCACAGGCCTTATATGTAATATAAACAGCTCTCAAAACTAAAAGCACAAACAGCAAACGCTTACCACTGGAGATCGCCCGTAAGCTGCTGCTGCCGCCGCCGCTGCAGCTGCTGCACTCATCTGAGGGGAAATGTTGTGCAGACCAGCATAGGCTGCCCCAGGGCTGGTCAGCTCCCCGTTCATACCAGCATGGGGCACGATACCAAATGGAGTAGGGTAAGGACACGGTACTGCCATAGGTGTCCTTAAACCTGAAGCTGTAAGAAGAGGTGGGAAAGTAAGAAGTCACAGAGGTACTCCAGAGCCACCAAACGAAACACGAGTTTGGAAAACTGCAAAAAAACCCCACAAATAACCCAAACCAACCAGCCGGCCAGCCAAGGAAAGCCACACAACACTGTATTTATTACAGTGCTAAAGAACCAGCTCAGCACCTAGTTTAAGCATCTATAACATACTGACTTGTCATTACAGATTTAAAGGGAGCCTGGCCAGGGACAAACAGTCACTGTTTCACACCACCAAAATACATGGACACTAACCTATTGGATCCACACCTGGGGGTTTGCCGGGCACTGGCCTCAGTCCGGGAGTGGAGTTGCTGCCTGGAGTTGGAGCATCAGTTCGCGGAGTTGGGGTATTTGATTTAGATACAGGAGTGGTAGATTTCTCATTCTAATCACCAAGACATAAAAAGATAAAGATAAAAGACTATTTTATTTTAAAGATAAAAAACTATGTTATCCTTATAACTAGGGATTAGTGATATTAGTGATATTTAGCTTTTGGGTTTGGGTTTCAACAGTCCCTGGCAATGAAGGGAAGATGCAAAGACACTGAAAAACATAGAATGGCTTTGGTAATTAACTACAGCCTTCACAGCTTTTCTCATCAGGAAAATCTGTAAGATTCAGAATGAGTTAAATGACTGAAAATCATTGCCATCTGACAACTGGTAGCATATGTGAAATCTGTCAGTGGTCTCACTATGCTCATGGACCTGCTCCCTTTATAATTTTCTGTGAGGGATGGACAAGAAGAGCAGAAAAAAATTCCCCAAACTGACCAACTACTCATACCCAAGTGTGGTGCTAGAAACTCAGAATGAAGACAGTGACGGGTATAGAGTCAGGAACTGTGCAGTGCTGCTCTTGTGACAGGCTTGTTCATCAGATACACCATCAATTCCCAGGTCTGAACCTGTCATTCCATCAACCTTCCTCAGCACTACATTCACTTTAAGCTTTCTTTTTGTTTATTTTATTTCTTTAAATAATTGCATATCCTGCCCTGTGAAGAATCGAGAGGGGAATTACTGTGCAGCTCAGGTAGGTGATTAACTGTGGCCACAAACAGGAAAGGAAAGAACTCCCCTTGCAGGCAGCTCTTTTCTTTTGCATTATGATTTGCGATGCAAGTCAAGGAAGGCTCTTGTAAATGACAGATTACTTTTTAGATAGAAAATAAAAATTATTGTTGTTGTATATAGCCTGGTAATTCAAACAAAGCTAACAACCAAATCACATCCAAGCAGGGAACTGAATTTGCCATAAACCACAGCACAGGAAAACAGCTCAAGAAACCCCTGTGTACTTTTATTTATTCTCAGAATAACAGTTCTTCATATGGGGGAGGAGAAAAACATCTCTCAGAACACCACATCTATCATCTACTCACACCACCAGTGAAAATAACCTCTTCCTATCCCAAAAAAAGACTGTGGACTTTCTATTATTTCATTTGATTCCCTTGAAAAGATAAATTAAACTAGTATTAAATTGATGCTTCACAGTGCTTTATTGAGAGCTGTGAAAATACAAATTGTATCCAGACAGAAATTCCGTAAGCATGTATTTCAGCCTATGATTAGGGGTAAGAAGCATTTTGTAGCACTTACAAGGCTAAGTTCTTTGGATTTGGAGGAAGGAGTACTGCTAGAGGATGCAATAGATGCTGGACTAATTGGTGCATCTTTTTTCAGCAGTCGTGTCTTGTCCAAGCCATTTTCCCGTGGAGAGTGTGCTGGGCTTCCACGGGGAGAAGACGGATCCTAAATAGCAGGAATACAGATTAGCGTAACTTCATACTAGCCACTAGTTCTTTCCTTGAGCAGTCCTCAATTTGGAATGACAATCTGTCATATGAACTGACATATTCCTTCCATTTTTAATTGATTTAGCTGATACAACTGTAAAACTGAGAAGGATAGTGAATGACAATTTGTTTTGGTTTTTTTTAAGTCTTAAAATTTGATGTCATTAAACCATGAAAAATAATGCCAAAAAATATGGATATTGAAATAGGCAAGTAAGTATCTTTTTTCGAGTCATATATTTAAAAGATTTGATGCATTTGGCAGACCTGATAAGGTTCACACATGAAGTCATGGCCAAAGTGAAAGAAAAGCCAGTCTTACAAGCTGCACCCCCTCTGTTGTGCTGGGCTGGCTTCAAATATCTCAAGAGAACTTTTTGTTCATAGAAGAAACAAGAAGTACTTTGTAGAAGTAAGTATTTCAGATCTGATTTGCATTCTAAAGAAAGAGGATATGACCAGACTCCCTCAGGCATTTCAAGTTCCTTTATGAAGGCAAATGCCATAATCTTATTCATAGTACCAATATCCATGGAAACTATTGAAGATGCCTTCACTACCATTTCTGTAAGGTAGAAAAAACACCATTGTGTATACCTCATTGGAAACATCAACTACCAAGTTGTCATCGCTCTTTTCACCATCGCTGTCCTGCAATGACAAATCACAATTTGTTAAAAAGCTTTTATTTAATATCCTCATGTCTCTTAATAACTATGAAAACAGAGGAAGGCTGCTCACAAATCTGCAGTGTACCATCCACTTTTACCAAACTTTATGTGGTAATAAAATTAAAGTTTTTCAGCCACCTATAGGGCTTCTGCTTAGCAGGTTGCCACAACTACAGCATTCTTCCCAGTTTTCACACTGGTGGAGGAGGACATGGGATGAAAATCTTCATCTGAAGTGGCATTGTACTATGAAGAGGAGTCAAGTCTTCACTAACAAATCCCTGCCTAACTAAAGCTCAGCACTATTACCACACAACTTCTAGGTGCTTTGTATTTATATTGTTAAAAACAGTATCAATCATATGCACCAAAACGTTTAATCCAGCAGAGACACTAGAGGTAGGTGGCAAAAACCAGTTAAAATTTGACCCTCATTTTAAAATTGGTTATGCAGCAGAAATCAGGTGAAATTACAGAAGAACACTGAAGTTCAACAATGCATAGTGTAGACAATCTACTCACGTAACGAGCTGCTATTTCCTTCTCTTCTGTTTTCTGTTTTTTACTATCTGAAGAATAATCTGTTGAATTTCTGTGCTTTTCTGCTGTTCTGAAACTGGCTGAGGGAGATACAGAAGAGCTCTGTAGGCCAAAAAGAGAAGAAAGCATCATCAGGCCCTCATTCACAACAGTGGTTCCTTTGTCACTATGCCCCAACACATCTTCCACTAATAGTGTGATCTGGAGCTGTTCTCACAGACACCACGTTGGGTTTTAACCAGTGACAGCTACCCAGCAAGCATCTCATATTAAAAACTGCACTGTGTATTGCAAGAGAAAGAAACAGGCGATCCACTGACAGATCACAGTGGCTATCTGCACTGCCAATGGGATGAGTTCTATGAATACTGTGCACTGGTCTTGTTTTGGTTTGTTTCCTCTACAAATATGCAGGGTTAAGTCAATAGTCCCAGAAGAGGGGTGTGTGTTTGCACATGTGTGTGTGTTTGCCTGTGTAAATCAAAAAGAACAAAGAGGCTCAAGGCAAGTCACACTTCAGCAAACATTTGAATGAAAATTTCTACCAAAGAAAGAAGCAAGCTTCTGAACAGTTTTGAAGCAGGCAAGAATAGGAGGAAACACCGAAACTCATTTTATTTTGCTGCCTTTTACAAATAGAGGCTATGCCTGCAGCAGACAGAAACAAAACACAGACTGGCTCAGTGATTCCCTTGCTATCCTACAGTTCTCACCTAGTAATGATTGCTAATGAGCACACATATGGACAGGAGAGAAAGGAAGATAACGTGTACTTTATGCACTACCGTCCAACAACTCCACTCTACTCCTTTAAACAAGGCAGGCAACATTTATCAAATTCTACCGTATTTCCAAAGCTTTGTGGAGCCTGTATCTTTGTATACAAAAAGGGAAGCAATGAAAGATGCAACGTTCCCTCTGGGACCGATTTCAGTAGCAGCAGCAGCTTTTGGCCTTAGTTCAAGAAAGCATTTAAGCATGCACTAAACTTTATCTCACTCTGAAGTCAGTAGTTGAATGTACATAAGTAGGGATGTGTTCAGGCTTTTTGCAGAATTGGAAATGACAGCAATGGAGACAAAAACAATTGTCAGTTGAAATCCTGCTGACTGTTTCCATGTCTGTCCTCCTTTTTTACTGGGGTGGTGAGGAACAACCAAAGAAGTTCTGACTGATGGATTTTAGTTCCTCCTATTCCTCCAGAAACACTTGTTTGGGTTTTTTAACTCCATGCATGATGGACAGCTGTTGTTCCACATAAAACTGTACAATGTAGCAATTTGGTTTTGGGGTTTGCAGTGCAGCTGTTAACACTAATACAAACCAAGAAATTAGCATTTACATTGAGTAACTTCTGTTCCATCACTATTACAGAATTTCCTCTTTTCCTTATTGTATCACAAGCTTCTGGTAAGGATTAACAAAATTTAACCACAGAAATTACGCGGTGGTTATTGTCCAAGTCACATAAGAGAGTATTACTGCCTACTGGGACACAGGCCTCCTCTCCATTTTGCTGAAATTTCCAGTTCTTGGGAACAGCAGCTCAGATTAATGAGTGGTAGAATTTGCAAAAATCTTCCATACTTTTGACTGGTAATTGTTAATTACCCTCTAAGAACATTGAGTGGTAATAAAAATTTTAGAACAAAGCTAGTGTTGAAGGCACAGCCTGTGCCTTTCCTATACTGTGCAAATACATCTTAAAATACTAATTCAGTTTTAAAGCAGATCATTAATCAACGATTATAGCAAATAATGCAAACTAACAAAGTTATTTTTTGCTCTGAAGCGACAACACATGTTAAGACATTTGGAGACAGCAGTGCCAGGGTACAGAACCCCTTAAAATAAAGGCCAAGTAGAAACACAACATTAAATGAACTGATGACTTGAAAAATTTGTTTGTATTTGTTTGTATTTGTTTCTGCAGTGATATAGCATAGCCTCTTGCAGAAGATTTTTATACTAAGCTCCTACTACATTTATATTCATTTACAATTTGGAAGGCAGTAGCTTGTAATGTGAATTCAATTCATTATCTCTCAACTTCACCCTACAGAAAGCAATTTGCTTTAAAACGAAGAAAAATAATCACCAATAAACTACAAATTAAAATGGTGTCTAAAGAATTAAACTACTACACTTATTTAAATAGAAGTATTTATTTTCATAAATTTGAAACCATACAGTTCCATTTTTCACAATCTGATTAGCTATGTGCTATAGATACCATTTTAATCTTTGATTTCACTACTTAATAAAGTAAGAAATTGAAGGTCCCTACTAGAAAGATAAAGTAGCCAATTATCACTAGCACATTAAAGGATGAGCACCACACTGGGCATTGAGGCAATGCACACTGCTTAATGCTTTTATTGCTTGATGGATCTGACCTTATACCAATACGAAAAGATCCTCCTGCAGTACTCTCACCTGACATTAGCAGAAAAAATGGAGACAACTCACCTACTGACAGCAGGCAGAATCTCATTTCCCAATCTGAAATTAGTCCAGCGTACTAGGACGGACATTATTTTGCCTCATGAGTCAATTACTACAGAACAAATCTAAACAACTCCCACTTTTAACTGCCACACCCATTTCCTTGCACAGAGCCAGCCTACCAATACCCCTGCAGAAATGCCTTCTTTTCCCTTCAACATGAAATGCACCTGCCACATAAAGATCAGGGACTTCATGGGATGGATCTCTGGTACTTTTGCTGACAGATCTAAATTTATCTCTTATGCTAAGTAACAAAGAAATGTCGCATATATAGACAATGAGCTATGGTCTAGATCTTCCTATGGACATAATGCCTACTATGTTCACCATGTAAGAGACAAGAGTATTACTCATACTGAGTTCCCTCTATTGTTTGTAACAGCTTTTCAGTCTATAAACACTGGTAAGGACCTATGTCCATTGAGAAATACTGAGGTGTAACAATATCCTCACGGTTTCCACTGACTTCAGATTCCTGCAAATAATCCTGTACCCACCCAAACCTTAGTTCCTGAGTGTGCAAGTCCACAAACTCCAAGAGAGGTCCTTATATTTGCAGACTCTGAAAGAAAACCCACTAAAACACACTGCTGAGCTGACAGACTCTGCCCTGGTCCTTGACTAAAACATCAGTGCTCTCCTAACAGCTGCCTTTAAGAAGCTGGTTACTTAGAGCAATTAAGTGATCCAGCACTATGACTTGGCAGGCTGTAACTTAATGGGCTAGAGTCCTTGTTTTAGTAACTATTAAAATTTATAGAGAAATAAAGTCTTTTTACACTGCTGTTTTCTTCAATAAAATGCATTAATCTACTAGAAGAGTAGCATTTTCGTACTGAACAATGCTGAGTTTGCTCACATGTAATAATTATATCAGACGTGGGAAAAAATACACTTTGGTGAAAGTAGGTTACACTTAGTTTGTGTTTGAGCAAAACACACCAGTTTTTCATTTTCTGCTTTGGTAGAAAGCAGAAAATTATTATTACACTTTTATTATTACATTGTTACATTATATACACACTTTTATTCATGGTAAATGAATGATTTTTGTGGTGACAAAATGCTGACAAAAAACCAATAAACATACACGTTTATAGAAAGGCTGAGCACACTGCCATGTTCACATAATTTGCTTAAGTAGTGGAACAGTGTCTTTCTAGTGCTGGACCCACAATAATTTTTGCACTAGGCTACAGAGCATTGCATGCTATGATTCAGTCTCTGTTTTGGGCAGTGTTAAGCACAGTGCTATCTGAAATGGTCTCCCACCAGAAGGACGGTGCTGTTTTCTCACCAACACCATCAGAGTGCTGCTCCTGGTGGAGTATCAGTGCCATACAGGAGCAAATTAAATCAGTACCAAGAGAGACATGCAAGCCTCCTATGCAGCCATAAAATTCTCACCAGCATACCCACTGTTTATTTGGGATAATTAATAGTTCCAATTTCTAGGGAAAAAAAACCCCACTGTTTTACCCCCACCTTCCACTGGAATTTAGCTGCATTGACAGAGAGACTTGACACTGTAATGTGGCAGAAATCAACGTGGAAATCATAAATCAAATTGCACAGCTATCCAGCTGCAGTCCCCAACTCCCCATATGCTGACTTCTCCAGATAAGAACTGTCCTGAGCACAATAAGTGATAATTAAATGAAATCAGTGTTAAAGGTAATGACTAGAGATGACAAGATGAAAAGCCTTCCGACATGTTAAAACTGGTAACTCTTTAAAGTGTTCACGAGTATGACCATTCCCCAGTGTACCCTTACTACTATGCCAAAATGATGTATTTGGAGTGGAATAATTAAAACAATAATTCCCAACAAAGTGGGAATTACAAGATAATTGACCATATTGAAGTATTAAGCAAACTGCAGTAAAAACCAAGGATGCTCAACGCTAAGGTCAATTACAGTATAATTATCTGAATGACATTATTGCTGTTATAAAGACTGTTGAAAGTATAAAAGAAACTAGAAAAATGGATAAACCTGCATCGCAGGAAACAACCAGGCAATAATGCTGCTTTGTTGGCTGCAGCACTGAGCTTGGACTCAGGCACTACCCTAGGTTTGGGCTTGGAGCACTAAGCTGCCTAATACTATAAACTTAAATCAGAAGTGGGGAAAAAAAAATAGGGTTAAGTAGGGTTATGACTTCTGACACCATAAGGGTGAGATGACAACTGCTCTGGCATGAGGTGGGAGATGTCCCACCAGATAGGTGAGAGGACAGGGCAGAAGAAAAAGAGGCAATGCAAATACAGTGCAGAGACTCTGTGCTCAGGGAGGAAACTGCAGCAAAGTCCTCCCACAAAGCAAGCATAAGGGCTCCAAGGTAACACCAATCTACCTGTTTAAAAAATGGATTCACTTACATATATCTGTATGCACAGACACACTACTTTGATTAAACTCAGGAAGATGGCATGAAATGCTGTGGGTTGATCTACAGATACCATAATGGAGCACTGGCATAGAGACTCTGCCTCCTGAAGACACCCACACTTACACAGCCTTTTTGTTGTTGGCATTGTTATTATTATTATTAAATTACTATTATTACTACATCCCAATATCTGCATGGATCGACCTAGATTTTGTCCTCTTTGCTTTAATTTTTCAATACACACTCTTTGCAGCCCTTAGGCAAGCAGATTTTCTTTACCATACCCTTACCTTAAAGTTTACACAGTGGGTCATCATCAGGCTGACACAGTCAGGCAGTACAACCTGGACCACAGCTCTTCCAAAAGGGTTCATCAGAGGAGGCTGGTAGTCAAGTGTTGATCTCACATGTATCACTTACTGGTCACGGTGGACTTCTTTAATACTTTCATGCTCCCCATTTCCAACTTGTTTCTCTATTCACCCAAACTAAAGCCTGACTTCCACTCAGCCATACCATGATTTTTTTTTTTTTTCTTATTCACTGCCTTTTCCCTGTGGCTGCATTTTCAGGTACCAGGAAAAAGCTCAGTAATTGTCAGTGGAGAATGCAGCTAACTAGCTAGGAAAGACAAAGAACAAAGCCAGTTTTAATATCACATGACCCAGTCTGAGCTAACTGCACTGAGTTTTGTAATCAAGTGTGTGATAATTATTTCGAATACAAACTATGATTAAAATGCAAACTTTGAAGTTTTATATAGCATTTTAAACCACTAATTAACTTCACTAATTGCAAAATTAATGAAGTTAATTAGAGGATAAGAGTGCTATAAAAAAACTTCAAAGTCTAGATGTGCAGTGCTGCCTGCAAGAGCAACAAGAAGACCATAAAAAAGTCCAGAATAAAGAGAATATGTTGGGTCAGCAGTCTTCAAAATCCAAGTGTTCTCATAAGTGTTATATCAAGAGAAATATAGATATATGTGTATACTATGCATATCTTTGTGTTACTTCATAAAAAATGCCCATGTAACTGCTTACACTCGTGATCTGCTTGCCATTGGTGGTACCACTGGAGTATTTAATCTGAGCTAATAAAAAGCATCAAAGGCTAGATGCTATGAAATGGGTGATAAAATGAAGCAATAAGCTACTATGGTTGCACACATTAATTCCGGTTGTATTTCAACATATACTTATCAATTTGCTGGAAAAGCTGAGAGGGCCACCCAGCAACAGTCGAAGATACCCAGCAATTTTGATGTATAATCCTATCAGCATGTGATGATGCTTCTCTGGCCCTTCCTGGTGTAAAGGTTCATGTTGGTGACAAGAAAAGTAGATGTTTAATGCAATGGTGAGGTCTGCTGGATAGTCTTTCACAGACGGATTTTTGCAATAAACTCTTTAAAATACAGCTTCTGCACTAACCACTGGCTGAACGACATAACACAAATAAGGCCTAATTACTACTTGACACTGTGAGGGTCAAAGGGTGAGGAGAACTAAGGCAGCTTTAGAACAAACAGTGGAGCAGTAGAAGAACACAGATGAAAGCAAAAAAAAGGAAGGCCAGGTTTAGGTTAAAGTATATCCTAGCACAGGCACATGAAGATAGTGAAATCAAATGTGCCAAGAGTAACAAGCACCCTTTGGTAAAGCAGAACAGTTTGAACACAGGACCTGGTTTCAGCAGGGAACAAAAGAAAAAGAAACAGATGGCAGGAAAAGGAGTTAAACTTTTCTGATAGGTTTACAGAAGCCTCAAAGTTCACATATTACATTTACTAGGAAGTCTGTTCTCACCCATATTTTGCTACTTGTTAACATTGAATTTAATTGACAGTATGACAACCCGGGTACTGTCAAACATCCTCTGCCACTCAATCTATAGAGCAATTCACTTGATCCATTCCCTCCATTCACCACCCTGTGATTCTATTTCCTTCCTTGACCAGACCCCAAAATAAGAATACATGCTTCAGAACAAAGCACAGAAGGTAATTTGGATGGAGTGAGAAGATTTGCAAGAAGGTGTTAAGAAACAAATTGCAATGGGTATAGACGATAGAGCAGGTGAGCCCCAGGGCACATGCAGGCTGCAATGGAATATCAACCCTAATGATCCCAGAAAGGAGAAGTGTTCAAGTCTGGAGATGCTACAAGAGAAAAATGTCCTGCTGGCATTTTAGAAAGTTAGTGTGAGAATCCAAGACACACCTGCACGTTGGTCATCAAAGACTGCAAGCTTCTAAATGTTACTTTAGCCAAAATCAGAGTAATTTAAAGGAAAGGGTCAAAGGTCATCAAGTTACAGGAATTCAGAAGAATTCAGGGTACATATCTTTGGAAATCTGAGCAACTGAGCAATGCCAAGGAAATAGGAAACTATATACCTCCTCTCCTCAAATATTGATTTGGGGATCCAGTTAATGATCTTTCATGCTATTTCCTTCAGCAGAGACCTGAAACAATTTGAGCAGGTCTAACAAAACAGAAACAGAAAGAATAGAGAATATGGGCAGTTAACTAGGGAGAAAGAGCAAGGAAAGCACGTAATCACAGAGTAAGAAAAAAAGCTTAACTAGGTGGAGCATTCAACACAGCAATTTAATTGTGGGCTCACCACCATGAAAGAGAGAGAGGAGAATAGCACGAGCCTGCATTGCAGGTTTTGAGTCACTGACATGCCATGGGGCAGGGAAAAGCAGTAGTACTTCATGAGTGTTCTTCAAAAGCCAGTGATGGACTTTTGAATGCATAAATACTTCCAACTTGATGCATAAATACTTCCAACATCCAATACAGCTCCAGAATATCAATACTAATTATGTTTTCACAACCACTGCATTTAAACAGAACACAGAGGACACACTAACCAAGGATACTTGGTTAGTTTTCAGAATTCTAAAGAAACACTACAGAGGGAATGTTTTATGACAGTCATTAAAGGCTTGTGTCAGTATGCTTTATACTCTGTTCCTACAAGAATCAGGAAATCCCTCTGAAGAATAACTGGGTTTTGTTCAGAGTCCTCTTTTCAGACCAAGCACTGTAGTAGAGCTGTTATCCTTCCACTTTGCAAAGTGATTAAAATGGACTGTAAGGCACAGAGCCAAGCTGAATGCAAACACTTTTCTGCAGCGTCTCAAGGCACAAGGGTTATAAAAATCCCTTCAGTACTGGCAATTGAAGTTACGAGGTAAAAAATACACACATCTACACCTCCTAGATTTTCCACGTTCAAGCAGCAACGATCAGGCTTTAAATGTTGCCTTCTCCAGGGATATTTAAGTGGATTCAGTTTTCATGTGACAGGTCCTAACAAGTTTCTCCTGAGATTTACATTCCCTATCTATTCTTCGTTTTGACCAGAAGAATCTAACTTAGTGCTAATGAGCCTTTTTTTCTTGTTGCTTTAGAACCACGGAGATCACATCTGAAGACAGTCCCAAAAGACACCCAATTTAGCTCCCCTCCATCAGGTACTGTGCCCTAGTATCCTACATTTTCAGTTTTGGTTACATCTAACAAAGGCTGTATTTATGGCAAAGGCATAAGTTTTGAGTTTTCACATTTCTGCTCCCTTCGAATCTCTCCATACGTATCAACCCTCCAGGAAAAACCACTTTCATTTTCTTCCTTTCTGTTTGTCTCTAAAGGATTCTAGTTGTTTTGCTGCAGAAATGACCTAGGAGATGATAACAAGACAAAGCAAATAGAGAGAGTTATCTCCCTTACCTGTATTATTAATCCTATTTGCTCCTGACTTGATCAGTAGAAAAGTGATGGAAAAAATAGCAGCCTTTAAAATGCTACCATGATCACAAAAAGCCACCTAAAATTCAATAGAAATACTCACTCCACATCCTGACTGTTTCTGTCAGCAGAAACATGTTCAGGTATTAAGCAAGAGACTAGCAATTTAGTTCTTTCTTCTCCATTAGATTTTGTGTGGTTTCTGAAGACTATTTCAGTACCCTACTTAATTTAGGAAGCCATGGCTTCTGATAAGTGTCCACTGAAAACAGAATCTCATTATCCAACCAAATCCTTAATTAGGCAGGTGAATAAAACATAACTGGGTGTTATTAAATGTTTGCACATTCCACGTCATTGCTGATTCTGAAACAAAATATTCTCTCAACCATTAATTAAAAATATCTTCCATTAAAAATCTTTGACTGCTACTATTCTTCTCGCTGCCCAAATAATATCCCAGCCCAGTATATCTGCCTCATTCATCTACCCTCGCTTACTTGTGTTCCCAAGACCCTTGTTCAGGAAATATCCCATTTCCTATTCAGGAAAGCACTTGAACAGATGCCAGATTTGAGGCATTCACTTACGAAGTCACAAAGCAGAAAAAGAAATCAGAGGAATGTACAAATGTGCTGAACTTGAGATACCTGCTGTGCACTACTCTGAATCTGGACCTCAGCCTGCCACAAAAATAATGGTCCCCAGTTTCATTCTTCAAATCACAGACCCTGCTAAGTGGCATGGATGGAGGAGTGGTGGGAACACAGATTCTGCAGTCAACCTTATCAGTATATAATAGCACACCATAAGTATAACACCTACTCTGAAAACTGAAAAAATAAAACACATGGTCCTTTCTGTCAGATTTTTAGATGCATTACAACTCCTCAACATTGTACAGCTTTGCCAAGAGAAGCAGCAGTAGCTTTTACTTCTCTGGGCCTTCCATTATTTATATCAGATAGGTCACACTGTTAATGTTTTAAATGTTAAAAGCACAATCAAATAGTCACTTCAGGCTAGCTGGAAATGTTTTGATGTTAGCAATGAGTAGCCAATACATTTTTAATTCACTTTAGAGAAAAGAAAAAGCAAGAATCTCCCTCTTGTACTCCCACTGCACTCTGCCAAGTAGTTAAATGTGATTAACTTGGCATGCACGCACATGACCTTCTATTCTATTCGAATTAGTTATTTTAGGTAATTTCTGAAGACTCTTGTCTCTCATTGAACTATTTCATAATACAATTCATCTTTCCACTTGCTTTTAAGGGAAGACTACAGTAATATCCCTAAAACAGCATTCTGGCAAATGCTCCTGAATTATGTAATTCACTAGGTTCAACTCTACTGTTAGAATCATTTTCAAGGAAGATGGATATAATACATTATTATTACAGCTACACAATCCTGAGCTGAATTTTCCTTTGCTGAATTACTAACACTCAAATGCTGAAATTGATCTGTTTTAAAAAAATCATGTGAAAGGTTTTTTTAATACCATACATGCTCAGGTTCTTTATTTTAAATAGTTTAGAAATGAGGTGGTGGAAATAGGGAACTAAAAAAAAGTCTTATGTTCTCTAATCTAGCATTAAGTGCATGTTAAAGAACACCAAGCATGTTTCCAAGCAATACCTATGGTGTGGATTTGGATCTGCAAAGACCTGATATTTCATCAAGGTTCCAGGAAACCATTTTAAAAATTTATTTATAAAACAAAATGAAAGATGTGTATTTCCATGTGGGATGCCTCTAGAGAAGCTGGCAAGCAACAAGTTTATTAAAACGACAAGTTCAAGGGACTTTTCTTGTTGACTCTAAATAATCTCCCTGTGAGCCAATTAAGAATGTGGAGATCAAAGGCCCAAGAAGCACTATAAAAGCTGGAATTACAGGGTTAAGGGAAAGCCTCCACAGGCTCCTTCAATACATATAATTTCCTCTAGGCACCCACTGACTGGGTGAAACAGTGCAGACAAGCATTTTTTTTACCTGGAGTACAGCAAAAACCAACACCCACACTTTAAAGGACACCTAAATCAACAGCTTGATCTTATACACAGTCAGGAATGAACTTAGTTGTAAAGACTGATCCAGGTGAGAAGGCTAAAAGGGAGCTGGGATGAATGCACAGGATGACTTATAAAATGGGCTTCTCTGTTGGGAAGTTATTAAATCTCAAATTACAACAGTTTGTCAATGCATTTCTTTTCTGTAACAGCTTGCTAAGATTGTTCCTTTTCAAAGCACTAGTCAGAAGAGCTAGCAAAGTGTTTCCTAATGCAAGGCTTGACTACAATGATGATCTCTGACACACCATCTTCAAATTTGAAGAGCGAGTCGGGCTTTACATTGAGTACACAGAGCGCTGCCAGCATGTTTTTAGCTAGAACTTCAGATGGTGGCTAAACACCATTGTTTACTGACCAACATCTGGGATGCTTGAGTTTCCTTGCACTGCTACCTTGCTTACTCTCAGTAAGAGTGAACTAAGTCCTGTTTTAAGATAGAAAATCTTGAATTTCAAATTGGGTCTTCACTGCTGCTTCCTGCTAACATGGGGACAGATTCTGAATCTGTCCAGTCTGTCCTGCCTTATCTCACTGGCTTTCCTTTCCTCTTTTATATTACAGGATTCGAGTGCAGGACAAGCTTTCATTATTTGTTGTGACGGATAAGACCACCAGAATGCTCACCGTGCATAGCCTTTAGTTCTGACAGCAAATGCAAATTTTCATTTAAAGACACCTAGAGCACCAGATGGAGCCCTTACAGCAAAAAAGTGTAACAAACTCTTTCACAGCAGGCACGATTGGATCCAAAGCTCCAGCCCGCATACGGAAATCCTTCTTCCCTGTCTGCACACTCTCCTCACTGGGCACTTTCACTACTGACAAAAATCACATTCCCACATCCACCTCTACGGCTGCTCCCCTGTAGCAGCCTTGCAGGAAGTCTGGAAGAGTCCTCCAGCTGTGCAGCAGCCCTTGCTGGGTACCTGGCTAACAGTGACACTGGCGCACTGTGCCCAAAATCCTTATCTGCAGCTGAACAACCTTGCTTCACCTACAGAAAGTGGCAGAGCCTTGCCTATGTGGCCCTGGGCTGGAAGTAACACAATGAGGAACAATTCAGGCACAGTGCTGGGATGTGTAGAGTCACCATTTCTGGTAGGTGGTGTGGTCCTAAGGTGGGTTAAGATTAACCCCAGGGCTTTGGCATTGTGCTTTGTGGCACAGTGTATTTATTCATGCTGTGTGATAGCTGGTTAGCCCAGGGTAAGCAACATAACCAAACACAAACTCCCCTTGCCTTGACCCGCCCAACAGTGCTGTGGCTTCCACTGATTCTGCTACACATCACAGAATCACAGAATATGCTGAGTTGGGAGGGAGTCACAAGGATGATCGGGTCCAACTCCTGGCCCTGGCACAGGACATCCCCAAGGGTCATTCCATGTGCCTGCGAGCACTGTCAGAATGCTTCTTGAACTCTGTCAGGCTGGTGCTGTGATTTCTGTGGAAAGCTGTTCCAGTCCCAACCGAAACAGCTCCCACTGGGAGAAGAACTTCTTTCTAACAGCCAACATAAACCTCTCCTGTCACAACCGCAAGCCACTCCCTCAGATCCTGTCACTGGTCACCACAGAGAAGAGATCAGTGCTGGACCCTCTTCTTCCCCTCATGAGGAAGTTGTAACTGCAATGAGATCTCCCCTCAGTCTCCTCCAGGCTGAACAGACCAAGTGACCTCAGACACTTCTCATACAGCTTCCCCTCAAGTCCTTCACCATCCTCATTGGCCTCCTTTAAAATGCTCTCTTAACAGTTTAATGTCTTTCTCATATTTTAACACCCAAACCAGCCCCCAGCCCTCGAGGTGAGGCTGCCCCAGCTCAGAGCAGCAGAGCAGGACAATCCCCTCCCTTGCCTGGCTGGTGATGCTGGGCCTGATGCACCCCAGGACAGGGTTGGCCCTTCTGGCTGCCAGGGCACTGCTGCCTCATGTTCAACTTGCCAGGACACTCAGGTGCCTTTCCATGGCACTGCTTTCCAGTGTCTTGTTCCCTGGTCTGTCCATATATCTAGGGTTGCCCCAGCCCTGGTGCAGAATCCAGCACTTTCTCTTGTTGAACTTCATGTGGTTGGTGATTGCCCAGACCCCTGATTTGTCAAGGTCTTTCTGCAGGGCCTCCCTGCCCTCGGGGGAGTCAACAGCTCCTCCCAGCTTTGTATCACCTGCAAACATGCTCAGTACCCCTTTTGGTCCTGTGTCCAACAACCTGGTGTGGAAGGAGCCATGGAAACACAAGAGCAATGAATTGACCTGGAAGGAAGGATGAAAATTCAATCAAAGCCTGTCTTTTGCAAAAACATGCAGAGATTAGACAGTCAAATGAAACTGGAAGTAGCTCAAAAGGACTGAGTGGTCAAAGTATAAGCATGCCTATGCTTGCCAAGAATAGGACTCAAACCACTGTGAGGTTTCAAAAGGAAGAATTAGGTACAGATGGATCACAAAGTAACACTGATGCTTGAGCTAAAAACTAAAAGTGGGGAGGTTGGAAAACTGCTTATATTTTGGAAACGTAGGTTTAGTAGTCTACATTTATGTCTGATCACATGAAGTCAATGGAGCCTCTTCATTATCTATAAAAGCAGGATAATTTCAGAAGCCTAGAGTGTTTCTTTCCCTTACAGAGTTATTGTAAGGATTCATGGATTGAAGATTTGGAGGTACTCCGGTACCACCAAAATGGATCTATTACATATGCTAGACTAAAATTGAAAAATGAGGAAGGAATAATCAGTATTCCTTGTATCATTAAAAACACAACTAGAAGTTTAGAACAATCCAATTACTCTAACAGAATACCTGTACTAAACTCCAGAAACTATATAAACACAGAACTTTAGCCAACTCTTAGTTTGCATAAATCTGTACAACACAGACATGAGAAACGTAAAAGAGGAAACATTTTTGCATTGTATGTAAAACCCATCAGCCAAACTATGAGAACCTAAAGCCACCACATCTGAAATGCAACTAAATACTCTGAACACATTTCCAGGAAGAAAATGCTACTGGTGATTATCACTGTTGTTTTTTGAATTACCCATGGGTAACAGAATTAATCAGGAAATGTGCTATCTGCAAGTCTGTCTTTGAAATTTTTTTCTCAAATTAACCTTATGTGTTCAAGATGCGTACAAAGTAGCCTACAGCTACCTAATAAACTCAACCCTGTACTTCAGAATGAGTAAGACTTTCTCAAAGACAGTCACCTGTCAGATGAAGCTCCCTGACTTCTGCAGAAATGCAGGGCCAGTCTTTCCATCATCACTTCTTTTACTATAACCCACCAGATACACTGTCTTTTATTGCTTTTTGCTATGCATTGTTTGCACTTAAAGCACTATGTAAGTATGAAAAACAAACACTGTCTGTGCTTATCTGATTAAAATCCAATATAAAATATATGCAAAATAGGTGCAGCCCACTGATTCAGGGCAAGCTGCCAACAAAGACCTTCTGTGGCGGAAGGAAGTGCACCACTGATTTAGGGCTTCACCTATCTGCTATACTGTTACTTCTGTCTTATTTTACTGTTTCTTGTTACTGAATGTTCTTTCCCATATCCAGTCTTCTTCCTAGCTGGCCAGCTTAGAACTCCAGTTGCATACTATCTGACACCAGACAGTGCAAAAAAATGATGCTCCACAATGCACAATCACTTTGTGACTTGAGTAAGTCCAATTCGATCCCAGCCTACGTAGTACACCAGTTCTCTCCTTCCTTGCTTCACTCAAAACTACTGTTACTTCAATGCAAATTCATTCCAGAAGCACTTTCCTGCTTCCTAGTCTCAGCTCTCCAGGTAAAGCAAAACTTGGGGCCATTTTGCAGGCAAACCAGATTACCCTAACGAGCTAATAACTCTGTGCAGCTAAGTACAGGGAAAAGTACATTTCACACGAAAACATAAAACTATCCAAGCCTGTCTAAAAAGTAAGGCAATGCCATAGAACATTCGCAAATTAGTTTTTCCAAATTCTCACACAATTTAGGTGATCCAAAACTGGGTTTCCCAAATGCTGTTCCAACATGATTATGGAATGTTTTTGTTCTGATTGGGCTTTAAGTCCCTGCATTTCAAAAAGTCCTCACTTTACTTCAATCAAGGTTGAAATTTGCTATCATAATACCTTTAGCTCCCTTTAGAATTGTTATGCATATTTCCCAAAGAGAAAAGAATTAGGGATTCATCATGCACTAACTGATATGTACAGTAACACCACCACTAGCACGTTCCACCACTAGAACGTTTGCTATAAATAGCTTGGTACTTCTACCCTTTGTTTTGATATTTGTAGGATTAACAACAAATTCAGGCCTGATCTCACTGTATTTAACATCTGGGCAAAACACTTGCTGATGTCAACAGGGCTATGGTTTGACAGGGCAAGTATCTTGCATGTTACAAGAAACTCTGGCAGTGACAGCAGTAAAAGGTAATTTCTTCCTTAGCTCTTTTTGTGCTTCCCTTCTTTTCTTATAGTGATGAGAGCAGGAACAATATGGCAACCATAACAAAAGGGAAAAATGAAAACACTCATAGGTGATTACTCAAAATGGATCCATAAATACCATGATTATCTGGCTACTATGGTGTTTGATTTCAGGACAACTTGAAGATCCATGAAGTAGGCGAAAAAAAATACCTGCACATCACAACTCTGGTATCCCAAAACCCTGTGGCTACCTCAGATACCAGCTGGTCCACAGGCTACAGCAGAGGCAAGGAATACCTTTGTATGCCTTCAGACAGTAATAATGAACAGCACCTTCTTCTTTCACTGCAGTGGTGTCTTCACCACTGTGAACTTTATTTGCCACTTTCCAGCTGACCTGCACAACACCTTGAAGTTGAGTGCTACAAGAACACTACAGTCAGAATAACAAATACAAAGCATCTCTCCTGCCAACCGACAAGACCTTCCTGATCATACGCTAACTTCCTTCAAAACCAGCCAGCATAACCATATTTCACAACACATTAGATGAATTATGGGTCCCAAGTAAACAATACTCAAGAACAAAACTCAAGTGCTGGAGATGGCTAGAGTAAACTTGCAGATCCTCCAGGGCCAAAACTGCTTTTTCAGCGAAGATATCCTAATGTGATGCTATTCTTCTGCATCTATTCTCTGCCATCCCTCAAGACAGACTTGAAAAGAAGGAAAGCCAGAAAACTATGAGTCAGAGAGAGGTAGAGAGATTGCTCTCTGGGACCAAGAAACCACAAGGACAGGTATCTCAGTCATGTTTTTTAAATGCTCTTTCTGTCTCCTTTTTCTCTTCCTGAAGGACTAAATGTAAAATGAAATCATCTTACAGAAGGACAGCCGCTTCCCCCCGTGCTCAATCATTCCAGTCACACTATGTTGTCCAGTAACCTGCATTGATAATTCCTCATGAATAAAATGCCAACATTATCATCCACAGCTATGTTGTTGACATGCGTTTGCTATTTCACTAAAAATACCATTAATTTTCTGGCTTCACAACAGCTGAGCTACTTCCCAATTTGAATATACAAAAGAGTATTTTGTTTAAACCAAATTAAAAGCGTTCCAGTAAATGACTTCAATTTTGCTGGCTATACTACTTAGTGTATACTGCTCTATTTAAGCCTCTCTTTTCTCATCTCTAGCCCTTCTACACCCCCGTCCTTTTCTCTCTGTTTGTTTTTTTCTCCCCTTCCCTTTATATACTTAATCCTTTCATTTCAGGAACTGGATTTGCCCAGCAAGACATCCACAGTCACAGAGAGCTTCAAAAACGTAGTGCCAAGGAGTTAAGGCAATGGTGAAATTGCCTCTGCTCTCTTTTTATTCACCTGTTTGCCAAAACATATTTAGCAGTAAGGAAAGAAAGGGAAAGGGAAGGGAAAAGCACATAAATGCTGAATACACCTTCCCTTACCCATCCAGACAAGCTCTGACATTCCTCATTTAAGCTGGAATGAAAACCACCATTTCTGCCAAGCCCTCCTGGCATCTCACCACTTTATTTGTTCCCATTTGTATCTAATGCTTTTGTCAACAGTTCAACAAAGTCAAAGCAAACAACCCACTACAAACACTGAGGGTAACAGCAACAAGCATGAATCCTTCACAATTATCCAGCCCAGCTGCTCAGTGCCTGTCCAGACTGCTTTCATTTACAACAGTGTCAACAAAAGGCTGAAACCCAATAACTAGGTGGGTCAATACTACTCCTGTAAAGCCTCCAGAGAAGAAAATGCTGCGCTGCTGCTTAACTGCTTCAGCAAACATGCAGAATAATTCAGTTAGATAGACAAGTGCTTGCCTAATCATTTCTTGTGTGAATTATTCAAGGCTTTCCCTTCAAACTGCTAAACGACGGCTCTTCAAATATTTCCAAGGAACCACCAGATGTCCTACAGGAGAAGAGGGAACATAAGGCACGTTCTGACGTAAGAGGGCAATGGTAATCTGTGATCTTGAAAAGCATTAATGGTTAGAGGATTAATGCCTTCTTACACCTTGCTTCTGGTATAAAAAACACACAGCTTTTAACATACAAGTGTTAGGCACACATCAATTTACTAGCTGCTTGATCTCTATACAGCATAATCAAGGCTGGTGCAAACAATTTTTCTTCCTTTTTTTCATGTGAATTGTAAAAGAGTTCTCTCCAGAGAATATGTGGAGTGTACGTAAAAATAAGCACAGTAGTTAGTCAGGTGGATGCAGAAAGGAAACATGCACTTATGTCCACATATCTCTCTCTTCCTCCACTGCCCCCCATATATATTTTACAGAAGCCAAATGCTCACTCACCTTACTCCAGAGATTTCACACAGGTTCATGTTTACAGTTTCAAAGAGCAGGACAACATAGTCTTACTGCACAGAACCCAGTGCTAAGCATTACTTGTTTTACTTCAATTGCCATTCTAGTGTGGGAAACAGCCACCTCCAGATGTCTGCTTCCCTGATTTTGTTGGCTTTTGTCACAATCACTCCATTACATTAACATACTATTTCTAAACTTTTAGCAAACTTTAAGAAAATGGGCAAATTAGGTAACAAATGGTGCTTGTTTTGATTTAATCACATTACTGGCAAGAACAGCCCTGGATCTGAACAAATGTTTTTGCTAGGACCGGTTTACATATACATCACAGTGCAGCGTTGGACCGATATGTATCTTGAGTCAAAATACAATATCAAATAAACTTATGAATATTTTACTTTTGACATCTAAAGTAACAGTTGCACACGCTGAGTAACTAGTATTCCAGAGAGGACTCCTGGCAGTTTTAAGACTTAGAGTAAGAGAAATTCTCTCTGTATGTCAAATTAAAGAACATATTTTTGTTTTTATAATTAGAACCTGCAACATATTTTGTTTGCAAAACATACGGCTTTGCAGCAATTGCACTGTAGCAATCTCTGGTGTTGTGTGTTGTCAACATGAGAGACTTCTTCTATCAAATGAAGTTTTCATCCTCTTTCTGTCCAAAACAATCATGAAACATTTCTCTAGTAAATAGCAGCAGCTCCATCACTCTGTGATCACCGCAGCTGCTAGTACCCACTACAGCCCTACACTACTTGGTGGGAAACTTCTGTTAGATTTACTACTAAAAATCAGGTTATTGCTATTTGCAATACTATGTTTGTTTATTAGTATCAGTGCAACTTGTGCAGATTAAATGGGAAAAACCTCTGATGCTAGAGACACTAGAAACAGTCTGATGGTAGATACTCTAGAAAGGACATGGAAGAGAGATAACATCAATTTTTTTTCACAGTGTCACCTCTTCCTCATCTATCAGAACAGGAAGAAGAACCAAAAAATGACACCCCTACCCTTTGCCACAGCTGAAGGTAACACTGTTAACCAGAAAACCTTCATAAAGCACACCAGAGTCCTACAGGCCTGGTAGATTACTGCTTTCAAACACCTGCAGTGTGACACAAAGCTTTTAGGCTACCTAGATGGTGAGCACACACTGCTTTTTCTAAGGGCAACAAACTGATCCTGGACAGATAGATGCCTTTATGCTTAAGGTGGGGTACCTTTGCTACTGTCATGTCAATTATGCATACTGATATGGCACTCAGAAAAATACTACACTGCAAGGGAATGACAGAAAATGGGTTTCTCTAACCCCATAGGATTTACTGTAATTGTTTTAAAAGAGATTATTTTTAAATTATTCTGACCCTGAATTCTTCTCATAAATTGCAGTATGGGACAGCAAGGCTCATTACAAAATGTAGCAGTGCAAGTTTCAAGTTTTTTGAATTTGTATTTGTATGTACTTGGTATAGTCCTTCCCCCCCCCATTCCTGTCCCCAATATACTTGGTTCATCCTGATGTAACCCCACCCCTTTCCCTTCCCCATTGGGTCAGTGTTTCCCCGCCCAGCCCCCGAGCTGGGAAAAAGGGACACACACACCCCCTCCCTCTCGATCTCTCTCTCCATGCCTTCACATGTGGACACTGGGGCTCTGGCAAGGCTCCTGCCACATGGACTGCACTGAATAAACATTCTTATTAAACCAAGGGAGAGCACGCTTCCTTCTTCCAAGCCTGAATCCAAGCCTCAGCGAGCTACCTGGAGAATCCACAAACTATAAATTGGCTTGGGGAATCAGCTAGTCGAAGAAAGCATTCCCCACAAACAAGCCACTTTATAACAAAATAGTATTTAGAGGCCATGGCACAAAACTTCTCAAAGCAGGAAAGAAAAGCAAAACCTTAATTTCTTCCAAGGCTAAAATAAGTTGCAGTTTGATATTTTTAAAAGAAATTGAGAGGTGAGACAGGACTATAACATCAACAGATATGGCTTCAACAAATATATCATGGAAAGGAGAAATAGAAACACACAGCTACAATTACTACAAGCCAGATACAATGATTTCCTAAATGTCTGGTATTGAAAGATCATAAGGAAAAGCTTTATGTTATTTAGGTCAGCACTGGCTTTTCAACTCAATGCAACCAGTGATTTCTATACAGTGTGTCTGCTTTGTTAATATAATAAAAAGAGCAAAGGACTCAGAAATACATTGCCATAGCTGAAGAGTTTTATGCTGTGTGTGGTCTGCGCCAAACACAAACAAACACAACTGCAGAAAACCCTTCTGGGGGCCACTGTAATTGGGAGACACCTCTCCTGGCCTCTTTCCTATATTCCTGCACTGCGCCTCTGCAGAACATGCCAGCCTGAAAAAGCAGGACCCTGCCAGCAAAATCAGTGTTATTGTTTATTTTGATCTGTCAAGATTAATATAGCAAAGAAAATACTGTATGCCCTCTTTCAAACAATATAGTGGCTTCAAATATGCCAGCTTCTCTGTATGGAGAATCTATGATGGACAGCTCACCCAGTTAACGGAAAAAGGAACAACCCATGATGAATCTTCTCCTTCTCCCACCCCTCCACCCCACTTACTCATAAGTATGCATTAAGAACACTCCCACAGCTGCATTCACTGCCTCTTGAGTGGCAGAAAAAGAGGTGCAGCTGTGCCTGCTAACATTCGTATGCAAACAAGTAGCACTGGACTGGCTGCTATACCTCACTTAAAAGCTCCTCAGTACTCTTTGGTAAGTTTGCAGATCAAAAAGAAATGATACAGAGCAATCTGCTCTCCTTTTAATGCAGTTAGGAGATTAAAGTGGCATTTCACTTCCAATTCTTCATTAAAACACTGACTGCATCCAGCAATTGCTGATGATACAGCATTCATGGTGTTCCCCCTACAGTCCTCCCTGAGACTTTGTGGAGAGTTGGGGCAAGCCCTGAGCTGGCAGCCAGCAGTCAGAACCAGCAGCCAGTACAGCTTCTGGAGCCAGACATGAAACCTACACCCTGGTGCACTGCAGCAGGGGTGAGGGTGGCAGAAGACAAGGGAAAAGAGGCATCTTCCAGAGAACTGAAAGAAGTAAACAACCCTTGTACTAATGGTGTCCATAACTCCTTCAGGAGGCAACAAAAAATACCATCCCCAGGATTTGCATCTCTTAAGCATGGTTGTGGCTGGGCCTCTTGCTGGGTCAGCTGTCAGTCACATTGTTGACTTTAGCCACACATCCCCATTTTACAATTGTGTGAGACTTTATACCCCTCAAGCTCTGTTTCTTCCTCAGTCTTGTGAGAGTGAAGCATGTGAGTGGTGAAGTCCAGTAAAAATGCCGCATGGACACAAGAGCTTATTTCAATTTTTCTCTTAGATTATTTTTTCATGTAAGACCAACAAGGCAAATCATACATCAGCTGAGGAAAATACTTTTTAAATTTCTTCCCCCCACGCATCCAAAAGCAAGTTACCAGCATCCCAGCAGAAGTAACATCAAGCTGAATTCCTTCAATCCCTTCATTGTGGGAAGCACTGCTTGGGAAGGACCTGGCTTCACACTCTCTGCCAGGAGCTAGGGGCATTCCTGGGCTTCACGCTCTCTGTAAGGAGCCTGGGGCATCCCTGGGGTCCCCTCCAGCTCTGGCCCTGTTGCTACCAGCCAGCACAGCTCCACTGGCGCCAAGGAAAGGACAAACTAAAAGAGATTAATTCGCAGATGTTCATGCATTTCACACACAGGGTGCCCTGTGGTCCGTTACCAGGGCAACAGGAGACCACCAGCGCGCGCTTTATTGGCTTTATGAAGTGCGTCTCGGGGGCTATAGTCCGAGAAATGCTGCATGATAATCTTCAGGCTTTTCAGAAGCCTTGTTTTGTGTTTATCCACATTTAACCCTCTGAGTGTTATTAAGAGCACCACTATGTCTGGCATGACAAGTAATGTAGAGACAAGATGTGAGGAGACAAACACATCGTCTCTGTTTCCAGCCTAGAGACCCTGGAAAGCACATCCTCAGCACCTGCCCTGCACTGAAGTTTTCACCCACAGCCTGCAGGTAAGCTGGCAGGTAAGCCGTTGTAGGGCAGACCTCAGTCTGGGGACAGCCATGTCTGGGGACAAAACTGACATCAAAAAGTGCAAATGCAACAGAAGTGTCACACTAGACTAGTAGATAAGTGATGGCAAGCACATTTTCTCAGTAACTTCAAAAGAAGATTAAAAAGAATCAAGAGCATTCCGGCAACTTTCTAGACACAATGCAAAAAACCACACTTCTATTTGGAACCACAACAACAGCAAACCGTTCATGCCAAAACCGTAATCAAAATTTATAAATTCACACAGAGCGCTTCCCTTTCTCTCCTCACTCCAGGCCACTGTCAGGCATCTCCCCTAGCTATCCTCTCACCAGCCAAGGCAGGGTTGCAGATGGGGGGGCAGGAGGGAACAGGGGTTAAAATCACAAATGACACAACACCCCAAGCAGCAGCAGCCGCCACTGACATCAAGAGCTAATCCAGCAGGAGAAGAGAGGGAGAAAGCAAGGGTGGCAGAAGGGATCAGTACAAGAAATGGCTTGCATTCAGACTTGCAAGAGAAAGAACACGCAGAGACAATAATTTCCTGGGAAAAGCTAAAGCCTAATGAGAATTTACTCTGCCTCCTTTATTCAGACAACCAACCCCTTTGTGGCAGGGGCTTCCTGACTGACAGGAACCCAGAGCTCTTTAATAGGATTTCCATATTATTTCCAACACCTGCCTATAAGTTATTTGTTTATATTGAAGAAGGCAAGATTCTTAAATCAGGCATCTGCTTCTAGTTCAGGCATATTTTAGGAAACGATCTAGGAAGAACTTTGTTGCTATGGAGACATTTTTATTTTCTTCCCTTAGTTGGATGAAAAACATTAGCATTTCCAATTTTTTGTTCTTCAAAAGGCCAAATGTCGCTTAAGAAAAGACAGAACTTTTCAAATTGCTATGCAGAATAGGCTAATTGAGCTTTAGATATTTAATTAATTATTCAACTCAATTAGAGCTGTACCAAGGAGAGGCAGGAAACAGTGCAACTTTACTGCAAACTTCCCTCAACGGCCAGTTCCTGCTGGCTAGTCTAATTGCTTCTTCCCTCAAAGTACAGCTAAAACTTTTTAATTCATGTTGCACTCAATAATCTTGTGTAACAACTTGCATATATGTCAACTATCCATTTCCCTAAAGTTATTCTAAATCAACCTAATCATCTTGGACTAGGAACGTGCTCCTTTCCCAGTGCCAGAAAAGAGACAAGAAGAGCCATACAAATATACTACTAGCATTCAGTGACTTCACCCACATGACAGAAACTTCCAATGCATGTCATACATGTGTCTGAATCCAGAAGGTGCACCTCTTCCCTCCCTTTAGCAGATAATCTGCATGCCCAAGGAATCCATTGATTCATGTAAAAATAAGGGATGTTTCAAGTTACTTCAGACCTAAGCGTTTTAAAGACAAAATCAAAATGTTACATGCTCAAAAAAAAAACCCAAAAAAAACACCCCAGCATCAACAGAAATCTGTAAGTCAGAAACCTAGACTGTGTCCCACTTTTGACAAAAATTGATCTGTGTTATTTTCTCGCATTACATTGACAAACATCTATGTAACTTGACCTGCAAATGTGTTCTTTATTCCAACTCATCCACCATGAGTAAACTAGAGTAAGACATGAATTCCAGCATCTAAAGCATGACTTTAATTGCATGCTTACAACGAGAGGAACTTGAAGAGATAGAATAAACAAATTAATTTCCTCCCTTTACTTCTTTTCCCCCAGCTATTATATTGTCAAAGCCTTTGAGCTGGAGACCTTTCCACCCACCTCTTCATTCCAGCAAACTTCCTCTTCCTACTCTGTGATGTGAAATCATAATCCTGTGTTATCAACATCACAGTCTGTTGCCATGGAAATAATTAGACATGACTGCTCAGGTTAAAAATTACAGCCCATGTATGTATTTGCCTTCTGGGTGAAGAGAGCATCTGGAGAGAGAATATTTGAGTTATCCTAAATCACCAAGTGGCAATATAAAAGTTTGACAGCGGGACGCACTATGGGAATTTGACCAAATGTGAGCACACCACCGAGTAAGAATCACCCTGTGGAAATGTGCAAAAAGACATAAGATAAGAGGACAGTGTGCCATTAACAGACAGAAGCTACTGGATAAAAGAGGTGAAGCCATCAAAACTGGCAGAAGCAGCTTATTCTTTGATAGCAGATTATACTGTTACCTTTATACGAATATGAGTACACTAAATTAAACTTTCCAGATAACCTCCTGAAAAAGACTAAAGTTGTGATACTGCATGAATGAAAGAAATTTAAAACTCAGTTGGGGTGAGAGGGGGGAAAGAAAAAAACACAGCAGGGAGATACACACCTGAGGTTTAGTTTCATCTTCCAGAAGTCTTTTTAAAAACCACACTGAATGACATACCACAAGTTTAGCCATAAAAAGGTTATTAAGAAAAAAAAAGCAGTGCCAAAAAATCAGCTCCATAAGATAGACTGAGACAACAAACAGGACCTTGCTAATTAGTATTTGCTCTGCTTCAGCAGACAGTTACTGGACGAGACTGTAACAAACAAGCATGTCTCACCCAATCACATCATTAATCCGCTCACGTTCACCACCTGAGGACCAGCTATGCCCCACAGATATTTATTCATCTGTTCCACAAACAAACAATTACAACACATTTTCTGGAATTAGGGCACCTGTTACATTCAGCACAGCTTACACGCCCAGAGGCAGATATCAATTAATACTGAAAAAATTACTGTATCAGAAGCCAACAGAAGTTACTCATTATTATTTGGTAACGCTACTCCCAAAACACCCATGAACATCAAAAACACAACTCTTGCAGAGCAGTGTAGTTCAAATCTGCTCTGTTTAAAAGTACTGCTTCATCATAACCGAAAATAAAATACACGCAACGCTTCATTCATGAATGGCAAAAGGTACAAACAGAATCCACGACATGAATCTGAAATGTCTGGATTTTAAGAAGCCCGTGAAGTGCTTTTTAGCTGAATGGTGATTAATTGGCCAAATAACAAAATGATCAGGAAATAAACACCACAAATGTCTTTAAGTTTGTAACAGGTAACCACATTTTTTTGGCTTGTTTAATACACACTGAATGCAGAGACATTTGGCAGGACACTCACGCCTCTAGAGGAAGTCCCATTTAAAAGGAACCTGACAATTAGGACAAAGTCCAAAGAATATATAACAGCAGCTAATGTGGTGTTCATCTATCAGCAGAAGAACTAAGTCGGCAACAGAATTACATCTGGTAATATCCAGAAGTCTTATATGTTGGGGCATTTTTAGTTTGAAGTATCTTGTACTCTCTAGAAGTGCATTTACACAACTCCTCCAAGCATCAGGTTACTCACAGATTTGGGAGTAAGCAGCCTACTCTTGCTTACAACTAAATGAAAAGAGGCCTAAACACTTAGTAGTGGCTAACAGCTTGAGAAGAACTGGAGCACTTGCTACCACAAATGTAAATGGAAAGCGGGAATCACATCCATCCACTTTCCCTGTATCGCCCACATGTATAATTATTAGCTTTCACATAGATTAAGGCAAAAGTAATTTTATTTCTAAATTAACCTCAATTTGCCCTGACAGACTTCTCCCAGTTCACCAGCATGTTGGCCAGAAATCCTCCCTAAAGCAGAACTTGATGCATTATTTCAGATCTTTTCTTCTAAAATTCCTTTTTTCCCCCCAGAGGAAACTCAAACTAGTTGTTTTATTCCTGTCACGAGACTGTAATTTTCAATTATTGCCACTTGTTGCTGCTGAAACAGATCAAAACGAAAAAAGGTTTCATCACCTTGGCAAGTCTTACTACAGGTATAGTTCCTGCCCCAAATAATTTAAAAATCAGATGAAGAAAAAAGCCCCAACAACCAAAAAACAACCCAAAGAAACAAACCAACCAACCCCAAAAGAAAGGCAGTGTATAACAGGCACATAAACAACAAGAGATCAATATTAGAAGTGATAAAAAGTTACACATGTTGGATCCTGTGCATGAATTCACATGTTTCAGAAGACTCTGAGGTTCTTGAACAATCTGCTCAGGAACATCCAGGCTACCTCTGGCAGGCCCACAACCCAGCCAGCATCTGGGAGCTCCTTCATTCCATTTGCTGCACTGAGAGTTATGGAAAGAGTGCTAGGATTACACTACTTTGTTAGGTGGAGCTTTTTTACACAAGGTGTTTCTATAGCTTCTCCAAAGGGAATGCATTATTAGAAAAAGAACTTTGTTAGGCACTAGAGAAACTTTTGCCAGGTTTGTCCCAGAGATAATACCAGGGCTGGAAAGAAGGACATGCCTCCTGCAACAAGAGTTCTCAGAGGTGGTGTAAAAAATCTTGTGTGGTGGAAGTAGCAAGGAAGAATCCATTTAAAGTAATGATCCTTTTTCTTTTTTTCCTCTTTTTAAAAAAAGAAGTTTTATGGCTTTGAAAATGAGACACACCGAGTCCTCTGTGAAAAGCTGTTCAGCTAACTGCACAGCTGTTTGTCTTTCTGTCTAAACACATTATATTCCCTCAGAGCCCTTAAGCCAGGGCTGCACTCTGAGCACAGCACTGGCGCATGTCACCCTTCCCTTCCTTTTGTCCGCTCCACAGCCTTGCCACCGTACAAAGAGCACTCCCATGACCCGGTTTACTGTGTTTAGAATTTTCCCACACTTGAAACTTTGCAAAGAATTTGGAGGACTGGATCCAAGAAGAAATCAAAGAGCTCCCAAAGCTGCCCTTCTCCACAGAGCTTGCTGTGTCAATGCTGATCTATTATTTAGGAACAGCTCCTGGACAATTCCATGTTACCTGAAGGTGACTACTCAGTTTCAGCAGTGAACTGCTCACTCCAGGCACAACACGTCACATTTGGCAGAGTGATGCAAACTGCCTTTCCCCTGACCTGAACTAAGAGAAGAGTCAGGACCAGCACAGCTAGAGACAGCGAGTTTCAGTAAGAAAACTGCTTAGCAAATCCAAAGCACTGTAAGTAGTGGCAAGAAATGGGTCATTTCAGCCAAATTCCTTTCTTTGTTGAAATGGGTACTGTACCTTTGTTATCTGAATTGCACACTAAAGCGTAAATTTACACTTCATGAGCTATTTTAAAATCCACCCTGCTTAATAATCTGTATCAGCAAGAAAACACTTTAAAGTGTCTCTCACAATTAAACCCAGGAACAACCTTATATAAATCAAAATTTTGTTACCATATCAAAACGTTACACTGGGGCTGTATAACATTGCCCATATCCTCATTACATGCTACACTAATTACTACCAGCAGATTCAGAATTTTCTGCACATTAGAGGCTTTTAGAGGAGCTATAAAAAATTTCAGGCATCATTAATTTAAATTTGTATTGAAATTTCCTTTTGACAGATGGCCAAAAATTACTTACTATTTAGAGTACCAGAGCCTGCCTGTTTGCACATTGGAAAAGGAAAGGCAAAAATTAAAAGGAAGAAGGAAATTTATGTCACGTTCATTACCTGTTAAATGTTAAGGAGCATTATCCTGCATGAATAAATTATTTCATACAAGCACAGAGACTCCAGCTGGTTCTGGATGACAAAAACTGTCTCAAGTCACACAGCAGACAATCATAAAAAGCCTCTCTTAACCAGGAACCACTTAAGGGAGGAGGGATCGATTGAACAAGCGACTAACTGCTACTCTGGGCATCACTGAAAACATTTAAGGAAATTAGCAAACTATTTCACCTTGCAAAGCTGGTAGTAAGCCCCATAATGCTGACACACAAGCCAATTCACAATCTGAGCGCTGTGCAAGACACACATCCTCTTATCATTTCAAAGTAAACTGCACAAAGTAGATGCCCTCCTTTCCTTGGAAGCCATACGAGTAACAGCACTTTTGAATCAATCCCAGCCAAAATCAGCCTTTTCAGTACAAATGCTCCCCCCTAACATCCATGCCAGCATACACACCCCAACATCTCACAAATGTTACAGAAACATGACTAGCATATATTGTTTGGGGCATATATTAACAGTTCTCCTCAGTCACTTTCTTGAATGAAATCATCATGGTTCCAACTGTATAGGTAAGCATACTCACTCAAGAAGAAACCACGTGGGTTTATGCTCTCACAGTTAGGTATCTGCCCCATTTGCATTTGTTAGTTTGAGTGCAGGAAAAAGGAAAATGGACTAAACTGATCTGTTCACAGTGCAGAGTGGGTGTTCTAGGGAAATCATCATTAATGTGCACTCCTGCCTCGTCACATAAAGCAGTAATAGCAGTTCCCAGCCCTCATGACAAAGAGGCTGAAGTGAAATCCAACACGCTGTTGTCTTATGTCAGCAGATAGACAGCTTCAGTGCCTTTGCTGCTCATGGTGAAAATTGACAGTTCCTGTCAGCCCCTGCTTGTTATGCAGAGCCATGTGTGTAACAGCAAAACTGACAACTATTGGCTCAGTTGTGCTTGGCTGGGACACATCAGGAGTGCCAGTGGCAGAATGGATGCGCTGGGATAGGCTGCGGGACATGTCCCCACCTACAGCTGCCAAAGGACCAAGGTGTCAGCCCTCGTGTCAGCCCTGGATGGGCAGGTGTCTCGTGGGGGCAAAGCCTGTGCCAGAACCATGCTTCTCCCAACACCATCAAGGGCACACTAGTAATATCTGCCTGACAACTTCCTGCTAATCTTGTCTAATGCACACCAGACTCATACTGTGTACATCTCCCCAACCCCGAGAATGTATTATATCTTCATAAAAAAAGCACCACTAGAAACTTGACAAACTGTTTCTAAGTGCTCAAAGTTGGTAAAGGTCTTGCCATTTCTAAGATAAGTGTATCTTTCTTTCCATACTCAGCAGTACCTAATAAGGCCTGATCTTGTGCTTCTGAAAACCATGTAAACTAGGAGAGCAGACACATCAAGGATGAGGACAGGGCTAACACACATCTCTCCACCTACAGCATTAAAACCCCAGGAGTCCCTAAGAGACTCTGGTGGCTATCAGTATGGAAAAGCACCACGTGTCACCGAATCATACTTGTTTCTATTACTGAATGCTCAACATTAAACCAGTTGCAAGGTATGTTATTACATCTACTTATGAATACCACCTTACGCAGGATAGAGGTATGCTGCAGAGTCAGTCAGAACCTGAAAACTTATTTTTGGAAAAGGAAGGCAGAATTCTCAGTGCAAGCTTCAGTACCACATTCATCAGGGTAGAGGGAAGGGCAGCTCACTCCTCTCCACCTACAGGACAGCAGGCAGCATCCCACACTCCCCCCGAGAGTGACAGAGCTCTTCTTCCTCAACTTCATTATATGGAAATATCAGAACTACAATTTACAGCCTCCAAATTACTTAAGACTACTGTCTTATTCTTTCTGCCTCAAAAGATTAGAGAGAGACCCTGGGCAGACCTTTCTGTCCATCCAAGAACAGCCTCAATGCTGTCCCAGTAAACTCACTGGTTGGCATGTTGCTTGCAATCCTAGCTGCCCCACTACCAGCCATCGGCCTAAATGTGACACAGGCTATGCAGGGTGCTGCCAACCAACAGAAGCATCACAACCCAGTTCCATTTTTCCACCACTCTGTGCCACACTTCAGATAAATGCAGCCTTCACACAGCTCTACTGAGCTACCCTTTACCCCCACAAAATGAAGTCCTACCTTGATGGAGTCTCTGTCTGCATGTAGAGCGGCCCATGTGTGTAAGGAGGGGGAAATGTGGTGGCAGGGGACGGGCATGTGGAGGAAGAGAGAAAGAGAAAAGTACTAGTTAGTTTACATAAAATTATACATTTATCATACTCTGAAGAAAGAATCCTGATGTCTGTTAAATAATAAATTGCACAGATGTTAACTTCTCTGTACAATTAATTATTAATGCTGTGCAGCCAGATTTATAAAACTGGATTTCTAGCATTTGAACACAATTTCTGGCCACTGCTAGATAATAAACACTAAAATAATCAGCTAGGAACCCTTCTGAAAACTCCTCCCCCCTCCCTCCTCCTTGCTTGCTTCAAACAGGAGAATTTAAAAAAGAAAAGAAGGTAAACGAAGCCACACACTTCTCTGGTAGTGCCCACCTCTTTGGTGATCATTATCATGGTGCTTCTTCTCATCTTTAATTGGGAGGTGGGACTGCCCCCCCAGGGCACTGGAGAGTGCCAGGAGACCAGCACTGCTGCCAATGGGAGGGATAGCTGGAGGCTGCAAGCCCGAGGGGTGCGGAGTGAGCGGCACAGGAAGACCATGTCCGTGTGACAGGTGCTGAGCCTGGAGTTGTTGCTGCTGTGAAAAACAAAACACAGATATTGAATTTGTTCAGGGAGCTGGGGGTTGTCTGATTGATCACCTGCATCAACCGTGACTGATCATATCAATTGATGCATCTGATTGATCCAAGATATCAATGCTCACGAACATCCTGGTGCCTTAAAAATGTCCAGATGTTTGGACACAACATATTTGGTCAAACTCAGACTGAAACGGAAAACGGCAACAGCAAAAATTAAAAAATAAAAAAAGAAGGCAAACAAATGTTACCATTTTGGTGATTTTAAAATTTTTTTGACAGAGGTATTATGCTTTTCTCATTCTAGTAGAAATGTACCATGTACACATCTAATCAAAACATATGTAACTGTAAAAGCAGTTATATAATGAAAAAAGCTGAAAATTGAGAAAATTAGTGTTAAACAGTTCTCCCAGCGCTACTGCACAGCATGCAGTGGAAGTTAATTTGAAAGAGAAAACCTGAATTAACAATCCAAAAAAGGAAACTGGTTGCAGCCACCGTTTTAAGCCCTTTAAGTGTCCTCAGTGGTACTTGAGCAAATTACTAAAGAAAATCTAATGTAGCAAGGCTTAGGTCCTCCTGTAAGCTTGCTCAATAATGCTGAAATAATTGGGCACTCTGTGCACGTTTAGTGATGCTCGAATGAAAAGCTAAAGGCCTGCCCTTGTACTCTTCTCTAGCTGCTGACTCTGTGTTGTGACAGGTTTATTTGAGTGGGACTGTGATGCATGCACCAGTAACTGCACTGACAAGAGTTTAAAGTCATTTTTACCAGTACACTGGCAACACATAGAGAAAGCCCTTGAGAGGTTCGAATTGGAGTGCTTGACCTCAACCAGGGCTGCATCAAGCTCTGTGCTATATTAACCACTGTGGGTTAGACAGACTGTTGCTATTCGTTGGGAAGGCAGGGGGAAAAAACCCTGACAAGTCAACAATAAAAACCAAACAGGAGAAAAAGTTTAGTTAAATATATCCCAAAAGAGATCTGTTGAGGTCTAAGGCTTACACACTAACCATCCAACTAATTTCTGTTCATAGAATAACCAGATTACCCCTGAAATTTTTTACTCATTTTCAAGCAGCTATTGATCAGGATAAGTCAAATCCTAAGTCCTCTAGGATTGTTCTCTCCCACCTGCATATCTGTACATAGGACTTTAGAAGAAATAAAAACTTAACTTGCTTTGCATAAAACCATTCCACTTTAAACTTCTAAGACTTGAGACCTTACTTACGCAAAGGAGAGGTGAAAGTAAAAGGCTGCAGGTCACAACACACCAGATAACCCTTGCAGCACACTGCACACATACCTCCCTTGACACCCTACCCTGGAAGTACAGATCCTTCTCTTCTGCTTAGAAAAAAACCTCATGCAGTGGCATCAGACTGCCAGTGGCACGCACACATCATCCAATCCAGATCAGTGCCAGAGAAAGGAGGGCAATGATCTACAAGAAAGTTATGGGACAACAAAAGTACAAAAGAGGGTGGAGGGCAGATGCCAAAACCAAAATCAACCAAATAAAAACCCAGAAAGAACATTCTTCCAAGCGGAAGAAGTAAAGGCTAAATCCTTTTCCTGCTTGTGAACCCATGTCATTCCAGTAGGTGTTCCTTCTTGTAGAACGTATCAAACCCATTTTGCTTGCTTGATGCTCTTATGGGAGTATGCTTCATTCTTCAGAATACTAAATTAACTACAATGAAACAAAGCAAGAGAAAATAGTGTATTGTTTAGCTTCAGGGTTTGAACGGGGCTGCCTTGCAACAATCTGGTATGCCTGAGTTGCGGAGGGAGGAGAAGAACGAGCAAAAGTAAAGGGATGAACAAAATAATCTGTGTTCTGCTACCTGGTTTTGAACAAGGAATTTCCTATTCTTATTTGAGAATGTGCTATAAACTACTGCATGAAGACCTCTGTCTGAATCTGCCAGTGGCTTAAAACAAAGACTTTGAGAAAAGCTGAGAATATCAAGAGCGAGCTTCCCCCTTGTCAACTGTCACACTGTCAACCAAAGAGCAACACTCATTACACACTACTGTACACTCCATACAGATCTGCCTACTGACCTATCCAATTTGCATTATATGACCTCCTCTATTGATATAGGATGGTTTCCAAAAAGCTGGAAGAAAACAGCACTGTGAATGTAATACCCTTTTTTACTGCTCTTCATTGTGAAATCTCTCTACGTAGCTCAGCAAGACAACATCACAGACTGAAGCTTGGATGTACTGAACATCATTAATGACTCTCAGACATAATATGGTCTTTAAGAGCAGTAGCCTAGCAGCTTGAGATCACCCTGAACAGCTGGGCTACCCCAGTCCCTACTGGCCAAGAATCAATGCGTTTTCACTGCAAGTTTGTAGGAGCATCCGTGCATCTTTCCCAACACAAGCTGAACTGCAGAGAGCTCTGAAAGTAACTGCAGACAGTGGGGAGTTAAAAAACCAAACCCAGAGCCTTCCTGCCATAGAGAACTTCTCTGAAGAGACCAAGCTCTTCAATTTAAAGTAATGAGAACCTGAAATATTGTAAGAACATGGCCTCAGAAGTGACAAAGTGTCATTCACTGATACAGCAGAATGTTGGTGTCATTAAGTCACCTTGTAGTAACAGAAAGAAAATGCTTTGGTATAAAAACTAGGCTGTCAAATAAGGCAAACACCCAAAAGTCCAGCGTAGCCCCACATGCCTGGGCCACACAAGGATAATATTGTTGCATGCTGTCAGATGGGGTGGGAGTAAAATTTCAACAACAGAAGGAGGATCGTGGACTAAAACTGCACTGGTATGGGAAAGACTCTGACCTCCCTCCAATACAAGCAGCAATGCTGAACACCAAAACTGAGGCACTGCACCAAAACCAGAAAGAAGTAAATGCAAGTGAAACATTGGGTAGGCTTTTGCTCCCAAAATATAGAAGCAGAATAGGAAATAAAAGGATATAATCACATAATTAGTGCCATTTGCTAATAGGTTTAATCAAGAAGGTAAAGACAAAGTGACATCTCTGACTGCCATTTCCAAACTTTTCAAAACTATTACTGTATTCAAATGCCCACACAATGACAGCTTGACTTTGTTTTTCCCATTGCTTATGGGCACCACTGGTGAGCATTAGGTGGGCTACATGCAGCTATTTCTTTAAATGGAAGATTATATAAAAATGGGCAATTCCATAGCCCAATGGGCATCAGAGAAGTGCTTCAAAGTGGAAAAAAAGATGATCACCTCTAGTCATCAAAATGCCAAAGTTATGGAGGAGTAAGACAACTGATAGTTACTCTCCACACAAAGAAATACTCCAACATAGAAGAAAGTTCACACCTGTTTCTGCCTGTAGCATGAATTTAGATCAAAATATGACACAATTTAAAAACTTGCAAGGAAAGTCTGAAAATGAGCTAACTGAGCAACCACGTAATTTTTTTGAAGTTGCTGCAACGCCTTCTTTTCCTCCCTTCTCCATCTTCTCTTTAATTTGTTATCTTTGGTCATGTTATTTATGGACTCTTAGCATGTGTAGCATGCGGCTGACTTCAGACAATCCCATCACAGTTGACTACAGTATGTGTAAAGTCAAGCATACATCTCCAGCATTAATGCACAATAGGTGAAAACTTGGAAAGGCAGACTTTATGGTGCTGTAAATTTTCCAGAATTATTTGAAAATAAAACCAGCAACAGTTAAGCTACTGAGAAATACACCCTATGGAATTACAAAATAGATTGCAATGTTTTTAAGGAGCATTCAACACACACAAAATATAAGAGCACAGAGTAAACACAGCAATCAGAAAGAAGCCAAAAAAGAAAACTGCATTATTCTTAGTAATAAGTTTAGGAAGATGATAATTTAAATCAGCTGAGTAGTAAAAACTGAAGTAAAGCTTCCAAAACACATTAACACACGTCAAATAAAGATAACATCTGGCTGCTACTAATGGTATCTTTTTTCTGTATATTCTTCTAGGCCACCTACAGTAAGGAATAAAGTAACAGCAAAGTCACATCTACACAAATAGGTAAAAAGGATTTGCTGAACATTTTTATCTGAGTAACACTAATTTTTAGAACCACCATTCTAAATGTTGCTTAGCTTAATTATTTTCCCAATACATCTTAAGAGATCAACTTTTAAGTAAAATGTGATAACAAACCCACTAACAAATTAGTTTTGAATGCTCTCTTGTTACAGTCAGCACATTCAAAGCCTGTTTTCCTGGAAGAGGTTCAAGTTTTTACTGGATACTTTCCAAGTAGTTCTGTGTTGCAGTAATCTACCACTTTCCTTCTCACAGACCCTGAAAAGTCACAGCCATTACTCAAACAATCTGAACATACTACTCTAACCTGACAACATTTCTAATGTTAACAAACTAATGTCTCAGAAAGATATTTTCTCTTTTATATTTTTACATATGTTCACTACTTATACCTGCAACGCTGGGAGAGGACTTCAAAAAATCTGAATCAAATAGCTTCACTATTAGTGATGTGGTTGGCTGCTCAGAGTGAATCATTAATACGACAGCATACAGACAAAACAGAACCCAAGATGAAGAGGAAACAAAGACCTAAAAACAATGGCTCAAGAGCAAACAGTATCAATGTCAGTGGTCTGAAAACCAGCAAAGGCAATTCTTTGGCACACACAGTTATAAGTGTACTTAAAATTATATTAATTTTTATCTGTCGTTCACACCCTTGATGTGATCCACACTGTTTGTACTTCCTTTGTACTGTTCTCTCTCTGCTGATAGGTATTAAAAAAATAAAAAAAAGTTTTTCTGATGTTATGATAGAAGACAGCAAAACAGCCTACAAAGACAGTCCTATAGCAGTTCCTCCAGTGAAATGTTTCTGGAGCTATATATACCATCTAATAGGTTTGCATAAAGAAACAGTGGTACTGATGTAGAGTAGAACAAACTACTACCCTTACTCTTTTAGGGAAGAGTGAGCATTTTGAAAATTATTACAGTGCTCAGTGTAAAAAGAAATATCCTGGTGGGAGTCTTGCTATAGACCACCAACATGAAGAGGTAGATCAAATATTCTATAAGCAGCTGGTAGTGGTCTCACAATCACAGGCCCTTCCTCTCATAAGGGATTTCAACTTACAGGACATCTGCTGGAAATACAACAGAACAGAGAGGAAACAGTCCAGGAGGTTCCTGGAGGACAATTTCCTGACACAGTGGGGGAGAGGGAGACAACAAGGGCTGGTGCCCCACTGGACCTGCTGTTTGTGAACAGACAAGGATTAGTGAGAGAGGTGGTGGTGGTCAGAGGCCATCTTGGCCCAGCCAGCGTGGGCTTATGAAAGGCATATCTTCCACATCCTGTGTATGTTCTCTACATGGACTTTAGTAAAGCTTATGACACCTTTTATCATAGCATTCTCTTGGAGAAACTGGCTCCCCATTCTTTGCTGGATATAAACTGACTGAAATGGTTGGGCCCACAGTGCTGGTGAACAGAGTTACACCAGCTGGCAGCCCAGGGCTCAGTGTTGAAGACAGCTCTGCTGAACATCTTTATTGACAGTCTGGACAAGGGGATTGAGTGTCCCCTCAGTCAGCTGGCAGATGCCACCATGTTGAGCAGGAGGGCAGGAAGGCTCTACTGAGGGTTCTTGACTGCATCAATGAACCAAGGCTAACAGTATGAAGTTCAACAAGACCAAGCCACAACATACAGGCTGGAGGGAGAGTGGCTGAAGAGCTGACTGGTGGAAAAAGACCTGGGAGTGCTGGTTGACAGCAGCTGAACATGAACCAGCATATGCCAGGTGGCCGGAACGGCCAATGGCATCCTGGCCTCCATCAGCAATAGCGTGGCCAGCAGGAGCAGGGAAGGGATCATTGCCATCACTTGGCACTGGTGAGGCCACACCTGGTGTGCTGTGTCCAGTTCTGGGCCCCTCAGTTCAGGAAAGACATTGAGGTGCTGCAGTGTGTCCACAGAAGGGCAGAAGAGCAGGTGAAGGATCTGGAACCCAAGTCCAGCAAGGAGTGGCTAAGGCAGCTGGGACTGTTTGGACTGGATAAAAGGAGGCTCAGGAGATATTATCACTGTCTACAACAGCCTGAGAGGAGGTTCTAGTGCAGCAGGAGTCTGCTCTAGACTCTCTAGAGCAGAGTAGAGCTTTAGTCTCTCCTCCCAGGCAACTAGCTATTGGATAAGAGGAAATGGTCTCTAGTTGTGCCAGGGGAGGTTTAGATTGGGTATTAGGAAAAACCTCTTCACTGAAAACACAGGCAAGCATTGGAACAGGGTGCCAAGGGAGGTGGTGGAACCACCATATCTGGAAGCACTTAGAAAAACTTCTGGATGTGGCACCTGGGAACATGGCTTAATTGTGAACACACAAGTGGTGCTGGTCTAATGGTTGGATTCAATGATTTTAGAAGTCTTTTCCAACATTAAAAAATTCTGTGATTCTATGAAATGTATCAGCAATTAGTGGGAACTCTAAATGCTCAGATGCAACTGATCTACTAGAAAATTTGGATGTATCTGTTCACAAAGGTGAATGAATACAGACCTTAAAAATCTAGGAATAAGAATGAAAGGGATGAAAAAGGAGAGAGTACAAGGACCAGACTAGTGATAATAATAATAATAATAATGATTTATAATACTGTCTTTTTTCTTTTTTTTTTAGGAATCAAATGGCACACTACTTGCTCTCTAAGATTCAGCAATTTCTGTCTATGAGGATGCTGATTCCACAGAAAGAAACCAAGCTCTACTGAGGAAACTATGGAGGGAAGGAAAAAAATCAATAGCTGTCATTAATCAGAAGAGGAGCATTTAGAGCTCCTACATAAATAACAAAGAAACCATCAGAATCATATCTCTACAAATTGCTTCAAAGGTCTTTTAAGTGATCTAGGAACAAAAAGTCATCTCCCAAATCATATTGTGGGATGAAAGGCAATATATGCAGAGCACATTTCCGTTCTTAATCATATATATGGGAACATCTGTCAGGATACGTGTTTCACCATTTGTCCTCCCTTCCACTCTTACGACTCTTTTTCACTCAGTGAAACAGCATAGACAAATTAATACAACCTACTAACAAACAAAAGATTCGTGGCCAAAAATTGGACAGAATCTTAAAAACGGAAAAACCAAGTCCTCTACAAAAAGCTAAGTTCACCTTCCAACCGTATATTAGAGTTCAGTAGTTCCTCCTTCCAATTGCAGGACTCCACCTCCATTTCACACTGGACATGGAGAGAGGAATCACTTTCTATTATCATTAATAAAGGGCAGAAATTCCTACATAAATCTCACAACTTGAAACTCTCTTTTTCCCTCTCCCCCATCAATTTCTATCTAAGGTAAAGAAAATCCACACCTGCCAGAGAAGGCAGAAAGCGCAAGTAGTAAGCTAAAGGTCTCGCCATGAAGAGTGCCAGTGATGTGTCTTTGTAGCAGAATTTCTCAGAGAGCGAGGGCATGATTTATATTTGGATTCAGGTATGAGCTACCCCAGCCTGGGCCCCAGATCCAGGCCTGTGAAGCCTGTGGTGCAGTTAGAAAAGTATGTGGCGCAGTTAGAAATTATGTTGAGGTATTATCGTAGGACAGTGGTTTTTCTAGGTATTAATAGGTATAGTTTGTAGTGTGAACAGTTTAGCCACCTTAAGAATGAGATAAACAATGTCTGTTTGCATTTTTCCTTATGCTGTATACCAATGAGAAAATATTTGTAAACTATGTTGAAGTGTATATAACCTGCCATTTTAGACTGAATAAACGGGAGAATGTATGTTGACCATATTGGTTGGATCTGCGTTGCTCTGTCCAGCTTCCCATATTTTAAGGAGATCCCTGTTTTCATGCCTTGACATGAACCTCTACTTCAAAATCTTGTCACACAGACCAGTACAAAAAGTAACAATGGTAGCAAATGGGTGTTTTCTGCTACATATAAACAGAGGGCAAAATTAATCTCTGGCTAAGAAGGTGTGCACTGGTTCAGGTACCTTATTTACCAAACGCTCCACTTATGTCGCATCCATACACACTGGGAAGACATTTTTTTTCTCATCTGGATTAACAGTTAAAAAGACAGCATCTCTGTTGGGACCTTGTAAATTCTGATCCTTTCCTTTAGCAATGAGAGTAACGCCTGTGGAGACTTCTAAATAATCTTCTAGGGTCACCACAGTAAAAAGTTTCTAGGCTAAGAAGTGAAAAAGTTACTATCTGAGATGTATCACAAATCAAACAATAAAAGCTAGAAGTTAAGCAATGGCACTTGGTCACAGAGAGATTCAAGTGGCTAAATCTATAAGCAATTCTATGACCAGAGCTTTTAAATGTGGCAACTTGAATTCACTTCTAAGATTCCTCATAAGGTATGGTTTTAGAGCCATGTAATACCAGCATAAAATAGATGCATCTTATGCATCTCACAGTTATATTTCTCTAATGCATCTTATCAAGTCAATCCTTAACAAGTCAAATTTCTACAAACCAATTACTGAGAAGCAAAGGTTCCTTAACTCTAAGTGCTTAACACCTTGTTTCATCATGCTTACAGTACACAAGCACACACTGTTTTGGATTTCAGCAAGCTGTCTTTCCTTAGGACAAAAAAACTGGGCTGTACAGACTGATCCACTCTTTCCAACCCATTCTGTGTCTTTAAAAATGGCTATTTCTGGTGTAGCTGTGGTCCTGTGCAAAGGACTGTAATGTCTGCTCTTCTCAGACATGAGTAGCCTCTTCCCACAAGTGTTAGGACACATGGACACCAAGCAGATTTCACTGCAAGATGTGGTGTTCTGTCTATTTAATGTAGTGCCCATTAGCCAGGTAACTGAAATTTTAAGTGAATTCTTTTGCTTTAGTGCAAAGCCCAGTTACAGTGGCTTTGATAAAGGAAGGTCTTGACAAGGAACCAAATCATCTGGATCCACAAACACTCCTTGGGTTTGTTCATCAGTGTTTGTGATGCATTCATTATAACCAAGGACATGACTGTGAAAAATTCACCAAGCAATAAGCAAGTAACTGTCTTCCTAATAAAAATCAAACATTCTGAAATATCAGACAATGTAAGAATTTAAGACCTCCTAATTTCCTTCTTCATGGATGTATTTAATATGTGGAAACACTCCGCTTATGCAGTACTTTAGTGTCCATCCCAGTTAAGCACTAGAGCCCTTGTTCTGGTCCTACATTTAAGACTGAAGACATGAAAAGTACTATCCCCCCACCTGAAGCAATGCAAACACTTTAGTGATCCACTCTATAATACAGTCCTGGTCCTCATTCATTGCTGCAGCCAGAAGCCTACAAAGTGTGGCTGGGAGGAATGGAAATACATGACCTTGTTTAGAGGTGGTATCGGAACTCTTGCAGTATGAAACCATGATACAACAGCACCTGTCTTTAGGCCATACAGTACAGATAAGGTTAAGGGTAGGTACAGTGCATAGGCAGAGTGAGGGTATCTATTTAAATAGACAGCATTGTCACTGAATACATAAACATTGCTGATTTTACAACCAAGTGGGTTTGGAAAACGCCTGTCTTCATAATACTTTAAAACCAAACAGATAAAACTTTTTCTTTTTTTTTTTCCCAGAAAACTGGTATAAGGGTATCACTGAAGCCAATATACAGCATATAATAGACCAAGACGGAACACAGCACATCTGTATTTGGTTAACAACAGTTCCCACTTACTGAAGTACAGACTCTGCTGGCAACAATATAATCTGCTTTCTACAGTGTGTGAAAGGAAACCATACCAATATAAGCCATAAATGAAATGTTGCACATGTTCATGCTACAGAGTATCACAAAAATTCTCCACAGGGCTCTTCCTATCTGCACTGATTAACCCTAATTTAAAAAACAAAGAAGATACAGTGGTCACATAGCTCTGATACCAGGGCTTGTAAAACCTTGAGAAACATGGATGCCAAAGTCAGCTCCTCTGTCTGATGAGATCAAGTGTGCGAGTCACAACTCTCATGTCATATGCATTTACTTAAGCATAACGAGCAAAGGCCTCTGGCACCAGCATATTGGCAGTGAGATGCCTTAAACGGTCAGCACTTCTCACTGCAACACTACTGACTGCTCATATAGTGACAGACCAATATAAATTCAAGTAGCTACTACAGCTACTGAAAATAGGAAAAAGCAGAAGACAGTGGCAACCCACTCAAAGTGTAGCAACAGTATTTAAAATCCATCCTTGTAAATACAGAACCTGGAAATTATTTACACTCCAATTAATTCCCTCAAAAATCCCTAAAAAGATAATTTTCAATTTCTTTAAATGAAGACATTGTATATGGAAGAGATTTATTTAAACTAGGCCTCACCTTCAAGGCTCTCTCTGAGACTGGTACATGGGAATAAGGGAACAAGATGACAAATTCCTCAAAAACATGTCTTTGCAACCAAAAACCAGGGTGTCCTTAACTTAGCCAGACTTCAGGTGAATAATTCAATACTGAAAGTGCTCATGCAAAAGCCTTCTACAAATCCATTTCAGACACTGGGCAGGATCAAAATATTTGCAGGACCATATCACCACTCAGTAAAAAAAATCAGCAAACAAGAGTAATTAAATGAGGAGCAATGAATCTCAATATTTCTGTGAGGTATACAAAAAAACGTAACTCGAAGCACATAGCCATTAAGTCAACCTCTGCTGTCCCACTTTAACAACCTGTGTACAATTCACAGCCAACCACCAACTTGTTTTACAGAATTTAAGCTTCAACCACTGCTTAACACACCTTGAATGAGCAATACAGAAGGGCTGGAGAAACAAGTGACTGTTGTCCCCATGCTACAACACACTTGCTCTAACTGTCCACACCCACCCTCCCTGACATCACCATTTCTGAAAGCACACATGTTGGCAGGAACAACTTTTCCACACAAAGAGAGTGTACTGGTTCAAGTAGAAAATCCTCATTCCTCCTCACAGCACCAGCACACAGATGAGCCAGAAACAAGCCACCATCTGAGAGGAGCACAGAAGATGCCTCTGCATGTTAAGCAGCATTTGGCATGTGCAAGCCTGGACACGGCACCACAGCAATGATGGCAGGCACTGAGGCCACTCTTCATTTCAAGTTGTGTGTACTTATCTGCACCACACTGCTTTCAAAGGCTTCTGTGCCTGTTTCCTAAACAGCTGTTGTTCTCCACAGCTGTAAAAAAATCACACTCTTGAAAGCAAACAAAAATTGCAGACCTTTTGAGATGGGTCAAACAAGAACCTTGGCCTCAAACACAGGGTAGAAATTGTGACAAACACTGCACTTAAGAAGAAACATTTTAACATAGTAATTATATGTGACAAGACAGAAGGACTCCTTTCCTCCAGTAACTGTCATTTGCTTATTTTTAAGGGGATAATAAAAGTGGCATAAGAAAATAAAATGCTTAAAAATTAAACCAAAGCCATTATTTTTTCACTCAAATGCATAGAATGGTAAAGGAAAAGAATTATTTCAATCATTTCCTTAGTAATACACGTAATATTTAAATAGATTTAATAGTGCTGCTCCAAACCAATGAATTATGAGTTTAAAACCTATTAAAATGTAATGTTTTTTTCCTTAGCTGAGGGGAGAGAGATTTAAATTCACTGAATTTTAATATTTCAGCTTGAGCTGCAGGAGGTAGAGAAAGTCCAAATGAACTATTCCATCAGCACCATTCAAGCATGAACATTTTAATCAGTTTTACTTCCTTGGAGTTCTCCAACACAGTTTACGCTGTCATTCTGAAAGCACTTAACACAGAGGGTGTGAAAAACCACCAAGGCTTGTTATTGCCTTCACAATTGATGGCAAATAATTTTGCAGACTTCCTATCATTAAAATGTCACTGCTAAAAATTGAGGTTCAGCATTTCTTGTGCTAAACTGCATTTTCTTTGAACACCATAACATACCTGTTCTTAAGTTTTTGGTACATTTCTCTCTCTCCATGTGATAAGCAGGCACACAAGCCTTCATTTCTGCCTTACTGCAGTTGGAAAATTACTATTTTAAACAGATAAAATTCTTAAAAAGTTACAAGTTAATTCCCTGGTTCCCTTATTAAAATGTAACCACACTCACATGTTCCATTTGTACAGTACACTGGATTAAAGAAAGCAAACCCCAACATTTTAAGAAACTTAGACGACTCAATTTATTAATACAGGAAATGAAAACATCATTCCTAATTAGATTACACTACTGATTTAAGGCTACGATTTGTGTGCTGTTCCAACAGTGCGATTTTGCAGATTCTAATCTAAAACCACAGCAGCACGACACATGACAATATGAACATATCACACTGCTCACCCTGGAACACCCAGTCTGGAAATTAGCTCTGGATGTACACTACAGACTGCCCTGAGCAAGCATGCTGCACCACACTGCCCATGACAAACACCAGAGGTACTCTGGATGCCTGCAGATTCACAGTCCTCCTGCAGCATCCTTATGATATACCCAGTTTTGGTTTAGTTTTTCTCACTGAATTCTCTCCAGAAGATGATAGATGATATTTAACTTGTTTGAGCCCATCAACAGTTTTAAACTGAACATGACCTGTGAAAGAAGTCATTATAACTCTGTTTCATTCCATTAAACATAACTAGTTTATTGTCAGTAGAACAGGCAGCCTCTCTGGGTTCCGGGCTCACTTCAGTATTTTGCATTTAAACTGCACGGATCAGTGATTTGCTTCATTTACCAATGAAGACAGAATAATATTGCAAAGTTAAAAGGTGCTTCATCAGATTCCATTAAATCAGAGCACACACATACAAAAATATATACATGTGAAACACAAAGAGATATGATCTGTGCACCTTCAATTCTTTTCTTGTGCCACACTCCATTCTGGTAGCATGCACCTTTAACTCAAAGCCAGAGCTGCTCTGCTCGAACCAAGGGAGTTTTGCATGACTGAGGTGAACCAAATAGGATTGCCCACAAAGCAAAAAGAGACTTAACCAGTATTTGAGTTTTTGAAATAAAATTGTAGCTTCTGTTTTCGTCTGATACATAGTTCGATGGGTTAAACAAACATTGGAAGTTTTTAAAACACCACAGGGTTAAAAGAACGCAAATCCTGTCAGACTTACTAGACAGAAATATAATTAAGACAACAAAATCAGATGCATTAAAAAGTCATGATTTCCAATTATGTTTTTTATTTTTATTGGCATTCACTTTACAAAGCATGACTTTCTTGCCCCATGTTACCCTTTCAGACTTTAAATCTCTCTAAGTGCGGACATAACACTGCTGTGTGATTCCTGCAACATAATCTTAAGTTTATTAGATGACTTGCATTCCTGTTTATTCCATTCTTTAAAAAATTAATCTCTAGAAGACTGCATGAGATTACTTCTCTTTACATCTAATGAGTACTCAATTTCAGTTCTTATTGCTCCTGTTTTTCTAAAATTAAAGAGGAACACACAGTATTTCCTATGTCAACATTAAACAACTGAGTGAAAAAAAGGCAAGAGCAAGGTAAAAATCAGGCTTTGCCTGTGAGGGAGGCAAGGGCTGGCCAACTTTAATGCACAAACCCAAAGTCTGACAGTTCAGAGAAGTTTGAGGCTATAAAATTTCAGTTCACATGAAAAGACAAACTCAGACAGGAAGAGAAACGAAAATTTACTTCTGTCTGGCAGGGGGAAAGCCAACAGAATTACTGCCAGGCTCCGAGACAAGTGTCTCATCTGTTATTTTTATTCTGTGTGGTTTAGTGGTTCATGAAAGCAGGATAAATTTAAATAAGTAGCGCGATGGCCAGTAAATGTAACATCACAGACTTTACACTTGCCTCCTTTACTAGAAATCAAATTCCTTTTAGCAGTCTCTCTAATGCAAACAAAGGTGAATGGAAAAAATGTGCACAGGTAGACTGTGCAGTTTATATGTGTGTGCTCACATACACAAAACCACACATGCACGTATACACCACAAATGCACGTGCAGCATATACGTATAAAAGCTTTTACAAAGAAGTCAACCTTTAGCTACTTACTTTATGCAAAGAATGTTAATAAAAGGCAGTATTTTTGGTTAGGTAATGAAAACTAATTGGGAAATTATTCATTTCCCACTCTCCCCACTGGAGCGTAAAAGACATACAACAAATGTTATTCATGATTTTACACGATGCGCTCTGATTCACCCCCTTCCTTCTAACAGGCACTTCAGAGGAAATAAGGGTTACTCTCTTCCATTTATAATTTCTAATTGACTACCAGTGCTTTCTTGTGGTCAGAGGTATACAAAATAGAGTTAGAAACAGCCTATTAAAAACAAGCTACAATCAGACTGCTGCTCTAAACTACTGTCAGCAATGATCAGAAAGTCCTGATTTCCTTGGTAAAAGACAGAGCCATAATTGAAGCAATATCTTCGCTTCAGATTGATTATTCGGTGACCCTTATCCACATCTTCATTCAGCAATTTGAATTTTAATGAAAGTAAATGGAATAATTAGCATTTCAAAGTGTGTTTGATACACTGAATAAAAAAAGAAAAATACTTTTATGTATAATCTATACACAAAAGAAAAAGCATTTGGGAGGACGTAGACGATATGAAGTACAGTTTTAGTGTCTTCATTAGAATAACTAAAACAACTGCTTGCTTCAGCTGCATAATTATACAAGAGAATAATGTGTTATTAAGCTATGACTTCTCACCTTTATTTTATGTAGTGTGAACAGCCAGGGCCTTCATTGTTATGTCTGTCTTCTCCAGTTATAAAATATAAACACTGTGGCTGTCCACACCTATAAAATCTCTGTACTGGGCTAATACCACTGTCAGTAAAGGTTTTACAAGAGGGGCTCCACACACCTGTACTTATAGGTGACTAAGAGCAGGACACCTACAAGCACAGTGAGGATGAGTTTTTCTGCTGTCGATTTTGGTTGTATGTTTGGATACTTTGGTTTCTGTGGGCATGTTTTGGTTGTTTGGTTTGGTGGGTAGGTGGGTTTTTTTTGTTTTTTTAAAGTAACAACTATTTTTTAATGTAAAATAAAAAGTGTGGTTAATATTCAATTAAGAGTCTTGAACCAACATGCAGAAAAAATGTGGGCAGCAGGGATGGGAAAAAAAGCCTATCATATCAAGGGTACCTGTTACCATGGCTGCAGAAGCAAACTGGCAGGTAGTATGCAAAGGAAACAATGTTACTTAAATAGAAAAACAAAACAAACAAAAAACCAAAACAAAAACCCAAACCAAAACAAACAAACAAAAAACCCACACCATATACCAAATACTGAGCCTGCTTCAGGGAATAGATACGACACAGACATTAATTACCCCATTAGTCTTCTTGGCACAGTGCAAGCAAAAGTCTTCCGGTAGTAACTAGCTTTTATGAAGATCAAGCTACTGAACTTCACCACTGCCCACAACTTTTGCCCACCTGATGGAAATGAGTTCATGCAAGAGAGAAAGAAAAAGAAAAGCTATTTACAAACACTATCAGAGCTAAAATGGAAAGACCACATACCCCAATGATTGCGTTCAGCTCTGCCATGGTCACTTGTTTGGCACGCTCCACAGCCTGCACCACTTGTTGCTGGTGCTATAAATGAAGATCAGAAACAGAATAAAATTATTTGTTTTCTAAATTATTAAGCACAGATTCTTACTTCTACTGCTTTTACTTGTTTTTATAAGACATGCAGGATCTGAAATAACTGCTCTCTAATAGACAGTCACATTGTGTGTTGATAAGCAAGAATATATAGGCAAGGGGAGCATTTTTATTTTTATGCCATTACACGACGGGAATTATACCTTTGCTTCCCAAAGAGCTCTATTACAACCTGGCTAAATGGGAAACTGTCTTCCTCTGTTCATCAGCACAATGTGCTTTTGAATTTAAATGCCATTTTCAAATGTAAGCCTCTTTCCTTACAGCCACGGAAACTTTATGAATAAACCCCACCCAGTATTCTGAAAAGAGGGGTATATATTTTCAACAAGCACATGGCAAACACATCACTGAAGGACATACAGATTCTCCTCCTAGTAAAGCAGCCCAACCATGAGAAAAAAATTTTAAATGACATTCACAAATCTGTCAAACATGTGAAAGAGAACTAATTATTTCAACCCTCAACATGTAAATTTTAATAGGTTTATAAAGTCCATCAAAAACACATGGTCTAATTAACAACACAGTTTACAAGCTCCAGTGATTGTATCAGTTTGAGTGATACTGTATTCCTACAGTAAATTCAAAACTGCTGTATGTTGAAAGCTGACTGGTATTTATTTGAAAGCATCAACTACAAACAAAATAAGGTTCTCATCTTGCAACCAGATCCATGCCTGTTCAGACCTCCACCAGTGGCAAATTAATCTTCCCAGGCAGCCTCCCAGAATCATGATGGCACAGAACAAATAGGTGCAAGGAGGGGTCACGGAGAATTGCAAGTAGGTTGTGTGATCTGCACTGAGAGTGAGACATTGTTGATGTACAGCCACAGGTTGAACAGAAAAAGGAGTCTCCTGACTATCTGGAGGGGTACAAAACCTCTAGCAATGGAACAACAGCTTTACATAAAAATCAACATCCAGATGTTTTTTGGCAAAAGGTTTAAGGGAAAGGTTGAGAAGGGCCCTTTAAAGAGTCAAGTTTGTCTTTCCATGGCTGTGTATATGGGCAGAGTCAAGCAAAGGTACAGACCATCTTGTACAGCAACATCCTTAGCAGAAGCAAGAAGTTGCATAAAATAAAATGAGGATCCAAATCCTGAAGACCACCTCCAAAACAGGAGTTAGGAGAAAAGAATCAGGAATTCTTTTCCAGGGAGCACCCTAAGCCCCACTTTAGGAGGGGCTTAAAAGGGAGGGGCTGTGATGCTGCTGTTTCAGAGGCTTGGCAGGCTCAGATTTCACAATTCTCAGTGCAACACACAAACAAAAATGGCACTTTCACTTACAAGCCCTTTTGCATAAAAGTTCTCAGGCCAAAGAAAAACAAACCTAAAAATCCACCCATAACTGTATGTCCCGGTTTTGGCCTGTACAGAGTTAATTTTCATGCAGCAGACATGCGATTTGGGTGTGTCTGGGCTGTTCTATACCACCCCACCTCAGTGCTTCAGGGTAAAAATGAGGGATTTCCAGAAGAAATGGCTTTCGGTTCAGGAAAGCATGGCAGCTGGAGGGTCTGTCTTTCACTGGGTTTTGGCCCCAGGCTTGGTGAACAATTTTGCTTGTACATCAGCCTCTCTCTGTGCATTTTTGTTATTACCATTGTTGCTATTACTGTCTGTTTTCTCTACCTCATTGCTGTTTCCAGTAATTTGTTCTTATCTCAACCCATAATCTCTGACTTTTTTCCTCCCATGGAGGAAGGTGGTGGGGGAAGTGGCTGCATGGTTCTGTTTTCAGTGGGAACACTAAACTGGAGAATGCCATTCCTAACCTAAGAAATTCTGATCCCAACTAAGAAAAACAGATAAATGCAAGTAATGAAAGTCGTAATTTAGAAACCCCCCCCCAGAAGGAAGAAACTGGTTTTAGAGTTGGTTTGCTTTTAAACAAAGAATTACATGAAGGAAATGACTGGAGACCACCTAGAATACTGCTACTTCATAGATGTAAACAGAATCACAGAAGTTCCATTTGGAATTTTGTAAAACTACAGTACCAATATAAACCAATCTGCCACTTATAAGAAGACAATGTAAAGAGTAAAAAGCAGGTTGAACATCAGCAAACATGTTCTTGGTATTCAACAAAAAGAATTTTATAATTAAAAATCCAGTGTATCCCTGCCACAGATACCAGAAAAAAAGGAAATCATGGTATTCAAGCACCAAGTTCCTGATGTTATCAGCTCCAGGTTGTCACTTGTTAAGGATAGGTACAGCTTTCATAGATTATATAGCTGAAAGGCTGGTGACCCACGACTCTATATGTCAACAGGGTGATTATAAAAATTACACCACTATTTTCTGGTAAGTCATTCACACCATGGAATTTTTCGTCAAGTCATTTAAAAAAACCTCAAAAGAACAAAGCAGAGCTTTTAAAAATTTTGCTTTTTTAAATAAGAGCATTTGCTAAGAAGTTTATAGTCATCTTCTCCTTCTTACCATTTCACAGGCAATGCTTTTTGCACTGAGGTAAGGAAAGCCCTTGAATATATGACTGTTCTATTCCAACATCAATTTACTTAAATCCTGTTCCCAGGATAAGAAAAAATTTCTAAGGCATCTAAAAAAGCTGGCCTAAACCTATCAAAATTATTGTAGAAATTACTTCAATTTGCATCCAGGATTTGGGAAACAAGTCAACTCCACGAAAGCTGTTTTCTGTTCCCTTACAGCAAATACATAAAGAACAGCTCTCAGAAGAATTTGGGAAAAATGTGATTTCATTCTTAGGTCAGAGGAAGAGAAGATGAAGGGATAGACTACCAAAACCCCACTTTCAGATTTTTGCCAGAGCAGCCGCACAATCCATCCTTCATTGATTCTAATAGGTTTGGAATCAAAACTTCACAGAGAGGAGAAAACCCAAGGGCCTAGTAACATTGAACCTAAATTAGGTACAGTAGAGACAATTAAAACTCTCCTATTGCTAGCTGCCTTAACATTGATTTAATTTTCAGTGGCTTTGTATGCAAAAGATTCAAAATAGATGATCTGTAATTAGCCATTCCATCACTTCCATTGCATTGCAGCAACTGAGGAGGCATGTCCTCAGCTCCCAAAAAACCCATGGGGGGCATGCCTTGAGTGATCTTGGAGCTACTTCAAGTTGCAGACAAAAACCACACACTTGTGTGAAAAGAGGCACAGGAAAGCCCATGCAAGGTTTTAAGAGCTGTCTACTGGCAGCCTTTCTGAAGCTGGGGCAGGCTGGGGATTCCATGTTACCACCCATGGCTCGGGGAACAGGTGGGGATCTCTACACATAGGGAAGGAGCCCAGCTGGGTCCAGGGACCCCCTGTAACTCCAAACCATGGTGAGGGGCAGGGAACCTAGGGGTCTGCTGAACAGGATGGCAGCTGGCTGTCCCAGCCTGAATGGGTACTCCAGGATGGACAGCTCCAATACCTGCCACGTACCTGAACACCTCCTAGGCCAGCAGACCAGGAACAAGCAGGATTATGTTAAAATCAAGCAGTACACATCCGCTCGTCCATCCCGACCTACAGCCAAGTAAAAACTGCTACAACAAAAGAGGGTTACTTTTTCCCCCAACCAAATATAGACACAGTGTTGCAACTTTCATACACATTTAATGCTAGCCTGCCTTTGTGCACACAAGCAAATGACAGAGCTGAGGTTTTTTCAGTTGTGGGAAAACAGTAGTTTGTACTGCATTTAACATGCCAGAGCAATGAGCTCAATAACCTGCCCCACCTGTCATGTAGACTAGTTTCTCCTTTCTAGCTTCTTTTCTTGTTTCCTCTCCCCTTTTTGCATTTTGCAATGAGTGGTGTGTCTGTACTTGCCTCATTTTGGAAAATCACTTCTTGTAAGTCAGTGGGTAGCAACGGCTACAGAGACCACAAGAAGAATCCAGGCTTTTTCACCATCACATTGTATCACCACACAGTTGTCACCTAGCCCTGGTTTATACACAGGCACTGCAACATGGTGGAAAATTCCCTGGCTCTTTATACCATGTCAGAGCTCTCCACAACTCCCAATGACAGTGGAACTGTGCTGACAGCAAGGGAGTGGCCAAAATTCCCCCAGGCATGGACATAATTACACTGGTGTTAAAAACCCCTAATTATAGCCTGTCTTCAGGATCACCACCAATACCCAAAGAAAAACTCACTGAAAAATTTGCTGTGAAGAAGCAAGCAGCCTCTGCTATTCCTTACTTGTATAATTTTGTTGTTATATTGAATGTTTAGAGGAAGTACACGTCTTGCTGAAGAACTGCTACACTGCCCTTCCTGGAAGCCCTATCTAGAGACAGCATAATGAGACAAGGCCGTGCCAAAAATGCTAGTGAGAACTGGAAAGCAAATACACATTTACCATGGAGTACAGCACACGCTGTAAAAGCTAGAAGGGACAAGTTGGGTCACTGCATCCAGGCACCATAACTCAGACAAGATATAATAACTACTTCAGAAAAACGTAAGAGTATTATTTGCAATATATGCATAAATTGCTAATGAGATGCATTCCTTGGCAGAAGGCTTACAGATCTCTCAGAGTTTCCTTGTATTTACTCTTAAGCTCTAGTCTGGGGCAAGTCTAAGATGGAGGTAAATAATTCTGTCTTCTCAACCTCACATCTCAGACCAAAAGCTAGCTCCTCTTGAAGAGTATGTAAGAACTCCTGCTCTGCTCCTACATAATGGATCTCACACTTCTCATTCAAATTTACCAGACTTTAGAAACACCTCTAGGTGTACAATGAAGAGCAAGCACATTATGGCCCATATCAATCTCTTAAAATGAAAACCATCAGCTGACACCAAAATGTTTGAAAAGACTCCAAGCAGAATTTTCTTTTGATGCTTGTTTACATGCATGCATGCCAGTGCTTGGCATTTTATTACATTAGTAACTATATCTGACCACCTTAATGTGCAGAGGGAACTGAAGATGCCTGTTTAAAAAAAAAAAAAATCTGTCTTGTTATTATCTAGTTCACTGGCAGTTGGAAGGGAAAGTGAACCTTCCAAAAAAGTTTATTACAGCCGCCTTCAGCCTTACAAAATGCTTACATTGTAAGTTCACAGGGATCAATACTGGCTTATCAAGCAGCTTTTGCAAGTAGTGCTGAGCTCCATGTTGCCACAACTACAGCATTTGCTGTACATCAGCCAGCTTACATGCGTTTCACAAATATGAACACAGACAGTATTTACTCAAGGTAACTGTGATATGTATCTCCAGACACACTGAAGAAATGCCACTATCCAGCACTGGAGGTCATCCAGGACTTAGCCCAAAATGACAGCTGCAGGTTGTAACTAGCCACTGACACCACCTTGAGCAGACAGGAACCAGCCCCAACTTGAAAGCCACAGGGTTGTGGAAGTGTCATATTCTGCTGAAGCTGGTAAACTCAGTTGAGAAGTGTCAATTAGCAGAGGTGCTGTCTATGGCTACAGACACAAAGTTAATTGCACTGTACTGATTAGATCGTTCAAGCATGGGAACATTGAACTATCTACCAACTGCAGCATATCAAAACTAAATTAACTGAATAACCACAACCTACACCCTTGCAGGCACCCCTTTCATCTTACGCAACAGGAACTACTTTGAGCACAATGGTATCTCGCAATATCACATAGCGGTGGAAAATGACTGTTGCAACAAAGGAAGCCCAAAGCCATAGCAGAAATCAAGAAACACATTGTCCCTGAGGTCCATCTCACATTTTTGACCAAAGAATCACTCTCTCCTACAAAAATAGAAAGCTTGTATTGCTTGGAGCTGTTTTTTACAGTCTGCCTAAATCTGAATAAATGTAAAAACAAGGCACCAGTTGACTGTGTGTTTAGGCAGGTTAGAAACTTTGTTTTAAATATATGATTAGATGATGTACAGCACATGAGGCCTGGAGAATTTACTGAATACTGGACTGCTCCCAGAAACAGAGCAGTACTACACAGTAGGGGGATGTATTACAAACGCATCCTTTTCACAAGATCTCTAGTGATTTTGCCCACAATTTCTTACTTCTAAGTGAGTTATCACAAGCCATTGATTCCTTACAAAGTTAACAAGCAATAAGACAAGTTAACCTGGTGCTATTATGAGCCAATAATGCTGCCATCAGTGCATGCAACCACTGTATTTTGTTCATTTTTCCCTCAGGTACAATATAAAGAAGCCTGATCACATTTTTCAGCCACTATTCCACAATTAGACTGTATGTAAAATGCATAAACAGCAAAAGCATGCTGCAATTCAATTCTCTATTAATCTGGATGATGAAATAAAGAGACTCCCATTAAGACATTAAGTTTTTAAAGACACAAATTACAGAGAAACCAAGACTATCAGTATATTCAAACATGAAGCTCAGTTCTGTTTTGACACATCAGTGTATGCCAATACAGACTGATTTATATATGTATTCTTGCTAGAAGAGGTCAAACAATCATCAAGATTTTCCTAAACCCATTACAAAAGCAGTCACTGGCAGTTGCACTGTCAAGACACATGAAAAGCTTCCCTTCTCAAACCTTCCCTGCTGTCTATATATGCCATGCTACCTCTGCACAGCAAATAAAACCATGTAACTACACCTATAGAGACTCTGAAGCAGTCAAAGTACAAAACAGCTACTTGTTTTAGATCTGTGCAGGACTTGAATTCTAGTCCTCCAGCAACGGAGCAAGAACACTACACATGTTTAGTTTCTACAGATCCATCTTAATAAGCAGAGTACAGTGGCACTCACAAACACTGTCGGTTCCAGTTTTGACAGCATAATTCTTGTTTAAAACACACACAGATACACACACGTGGCACATACAAAGCTCATTAGCTGAACAACAACATGGAGCACAAAGTCACTCATCTGCAGTGGGCTGAGCAGCTCTCTTGAAAAGCATTGGCATTTTATGTGACAACTGAAAAGCTAGGAGAAAGTCACATCATGCTCTCAGGCATGACGTTTTACAGATGCAGTACACAAAAATACACCTTCTAGTTCTGTCTTCACAGCTATGTATTATATCAGAATGAAACCATGTGCTAAATTGATGCACACTAACCTGCAGCAACAGATCCCAGTCTCCAGTCCTTTTCCTTCAGAGGGGTGGACAAGTGAAACCATTATGCACCCAAGATTTCCTTTCATGGACCACACTTCCTACTTACTTTTACACACACCAGTTGCTCGGAAGCTTCCTCAGTAGCTCCCATCAACTCCCCCAAATCCCAGTGCCTCTGAAATTACCTACAATGTACTCACAATAATACTAGCAAATCCTAATTTGGAGAAAATTAATGCTTACAGAAATTAGCTCATGGTGAGTTTCAATTTTCTGTTTATATTCCCCAAATACACGAAAACATAAAAGGATTTAAGGTAGTAAATTATCAGGAATACAGAGAGAAAAAAGCCAACATAAAAACTGCATTTTTATGCCTGCTGTGTTGAACATCATTATTCATGTACCAAAACAGAAGTTTCTGCTGAACTTAAATGTTCATTGCCAAGGATGTAGCACAAATTACACCTTTCTAGGATTTTTGCAAGCTGTCTTTGATTTCAGACCCACAAAATCATAACTGCAAGAAAAAGTATATTGTACATTAAATAAAAATATTTAAAATTTTGTTTTGATGTTACAACACATTCCATTTCATGAATATATTTAAATGGTATTTTAATAGGCTTGAAGAAGATAATGACAATAAATTGATAACAGCACAATGGAAAGTCATCTACAAATGCCAAGAGATTCATAAGGAAACAGTCTCCACACAAAGTCCCACTTTTGTAATAGATACAATGATGCAATCGTTCAGATCAGAAGCAGCACAAATGACTACTTACCTCTTGGGACAGGAAGGGAATGACTTGTGCACATATAGCATTCAGCCTCTTGACAATTTCTGCCTGCAAGTCACAACGAAAAAGAAGTTCAATTACATAAATTCTCAAATGCAACTGTCAACCATGAACCCTAAAGAGACATTTGTTTGATTTTTTTCAACTCTGGCCATCCTCTGGCCAAGAGATGTTCCCAAAATAACAAAATTGTTTGCACACAGATCCAAATGTACTTAGGAAGATGGTAATTTCTGGCTAAAATCTTTTCCTTAAAAACCACTATTTAGAACTGATACAAATAGTAGTTCATTTTGATTACACAATCACAGGAATTTACAGAACAGAGTCTTCACAAGATGTAACCATAAAGATTTACCAGATTCTGTGTATCAAACTGAACTCTCTCCTACGATGCAAAAGGAAGGATAATTTCAAATAACAGTAATGCCATTGTAAGAAAAGAGAGCAAACACACCACTTACTTGTAACAGTATCATGAGAATGTTAGCACTGTAATATACAATCTTACTGATAATCATTCTACCATGTATTTTAGAAAGGAATACTGCAGTGTTGTAACACACTTCTGCTGTTATCTATTCTCTTGTTTAGTAGTAATCACTTTCATGTGGCAACTGTAACCACAAATTAATAGTACACAATGTTTTATTGTCCTACAAGAGCTGAATTCTTATTTTCTGCATTTAATCTAAAAATTTCAACAGAGACAGAGGAGATCTATTTAGATAACATAAGAATTACAGCTCCAGAAGCAGAATATTCAAAGCCACACACTTTCCTACCATAAATCATAATTTTCTTACAATAAATTCTAACCAGGATCAGTTCCTCATTTTACAATCGGACAGGATGCTTTTCCTCTTGCAAAATTACAAATCATGTGATGAACACGTACTAACATGCCATTTAGCATTCCCTCTTCTAAAAGCAAACCTTCCAGCCGTTTTGCTATGCTGTCTTTTAAATGGCAAACACTTGGAAAACAATCTATAGATCAGAAAGGCTCACAAGTAGCAGTAGAAAGTGCTATTTTGTATTTTCATAGAAAATAAATCTGGGAGATTTATGTTAGAGAGCTATGTAACCAGCAGACATTGCAAGAGGTAAGAGCACACGTGAAACTAACTCTGCCCCCTTGTGCATACTGTGTGATACACACGAGTTAATACATGCTATTTTGGAATACAACTTCTTCCTTTCTCTGAAATCCATCTAGATTCCCATTTGCTATTCATATAGAAATTTCTGCACTAAGCTGTCCTTGTATTTCCCCACTGGTCTTCACTGTTTATGCAAGTTCTCGTCTCATTACACTTACGCGTTTTAGTAATTTTTTTTTATTTGTCTACTACATTTTTTCTATTTATTCAGCAGCATAGGTACTCTATACAATACTTTATAGCATGTTTTGTTCAGCAAAAATCTAAATTATCCACAAATTTCAAATGCACCTATAATATCGGATATCCCATAAGCCAAACTTAACTACTCCTTAGAACAGACAGCATTCACTGCAGTAGTTGACAAGGAAATTTATTAACTGCTTGTTACACAGAGCAGCACAGGGAACAACAAGTTGTGTGCACCTAAGCTTCAGCCAGAAATGTTGCACAATCCAATACAGCATTACTTGAATAACAGCATTACTTGATTAAGAAAATGTGGACTGTAATACAAGGCACAGCTGTAAAGTACCTGTTCTTAGTGGTTCAAGCCCCATTAATCTAGTAATTTCCAAATGCTGAGACCCAGCCACACTGCTGTTTTTTTTTTTTTTTTGGAGGAATCTCCCAAGTGCCCTAAAGCCAGAGAGAAAACTACACATTCTTCAAGGCTTTTCCACATAAGCAGAAAATTCGCAAGTTGTCCCTGTCTTGGCGTAAGCTGAAGCCACTCTGACCTGCCATTTAACACACATATGTGCCTTTGTAAAAAATAAGGCACATCATCCTTTCTTCTGCTGTAAAACAACTTCTCCCCATCTTTAAAACGCCTGTCGCAACCTTGCCCTGCACAGTTCCATGGGGGTAGCCTTTGGAAAACCTCTTCTACCTCAGCTACATTAGCTGGATACCTTTACTGCACTGCTAAGGAACTGAGAACAAAACCAGCTCTGAGTGCCATGCAGGAGCTCAGCATCTAATTGTAAAAAGCTTGTAGATTCATATATTCTAAGGCCAGAAGGGACTGTTACAACTGTCTTATCTGACCTCCTGGGTGACACAGGCTGTACAACTTCACTGGCTTCCCCATCAAACCCGTAAATTACCGTTCAGCTAGGATATAGCTAGTCAACAAAATAATTTTATTCAAAATCACTTTGAGGTATTTCTTCTCAAGGCACTCAACCATAGACTTTTCAAGTTATTTCAGTTATGATGTTTTAATTTTGATCACTTTTCTCCCCCCCTCCCCAATGGAAATATGTCTCTCTTCTATTGCTCTTCTGGCCAAAGTGCGGCTGAAATATATTTGCTCAGTATTTACATAAAAATTCACCTCTGGCAGATTCTGAACCTGGGAAATGTTCAACTGAAAAACGTTTTCTAAAAAGCTGTAAGTAACTGAAAACAGGTGGCTGAATATGCAGAGTTACACAACTGCAATAAATCTCCTGAAATCAATGCCACTGGAGTGCAGAATGAGTCCTTTAATGCCGTAGGCAGGGAAGTGAGCTGATGGAGATAGCACCTAGCCCAGCCTATGGAGAAGAAAAAGAGCTAAAACAGCTTCCAGTGATGTCGAAACACTCCTCGGCAGCATTTCTCAGCTAGGCCAGTCACAACAAAGCCAAAAAGCCCTTGCTATGTCAAAAGGTTTGCATTTTTTCCTTATTAAAACAGTCTTCACTTTCCCTAACAAAGAGCATTCCCAGTTGCTTGCTTGTGCATACAGTCACATTTTATCATCCTCCAAACTCAGGCAGCAAGGAAACAGCCCAGCTGAGCAGCAGCAGACTGCAGGCACACAGCATGACTGACACACTGACAGCCTACCTTTGGAGACCACATGCAGTCTGAAGGCATGAAGGAAAACACCATGTACACGCACAAATGATAGGAAGGTACACATTCTGTACCAAGGAAAGTCTCACACCAGACATTTTCACACGGTAAATACGAAGTACACTCTGTCTCAATACTGCAACTGTTTCGACAATTAACTGCAGGAGATAATGCCACAGCAAGAGGCTTGATTGTCTTCCACAAAACATACAAGAGAAAGGAGTTAGCTGCCAGAAACCAGTGGAGTGAGTTTCTTGAGGTACTGCCCTGAAGCTTGAAGGTGTAGGTACTGATGACATAGATCAGCATCTCTAATAGGAATAGACCTATTCCTAGTACCCCTGGAGGAAACCTGAGAACTCATTCTTCTTTGCCTAAGGTACAAACTCTGACACGAGGTAAAGCACAACTCCACATTTCTACTCACACACATTTTAAAACCCTACGTTTGAACAGTTTAGGAATTCTTTTTAATTTTTTTTTTCTGTTAGCCACCAGGTGAACGGGTTTTTCATGATCAGTCGAACTGCCAGGAGAAGGAAAAATTATGATTTCATAAAACCAGGCATCCAATTCCTCACATGGAAAGTCAAAGTTCCCTCAGAAACACGGCTGCTTCCACAGTTATCTAATTTTACTTCTTTTGTCCCACAGGACCAGGTTTTAGAGAGGCTTCATTTATTTACAGGCCCTTCCACTGGGCTGCAGTTATCAGCCAGCAATGCTATGGACACACACACACTTCTAATGGCCTGTGTTTTGAAACCAAGTCTAATCTGATGGCGCAGTGCCCAAACTCCTTTTCTAGCACAGCCATTAAAGGATGTAGGTTATTGCTGTTGTCACCATTGATATTTGTCATTGTAATGTAATTAGGGCCCTAAAATGATGCATTACAGCCCTTGGCACAGCTTCTATTAAAATCTTTTCTTCTGCTCACTGAACTGCGACCTGCTTTCTGATGAATAACAGACAGACAGCTTTAGGGTGAGGAACAGATTCATCAAAGTAGTATTTTCCAGCTCTGGAAATAAAATAAATAAATAAATGAGTAAGAGGGCAACCTAAAAAGAAAAACACGGGCGCGGGGGGGGTGAGGGAGAAGGAAAGCAAACAGCATACTTGAATTTCATCTGACCACTTGAAATTCTGATTGCATATAATGAATCTTTCTTAGGACAATATATTCCCAGCCTGTGAATCACATGGTTAATCAGGGCTCTAATCTGCTATCCATCAGCCTATGCCAGCACTGTAAATTCCAATTACATTTATAGGTTATGTGGGTCATGCATTCCCGAACAGCTATATTCACGGACATCCCATGCAAACTGGCACATTTTCTGAAATGCTGTTGTTAGTGTTACTGAATGTTATAATACTATTCAAAGCTTTATGAAAGCTCCTGATAAACAACTGCTAAATTATTGCCTGTGGATACAGCGTGACGCTCAGAAATAGCACTAATGGCCCAATAAAAGGGTGACTGTTCATGCCAAAATACAAAAAAGATAGCTTTTGCTGCCACAGTTTGTCAAATCTGTTAACAAACACCGACACTTCTATTACTCCTTTCCCTGAACACAAAAGATGCCTGGTTTTGCCTAAAAACACACTAGCATGGAACCAGAAAAGATGAAGGAAAGGAAGAAAGGAAAGGCTTGGGCTCGAATCGCCTTTTTGCTTACGTAATACAAGCTTGTATTGTTTGCATCCTTTGGCAGACACCTACAAGACATTGTTTTAAAAATTTTGATCTCTTTTCACTGCCACTTATGTGACATCATTTTTAAAAAAGAGATTAAATATTTATTAACTACAATGTTAACCTTTTTCTTTTTTCTGCATATCAAGAGATGATAATAAAATCACTGTGCCAGAATCTGATCCCAGTAAAGTTATGAACATTCAGTTAAAAGTCCCTTCAGCATTGATGCCACGATTCAACACGAGAGCAAAAGCTTAGGTTTCTGATTCAGACAATGAAATCTTTTTGACCTGATGATTAAATGGTACTTTATTTCCTAAATACACCAAAAAAATCTGACACCTTAAGTTCACAAGTGCCTATAAAGTGTTCTGAAAAACATTCAACAAAGTCTGTATACAAGACTATACCTTGGGCTACATGTGGTGACCCAGTCTATGAAGTGGGCTCAGTAAAGCTGGTCTTTGGCGTACAACCACAGCTTCACCACTATCAGTTGCAGGAAAAGAGGAGCATGTGATGGACCATTAGACTCCTAAATCCCTTTCAGGATGGCAACACAGTGGTTTAATTCAATTTACCCTTGCCACACACAGCTAAAATAGGACATAAGCACTCGGTTAAATATGTTCAAGTACCTTAATTAGCATTTTAGCATATGTCCAAATTCTTAGCATTGATGGAGATTAAAAAAGAAGCAAGACAAGAGTCATGTAAAACTCCAGATATTAAAGTATTCAGAAATGTTCTAACAGATAGGGAGTTCAGAATAAATTTGTTGCTCAGAAATATCTATTTGAAGTCCTTTTTTCCTGGGAAAAAAAGTCATAAATGATTCTGTGGAGAAAAGAAAATTGGGATTTTATTTATAGCACATAAACTTTGGGAAAATATTTCCACTATATTTCACAAAGTTGCATGGTTATTACAATTACAAAAAATTGCTGGCAAAGAATTACCACTGGAGGCTCTAGGTTTGTCAGTGGAATGGAAACAAAACTACTATACATGTACTGTTGAAATAAACCAGAATAATAAGACATTATTGGGAAACCCATTTCAACAGCCGGTAGGAAGAAGAATATATGCAATTACACTTTCAGAAAAATAATCTGAAACAACTGTTATTTCAGGTTTAATTTGTTCTACACAATGCAGCCTTTGCCAAAAAGATCAATCTAGTTTATTAAGTGCTTACCAAGAATACATGCACACACCCTAAACAAGCATTTCACAAATTAGTGAGAACAAAAAAACATTATTACACTGTACGAAACATATCATGATTCTGAATAAAGCAAGCAAAAAAGCTAATCTTAGTATTTCACAGAAAATTAACTCTTCATTCATAAAGAAGAATGTGTTTTGTTTTAATCACAGACTTTTGTCTGGAAGTGCTTACTACAGTTCTACAGAACTGGAGGGAAATACTACAAGCCTTGAATATGAAATTTCTCTTCAGCCCTAAAGGAATGGTGTTTGGAAACCAGGACAAAAAGAGCCTAGTCTTGTAGTTAAAACAAGTGGAAGGAAAAGACTTTCTTACCCTCTCTAGTAAGAAGGACACTAAACAAAAAAACATCTTCTTCACTAAGTCAATTGCTGATGTTTAGGAGATACAGTCTGAGCAATGCACATACAAGCTGAATTGTAATCACAACCACCAGACTGCCAAATAACTACAGGTACCATTCTCCACTTCACTTTCCTACCAACTTTTTTACAAGCATCCCAGCTAAGCTCACAAAGTGATGTAACTTTCCCTTCTCAAGTTGAGTGTATTGTAAGTTAATTTAGTTGGCTGTTTTGCCAAAAATACTACAAACAGCAGCATAAGCAATAAACTGGAGTAGCAGACTTCTCAAAATCAATTTTCTAATGTACATACCACTCTGTGGGCTGCTGCAGTGAATTGAGAAGACACAGCTTTTATTTAATGTCTCAAGAATCACATGGAGCTGAACTGAGCACGAAAGGATACATCCTGAATCATTCATGATTAGGACAATAAAAAGCAAGTCAAGAAGGGTGACATATAAACATGCATCAAAAGCCTGTCACCTGATGAAGTCAATGGTTTTTTGTTAATACCAACTTACATCAGCAAGTAGGGGAACAGAAATGCACAGCCTGGAGATTACCAAAGTTCTTCAGTTGCTCAGACAGCCACAATGCTGCATCCTGCCCTGCCCTGACATATGTACCTGCAGAGCATACAGAAAAAAGGCTGCAAGTGGAACTTGAAATGACAATGACTGGCTTCAATTTCCCTTCCTCAAAGGCAGCAGGAAACACTTGCTGAAAAATCAGACAGAAATGAGTAAAAGGACACTGCCAAAAGGAAATGCTGTTTCCGTCAGTAGAGCTTTGAAGTCCTCTTTAAGGTACTATGCCTTCACCTACAAGCAATCCTCAGCATTTCACAGCAATACTTTTTTTGAAATATGTCCTCATTACATAGGGATGAGAAGTTTCCACCACTCTCTACCAATTTTTGAACTATGACTTCACAGTTTAAAAAAATACAGGAAAAACTGTTTTACACTTACAGACCTATGGCATCACACTAATGCAGCTTCAGTTCAAAGTTCAGTACTTTGCATCTGTCCCCCAGATGCAATTAGGTCAGAATTTCCCATTTTAATTTTTCCCACAACTGCTGAAAGACAGCAGCACATGCACAATCTCTTACTACTCAATTTCTGCCCTCACACACTCTGCCAAAGAGTGTGACCACAGTTTTGCACCTGCTGGAAACGGCACAAGCCAGTCTGAGCCTGTCCTTGCGGCTACATGCATACATTGGTTTTAGACTCCAGTTTTAATCTAGCTGGGGGAAGAAAAGTCTCTTATGTATTTATTTATGTGACAAGTTTTTTTATACTTTGTTTTACAGGGGTGACAGGAAAGCTAGTCAGAAAAAAATTCTGCAGATCAGTAGTTTTAATGTTATACCATGAAAAATTAAAGAAAAAGAAAAAGACAGAGTAAAAACTCGTTTTCTTAAAACCTATGCTTAACTTGAGGTGGTGGCCTTAACTGCTCTGAAAAAATATTAAGGGGGCAAGATTTCATGGAAAAGGTGAAAATATCTAGCATTTTTATCTAAAAGAACCATGCTTTTAAAATTTACATATACTGTGCTTACAAAAGAAAATTTTAAAAATAAAATAAAATAAAAATTAACAGAAAATAAACGCTGCAATAATTTTCCCACTACAAGACAGAACTGTCAATGTCTGCCTCTGACCCTTGCCAGAACTTCACTTTTGAGTGCAAATACATCTAAAGGAAGACTCAGAAATAGCTGGAAGTACCTGTTATCCTACATCCACTCTCTGTATTATGGCCACACTGCTTATGCTGGAGCAGCATCCTCCAAACGTTAATCACTTAGAAGCTGACGTGCTACCAGAGTTGAGAACTGCAAAGATTGTGACAGATTTCCAGCTACACCTCAAAAGTTATACTTTACAGTCTTGATACCTGAAGAAAGCACTGCAACCAGTGGCACCAGACAATGGTCTACCAAGAAAGGAAATTTAGTTCCTCCAGCAAATATTGTGTTCTTACAGGTTTTAACAAACTACATAAAACCAATCAATAAACTAATAAATGCAACAATCAGAAGTCACCCATAAAACCAAGAAATACAATGTAACTGCTAGGCTCACGTTTATTTTCTTCCAAACTCATCTGAAAGCCAGGAATCAGTCCTTCTGCATCAGGAACAAAACTATTTCTCTTCCATCTTTGGTTTCCTTTGTTTAACTGCCTCAGCCCTGCAGGTTATAAAAGGTGGAGCCCATAGTTCTCTGATAGTCACACTTGATTGTGTTTGCTTCCAGAAAAGAAAATACCAGGAATAAACATGATCTATTTGGTGGACTTGTTAATTCCATTTACAAGAATTCTCAGAGTGCTTGGAAACTTTGCTGTGTATTACCTTCAATCTTTCATCTCCTCTTCCTACCCAGCAATTTCACAATACATCACAAAAAGCAATCAATTAGCTCAATAAATAAAAAGATAAAAAGTATTTATTCAAAGGAAACAACCTCTTAACTCATTTTCCATTACCATGAAAATGAGCAATACTTAGATGTAATTTCTGCAGATTAACACAACAGATTTTAATATTTGAAACAGCAGGCAAAAATATTGCCCCTTTTAAGCCAATACAGAACAATTTTAACATCCTTGAAAGAGACGTAAAAACAGAGCATTCTCTGGCAATGATATTATCAACTTTCAATTTTGAATCCTTACAAAGAGAGAAATTCAAATAAGGCCTGTAACTCTCTCACATTTTAAACCAAGTGAAGTGTGATACCTGCTAATTCTTTCTCAAGATAAAGAAGTGTTCCATACTCTATCAAATCCCAGTTGCTGGAATAGAGTGACCATCTGAGAAGCAGAGTACATTTAAGAAACCTTTCTCTCTTTCTGATCTAAAGAATTTTTTAAAATTTTTTAAAATTTTTTTTAAATCAACGGACTACAAATGAAACTTTACTAAAATACCAGGAGTGTATAAGTAGTACACATTTTCTTTTACTCCAAATTTAAATGCAAGTTTCAGCTTCAGGTGTTGGCTCATGATTTCCTCCTGCTTGAGATGGCAATGCCACAGACCTACAGAAACACCAGCTGAAAACTTCCAGTACCCTGTAGGTAAGGGCAGCATGCCACCGGGAGCTTACACCATGAACGACAGAGCCAGTGAGGATCCCCATTCCCTTTCTCTGGAGCATGCTGCCCTGAGAGTACAAGGCACAGTGCAATGGAGCTGGGCAGCTGAGCAGAATATCCAGCATTCCACACTTGACACATCTCTGCCACCACAGAGATAATACTAATTCCTATTTGTATTTTTTAAGAAAAAGACTTGCTGCAGCAACCAGCTCAACAGGAGGGATTCTAGATGCAGCAGAATACTGCTTTTCGAAGAGGAAGAAAAAAAAAAAAAGACAACAGTTCCAAATACTATTGAGAAGGAAATATTGATATGAATTGTCATTGCTCATAATTTCAATCATCGTTCATCATAACTACCTCTGCTGAAAATTACTATTCTTATTTCAGCATTTCTGCAATTAGGATTTCTTGCTATTTTTCCTCCTAAGAAAAGGACAATGAAAGAATAGGTAATTTAAGTCTTTAGCATGTGAATACCAAACAAGTGGTACTTTCACTAGGGAAATATGTCTAAAATAATCATGTAGTTTACAATTCTCTTTTTAGCCTACCCAAGAAGACACATTTGCAAAGCAAATGCTAAGACATTTGTAAGACATGTATGCTTACTATGTCCAAAAAAATTCCCTTGTCCAGGACAGTTGGATACACTGAATGTATCTTGATGTTCAATTCATTTGAATGGCATTCCCCCAGTAAAACTCCTAGCAGAACAGACACTATCTGAGTCAAGCAACACATAACTGCATTTATCTTTAAATTACATCAGCATTATTGAAGTTTTCACACACTCTTCATCTAAAAGGGATTTCAACAAAAAATAACTTTTTGTAGAAAAGCAAAGTTTAAGACAATGCCATAAAAAAGCAGAACAGGAGGAATGGAGCAAGAAGAACTCTCTGGTTAGGAAATGTAGATTTTGTGGAACATTTTCCAGTGTATAACTCCTGTGGGATCACCCTTTGTGGAGAGCTACTATGAACTGCATTAATTTCAGATAAATGCTCAAGACACACCATATATTAAAGGTGCTTTTCATGATACTACACCTACAAGCTCTAATAGGAACATCCAGAACATGGAAAACACATCAAATGTAAGCAAATATAGGGAGTAAAAAACTCTAAACAGATTAACCATGTGATCATAAGCAGTTCTTCTTAAACATGTTCTTATCAAAAGAGCCATCAGTCAGAACAAGATTCCTTCACAAAGGAAGGAACAGTTTCACACCCATGACCCTCTACTATAAATATGTCTGGGCCAGAAACATGGATTACACACTCACCAATTTTGATGTACTAGGCACAGAAGAGGCTCTCCCTTTACCCAGGTACTCTTGCTTGTCCCATCCTTCTGTTGGTAACATTTTTGTGGGCATGTGATAAACTAAGCAATGAAATTATCCTCATTAAAGCAGAGCCCACTTCCAAATGAAACTATTATTCTTTTGAAATACAAACACCATCCCAAACCCAGTTTACCGCAGGGCTGACCCAAATGCAGGATCACCCCTCTCATTACCACTGCCTTCTTCTGTGCCTGCTCAAAGTGCACAGAAGACTTCAGTCCTAGACACACAAAATCTCCAAGATGAGACTTTTTCTGAACACTCTTTTGAGTCAGAAAACAAAAGCATAGTTAAGGGAGTAAACCATGCAGCAGCATTTCTGTCAAGCTGCTTATCTTATTAGAGATACCAGTAGTTCTCTGGGCAAGATAAGGCAGCACCCTGTTTCACTTTCTCCACTACCACTACCACCAAGTCATATCGGTATCCATCACACCCTAAACTTTTCACCTCTCAGGTTAGTATCATGATTGGTTTAGCTTGAAGTTTCAACTAGCCTTTGAGCCCACTGTTAGATATCTGGTAAATCGAATCACCAATATTCAGCTTCACAGTGAATTCAAAACAATCAATAAATATCAACTAGTGCAAATTAGTGGTGTACACCAAGTCAGTGCTGGTAGAATGAAGAAATAAATACTGTGGTCAAAACTGTGAGGGAAAACACCACAATCACAAAACAATGCACGTTTTCTCAGTTATACCAGACAGAATGAGAGAAAACAAAACCCCATTTCTGTGCCCAGTTTCCTTTGGATTTAATGGATTTCTGGCTCTTTGACATGGAATAATTCTATGGTTTACCATAATGCAGTCTCTGGGCTTGTTAATTTCATATTTAGCTTGCTAGGTCTGTAACCTTGCCACTATTTTAATCAAAAAGGTTTCAGACAAGCATTTACATGAAAAATACTCATTCAAATCCTAACATTTTTACCCACAAAAATACACAGAGGTTGGATATATTTTGGTTTATGAAAATCTGTTTTGCACAAGCTATGATAATTATTCCTTTTTATAATAGCAGCTTCCTATGACAATTTGAGACTCAGTTGTGCTATTCTGTTCGCATTAGAAATTTGCCAGAAATACAGGAAAGGAAACCTTAAAATTACTGAACTACCTAACGACAGTTTGCAAACCTGCTTGTGTAAAATCATTATCTATTTTTCACTGAAGAAGCAGAAAAAGCTGGGAGGAGTAGGATGGAAAATAGGTTTGATGACAAGCAGCTTCTTTTGTGTGAGCTTCAGTGAAGATGAGAAAGTTGGAAAATATTATACTTCAATATAAAGTGAAATCAGTTAAAAGTTACTGATTTATTTATTGAAATAAGTCCATTTTCACTATTATAACATACCAAGAGTGGGTGAAAGCAAGGGAAAGAGAACTGAGAAAACCTTTATTTTTTATGTCACCAACAAGGGATACAAATACTTTTAACATCACAAGTATAACTTCTGCTCCCCAGCACAAAACCAAAGTTGCCTTAAACTAGCTACAGAATAACTCAAGGAGCTGGATAAATAATCAATACAGTAAAACCTTGCCAACTCCTCAATTATTAGGACCTGAGCAAGTCAGTTCAACAGCAGTTAAAGCACACCTGTGTGTACTTAAGTCACACTCTTAAATACCATCCACATGCACCAAACAGCACTTTATCTTAACTTTGTACCTGTAAACAAAGTCTTCAAAATAGATGCCATTTTTCTGCAGTCTAAAGCAATACAAAATTACTCCCAATATCCTCAGCAGAAACCATGTAAGGCTTGTGTGATACATTTGCAAATCAGATTTTCTCCAGCTCTACTGACTAACCTAGACTGTATACTGAGAGATTTTATAGTTTTGTTAAATTCATAGCTATTCTGCATCCGAAGTTGACTCCCTTCTGACAGAGGGTAACCTTTCTACAAGGGGTAGAAGCAAACCGATGCTCAAATACAGAATGTGACCTGCTTTACCACCTAAATTCCACTGCTTCACCAAAGTGGAAAAACAGAGCAGTATTTCAGTGGAGAGAACAAGATATCAAACATTTCTTTTGTATTGTGTTGAAGAGAGTCCTTAGACTAGCACTTCTTTTCAAAAGTTCAACTTGCATTTATGCTCCAATTACATTTGCAACTTCTCTCGTGTACGGCATTTATATACTGAGGAGTGATGATGATTCAGTCAAAGCTGTGATCCTCACTACTGAATATGAAGCTGGTTTGCCTAATCTTTTGACATCTCACATTGTCATTACCTTCCTTCCTTCAACCTCTGCAACAAATAAATCAAGAGAGCCTTGAGGAATACATTGTCTAGTGGGCAGGTAAAAATATAATCGTGGTTTAAAAGACATTGAGAAACTAGCCATTTGAGAGCTACACCAAGATCCTGCCTCAGATTAATTCTGCTGAGTTTCACACAAACCACTCAGCACAGGAAAGTGTATCAAACCCCCTATTTTCCCTGACTTTACAATGTAATTGCTTGTACCAAAGAACCAAGATCCCACAGTGCTCCAACCACTGCATGTACAGCCATAAATGCATTGTAAGGGTCTGGGCACACAGGTGTCATGAATACAACTGCAAGAAATTTTGTTCTGGTTTTCCCCAAAAAATCCCACCCTGGCAAAAAAGCAGTATTACGCCAATGTCCAAATGGAGGATATAGGCTGAGAAGATAGACTACCACAGGCAAACTCCCTGAATACAAATCAAAGCATTGACTGCATTACCACCACTAAAATGTACGTTACTGGAACCTGTTAACTGCAGCTGGGATGGGAGACAGCAAAGTTCTAATGGGAAACAAAATGAGGACAAAACTATCTTGGGAAAAAGCACTCTGCCCCAAGCATACTACCGTATCAGAGAAACACAGCCACTTCTAAGTGACTCCTATGTAATAACATCTCACCTCCCATTTCTTAACACAGTGCTCTCCAAACAATCCCCTGCGGTAAGGGCAATGCTTCAGGAAACAGTATTATTTCCACTTCCCAGACAGAGATCTGAAGCAGTGAAAGCCACAGGTGAAGTCTCCAGAAGACATGTAATGGGATTTTTAAAAATGTCTTAGCAGACTAGACATGTAATTCTGCAGAAAGTTAGCAAGAGACAAATACTCAAGAGGATTTTCTAGAATACCTAAGCACATCGGGCTTCTACCCTTACTTATAGGTATGTAAATGTAGCTTTGCATCCTAAAAACCACAGCACATTACTAGAAAAATCCTAAACTACAGTCTTCAGCCCCTAGTCTGTCCACTCAGGCATGACACAGTGATGAAGTCACCAAAAGGGCATACGAATTTCCATCTTTGTCACTGAAGCTACCCACTAACCCTGCTGAGTCTTGGGTTGATCAAGTCCTTTTGTCATACAGCTCACAACTCAGCCCTGCAAAAACCTTATCCCTGCAACTCTGGCAACTCACTGCTTCTCCAGCCATGCTCCTCAGAGAGCTGAGAATCTCTGCCAGCATTATTCACACATAAAATACAGCAGAAACACATTAAAAAAAAGAGTGGAGATCAGACAGACTTCTGCTTAGAGGTGAAAGAGTTTAGTCAGGCCAATACATACATTACTTATATTCTTTCTTTACTTCTCTTTCCCTGTGTAATATGTTTCTGTGAAAAGTGGAAATATTCCCAGTTCTTCCCCTGGAGAAGGAAAGTCTCTTTTCCAGGCCCTGCTTAGAACCAATGTAAATGAAAAACCACCACAGGCTAAACCATGTAAATAAGTTTCAGGCAGGGAGTTTAAGCAAGTACAACTCATCCAGCTGACCACAGTCTTTCCAGCGGGGACAGCACAGCATGCACCTCTCTTTCAGCTTTACTGGACCATTAAGAATCTCACACAAACCAGAGTGTTTTCTGCTGGGTATACCAATCATTTTCCTGGGAGAGAAGAAACACAGGTCTTGCTAGTAGAAAAAAAACCAGCTGAATTAAGATGAACCAAGAATCTTGCCTTCTGCAGCTTTTTTTGTTTAAGAAAAATCAATATTATGCTTATACTTTGATATAAACATTAGGTACCACTCTTCAGAAAGTGATTCTGAAACTAAGCCAAGGCAGCATGTATTGACAGGACCAGCTTTGGTGACTTCAAGCAATGAGAGATTTGAGACACTCCTGCAACTTCAACATACCCCTATGAAGTACCCTCCATATGTGCTAGATTTCTTTGGTACCATGCTGAGTCCCTTAATTTACATCACATCCATTAAGCATTTGTCTACCCTCATTCTGCAGCCCGCTGGTGTAAAAGTGCCCACAGCATTGCTCCCATCTCGCTGCAGAGAGCAGTCAAAGTAGCTTATCCAAGGTCTCACAGGAATCCCTTGACAGCATGGTACAGAAACTTGCACTAGCTTCCCTCCAAGCCCCAGATCCTGGCAGCTGGATCTCATTCACCTGAGAGCTCTCTGCCTTGCTTTACGTTAATACAGAGAGGCATTTCCTGTGTCTACAAATTTTCAGGCCCTCCAAGTCTGTCACAGGCTTAAAAAAAAACCCTCTTGACCCTTAATGCAGTGCATACTTACAGCTGCATTTTTCTTTCAAAATGTGTAAACTAAGATTATCCAAAGATTTTTTCACCTACACAAAGAGATGTTAAAAATCAAGGCTCCAGACAAAACACACCTCTGAGTTCCAAGCACAAAGAGAAAGCTAACAGCAACCAAACAAAGGATGAAAGTTAATTCCCTACATTCATAAGGCCTTTATGTCAATTTGACTGAAAGAATATTTGAAAAAAAATGTTGCATATGTAAAGAAGCTAGACATTTGTATCCGCAAAGAAAAGTCTTATGTCTTTCCATGGAAGAAGGTCCTTCAGGTACACCTTAACAGCATTAATAGCAAGGCTGCTAATGTTAGTTTCGAAAGTATTTTGTATACATGCTAGAAAACTCATCCTCAAACAGAAATCTACAACCTCAGAAAGAAAAAAGCAACCATATTTATGGTCATAGGGGCCCTCTTCTTGTACAGTCTTGTGGTGCTGTTTCTTTTTACATCTCTATGTACATGACCAAACCTAAGACCAAGAACAATTTTCATCCTTGGTAGATTGTGGGTTTAGAAAAAAGACAGAAAAAAACCATGGCCCAAAAATTCCTAGGGTGTCACAGGCACACAATCGTAAGACTTTTTCTTATGCTGCCAACAACTGAAAAAGGATACATTTTTTGGTGTCACTAGTCTGTAGAGATAAAACCCGGAAACTTTGTGGGGGTAAGAAAATTAACTGCCTTGTAGATACCAATGGAAAATGTTCTATTTATGTTCTTCACATTCAAGACACATTATCAGCTTTGTCTTCCACCTCTACAAAAAAATGAAAGCAGAGAGATGTAAAGGAAGCAGGGTATCGCTCTTGAATTAATTAAACCAAGAACTTCTACACAATTTACTTCTCAAGAACAAATACATAAAAAGTAACTCTGACATAAAAAGTCCTTTGACATTTGGAAGAAGTTGCCAAGGATATTTAATACAGTAAATAAGCAGGAAAGCCTCATCAATGCTCAATTTTGCTGTTGTTGCAGATACTGTTTAGGACAAGACAAAAAGAAAACATACATCTTGCCACCAGAAATTAGGATGTACTGATAAAAACTGTAAATAAGCAACATGTTCAGACTGCAATAGCCGTCTGCAATTAGGACAGAAAGTCTATTGGTCAAATTGAGTATAAGAATAGACAACCTATCCTTTGTTAACACACTGACGCAAGCATACGGTGTTTTATGCCCCCAGAGTTTTTCAAATCTTGTGTTATTCAAGACTGTGAATGTGTATTTCAAGAAGTGCCACCTACTTTGTATCTAGTCACATGCTCTACAAAATTACAGAAACCTGACATTAGTGGTGTTGTAGCTGACTCTCTTTTACACTTTCGCACAATTCTATCTTTCAAAGACGGCACTAAGAAATTGGATGGTTCTCATACGGAGTGAATGGTACTGCAGGGAAGTAGGAGATGTGAGAAGAAAACCAATTAAATGGTTTACTCAAAACATTCCTTTTTTCTTTGCCTTCCCCCCGAAATGGAAAAGTGCTAAGTGTTTTGGCCAGGTTTGGCCTTACTCGCTTTTCTTTCCTTCTCCAAACGTTATCACAAGACCTGTCTCCACTATTTCCAACTTCTATCTCCAAATACAATTAACAGAATAGCAGACAGGAGGACAGCTCAAGTATCAATGGTGTTACATCTCCTGGTAACCTCTGAAGCATAAGGACAAAGGAAACTCCATAGCACTCCATAGAGTTAAGGCACTGCTGGACCTTGTTACACAGAGAACACGGGTTTGCAAGGAGCCCTCTTCCCTCCACAGCAAACACACATCAATTCAATATTCAGTAATTCTCTAGAATCTCTCATCTAATAATGGATGTTATCTAACTAAATCTTAGATCACGCCCCATCATATACACATCACCACCACTACAGTGAGAGACAGAGGCACAGAAATGTTACCAAACTTTTGCAAAGAGCTGCAGACCTCACAAACTCGCTGTCAGAGAAACCCCAGCCTGTGATTTGTCACATGCCCTAAATTTTAAAAATGGCCTCTTCCCCAGATCTGAAGCCAGCAAGCCCCTGGATAAGCATCAGGAGTTATCTAGAGCAGGAAACAGCAACACTGACTTTTCTCTGCAGACCCATGGTGCTTCATGAAGGTCAAGTACCAAACTTTTGCCTCCTGCAGCCATCATAAAAATCTTGTGGAAACCCACGTTCCTCTTAACCAAAACCACAACACAGTTTGGCTCAGCTGCTGGGCTCAAACACCCACACAGAATCCATGCTGCCATGGACTGGAGTCCATACCAGCTTCTTGGCTGCCAAGCAGCAAGATGGTGGCTTGTCCACTTCCAGCCCAACACAGGATCTCTCAAGGAAGGCAAGTGAAAACACATGGACAAGCACTGTCAGTCACAAGTGTGCTTCCTACCCCAAGCCCTAGCTACACTGCACTAGCTATTTTTGCACCTGTTAATAGGAAAGTGGATGGAAAAGAGTACTGTGCCTTCAAAAAGAAGTCAAGAATCATTTCACATATGAAGCATGGCTGAAAACTTCTTACTCACCCATGTGAACAGGTAGAAAAGGAGAAAAGTGGCTATCCAACAGAAAAACTTTCCTCAAAGATTTTTCTATTTTCCCACTCATTTTAAAAAGTAACATTTGAATTGCATGATAAAAGGAGAAATTAGTTTACCAGCACACAAAAGTTACAGAGAAAGATATTAATCAGATATCCAAATATTTTAATCTGGAAGCCTCATTGTCTATGTCATTATAAGAAATGTGCAAAAATGAAGATCCACCTCTCCTGCCAAGAAGCAAAGAGACTTGAGAAAGAAAAAGTGTGATCAAAATTCTTCCTCTTCCTTAACCCCCAGCTAAAAGCTCACTCAAGTTTGCCTTATGAATAATTTTAAACAATACTGTCAAGTTAACATGGTAAACGACAGCTTCAGCCATGGAGCAATTGTCAGTAACATCCTGTAATCCTCATTTTGCACTGAGATCTGTGCATTACCACTGAAGTATTCTCCCATCCTCTACAAGGATCTCACTACTGTACCAGTACAACGGGTTTCAGGTTACCTGCTCCACCCTCCTCCTGTTGCAGTAACCCCACGTGTTCCCCTGAGTTCTGACGAAACCAATTGCCTTCAGGACACTGCAGACCCAGGATATGTCTTTTTGCTGTTGTTCCTGGTTTTAAAATTGTCAGTGTTAAATTTCTAAAGCACCTACTGTCACTGCCTACAAGTACCACAATATTTCATTAAGTATTTGCAGAGAAGCATGTATTGGCCTTGCTCTGATTTGCTGATTTAGGGTTCAAAAGTCAGAAAAGACAAGGGGAAAAGATCCCATTTGTCTCCAAAGCACTCTTCTGCTATAGCATATGTGCACACCCCTAATTGAATAATATGGGCTACACCTGCAATTGAAATGCAGGTGATGTCTCAGCAGCAGCTTCGTCATGCCCTCTCTGTGGTGCTACTCCATCACTGGTTACTCAGCCCTAGGGCAATCACTTCTTTCTGGGATAAGCTAGAACGGGTCAGAGACGGTTTTTCTCATCTGCAGTCTCCAAACAGCCAAGCCACCTCCATAAGCAGGCAGAGTAACATAAAAGAGGCTTACTATACTTTAGATGGAGGAAAGAACAGCACCTTTAAAACTTAAATGCTCTCAGTAATCATATAGAACATGCACACAGTATGTAATACATACCAAACAAAATCTAGCAGCAGGACCTAGTGTTATGAAGATTCTTTATAACACGAAGGGGACAAACTTTCACTTCTGCTCAGTTGTGGGTCGTTCCATCAAGGTTTTTTAAGCAAACACAAGAAAAAAGAAAAGCTCATGTTCTCACTACCAATGTTCCACATCCCAAACATAACAGTGAAAAGTTTTTCTCCTTTAGAAAAATTTGAATCTCATGCAGCAAATGTCAAAAACCTCTGGCTGTGTAAGATTCTGCAGAGAAGCTATTTAAATAGACCAAAAGAGAGACCAACTTAGAAGATCACCACTCAAAACTATGTTCTCTGTTTCCTTCTAACACATGAAGAACTGTCATCACCGTATCTCTGCCACCTTACAACACAAAAACTTAACAAGCGGTTCCAGAAAGACTCTTTATATATTTTCAGTTTGGTACTATTTATTCTTAGAAGAGTACACCTCGCACATTTTCTGAGAGCAGGAAATTATGACAAAAAATTGGCAGCTGTATCTCATACTCAGCTCCATTGGCTTTATCCTGCATCTTGGTATGTTTTAGTCCTTACTTGCAAAGAAAAACAAACCAAACCAACCAACCAACCAAAAAAAAAAAACCAAAACAAAACAAAAAACAACCCACCCAAAAGCACAAAAAACAACAACAACAACCACCCAAGCCAATTATGGAAGGAAGAAATTTTAAAAGTGTGAAACGTGAACAGTTTGGCAGCTTGAAATTAGAATGGAAATAAAAAGAACTCTAAACTTATTTTGTTTATCCCACAATTAATTTTCAGCCAATCTCATGATATTCCAGTGACTGGCACAACGTAACATTTGGAGTTGGCAATACAACATACCATACAACTACATAACCATAAAGAGGCCAATTCAAGGTTACTAGGGGGACTATAACTTTGACTTGCCTGACATTTGCACATTTAAGTGTCTTAGCCATAACACCACAGTGCTCAATACCATTAGGCACCTGTCCTGGACTAAGAAAGATGATTTTTGTATCTAAATCCTATCCATACAGGTAAGAAATCATTATTTATAGTTCTATTTATAATTTGTGACATATTTCAGTTATATTTAAAAACTATTATTTAAACAAAAGAAATATGGACACCTGCTGTTGACATTATGCCAACACCATTTCTGCTACACTGAACCTCAGAGTTTGTGTCACCACTAAGACAAACAGTTATCAGGGGGGAAAAAATCAGAGAAGTACTTGAAGTAGAATCAGAGAATGGATTGGGTTAGAAGAGACCTTAAAGTTCACCTAGTTCCATGCCCCCTGCCACAGAGGCAGAGACACCTTCCACTAGGTACCACTGGAACTGTAAAACCATTACCTTGAGCCAAGACAAAACCTGTAAGAATACAGATAAACAGAAAGACAAATAGGTATTCTTAAAACCAATCCATATTTTTGCATTTTAAAATCAAGATTAACTTTTAACTTGAACATTCAATTTCTGACAGAACAGCATTTCTTGACTATAGACAGGTTCAGCTTCCAGATACACTTTTGTCACCTGCTAGTTAATGCAAGTATCGGTTTATATAGCCCACGTTTCACATTATCATCTTTGTTCTGCTTCCACTGCACCTTGTGGCTAAACAGGTTTTCTGAAAGCCAGTGACAAGAAGCACACCATCTGCAGACCACAAAGGTAACATTTTTAACAATTATAATTGCACTGTTCACTGACACACATTTTTGATAAGCCAAATCCTCTATTACATCCATAAACAGTACACTACATTTATCCACAAAAGAAAGAGTAAAAAAGCAAGACCAAATTGATAACTCTGAATTCTCCATGTCTGACAGCCTCGATGTTAAATTTTTTCACCAGTTTTAATGCACCAAGTCTATGAAATTCAACGTGACTGACCAGTGTAAGCACCCTCTTAACATTTTGTAACATAAATCAAAATCGGAATCTTAAGGAGCTTACTTACAATGGCAATTATTTCACATGCCTGAATCCTTATGTTTGAAGTTATTTCCTTAACTGAGACAAGCAGCCAAACACTTTTAAACCAGCTTTACAATCAGGTCTGCAGTCTTAATTCTACTTTCTTAATGTCTGTTTTGTGTAATGAAAGAGCTCCTCTAGGAAAACTGGTAATGAGATCAGCGAGTGTATAACTAAAACCTGCACCGCAATGCACATACACAATAGGGCAGGATCAAGTTTACACAAATGCTGTAAAGCCTGGGCATCCCAGCAAAGCAATACTTCACTCTGAAACCTATGTGCTAATTAATGTTTTTTTTTCCCTGTGCTGAATGACCTCAGCACTTCTTTTTTGCCCCTAGAAGGACGGCAAATCTCACCGCACAAAATGGTGCAAAAGCTATACACAAAATGGTGACGCAGCTTGTCTCTCTTGGTGGATAGTAAGTCCTGATTGCTCAGAAGGAGCCTTATGCCTGTGTTGTATTTCCAGCCATACTGGACAACCCAAAGAGCAGTGGTGCCAGGCAGGAGGGGAGCTTCTCACTGCA
>JBBMKD010000115.1:39179153-39183663 GCA_037834095.1 Argya squamiceps
AGAGAAGTTCCAAATCCCTAACTTTGAACAGAAATGCATACAAAACAATTTTCAGGTGATCTTTCTTCTCCCACCCAATACTTACTTTATTTCTGCAGTTTACACTCGCCAGCAACACTGGCAAATTGCTCAAACATTTGCTAAAATGAGTTGTCAGTATTAAACTCCACTACATAAGAAGTTCCCTCACTGGAAAACAGGTCAGATGTTTAATTCATTCTCCTCTAGAGAAGGTTAAAAAATACACATTATCAAATAAGAAACTCTAATTTACACTAGTATGCTCTAGCTGACTAATCTCTTCCTAATCTTGGCCTAAGTACTAGAGTTCAAGGCAGGATCGATAGCAGCCCTCCAGTATCTAGAGGGGGACTATGAGAGAGCTGTAAAGGGCCTTTGACAAGAGCATATAGTGATAGGACAAAGGGAAATGGCCTTAAACTGAAAACATGGCAGGTTTAGTTCAGATATTATGATAAATTCTTTACTGTGAGGATGGTGAGGCACTGGAACAGGGAGGCTGAGGATGCCCCATCCCTGGCAATGTTCAAGGCTGGGGTGGATAGGCTTTGAGTAACTTGATATAGTGAAAGATTCCCTGCCCATTGCAGGGTGGAGTGGAACGAGACAATATTTAAGGTCCCCTCCAAATCAAGCCATTTTATGATTTTATGTTTACACTGTCACAGAAAGCTCATTTACTCCTTTGTGTTTGAGATGCTAACACATTGGCTCTGGACAGAAATCCAAGTAAACAGCCTGAGAGAAACATCAACATGGTTGTAACATTAACTACATTTGTAGCTCCAGCTTCAATCAGCCCAGGTTAACCAAAAAAAACAATTTTTCCACACACTCCTTTTCCTAATACACATTCATGAGGCAGCTAGCATCCCAGAAAATAAACTCCAAATGTTTGAGACCAGACAGAAAGGAAGATACAACCCACAAACCCATCTATACTCACAGACACTCTCCCTGTGAAGTACAGGAGTGCCTGCATGTGTGAAAATAGCATGTGGAATGTCAAGCGAATAATGCACAATTGGCAGACAAGACCATAACCTACAAAGAGTCCACATAACAAACATGAGACAGAAGACTCAGGGCCAGGTGAAGAAAAAAATTTCTGATGCACTCAAGCATGCAATTAAGGCAAGTCACACAGAATACACACTTTAAGATTGATGGGAGAAATTATACAAGCCATTCTTACAACAAAACAAATTATCTACCTACCTGTTTATGCATCTCTATATTCAGCCCATAGGACATCTCGTAATACTAAGAAAAAAGAAAATTATTCTATTTAGACCTTGCAATTGTGAAAACTATTTTGAAATTTACTTTGACTGAAACATCATCTGTATAATGACACACAGACCTAAACACATTTATTTGCCTTGAATAGTTCCTGGAATTGCAAAGAGTGCATTTCAGAATAAACTATTTTTTTTGTTTATCTACATAGTTTCATGTTACATTTACAAAGAACAGCTGTAAAACAAAGCAAAAACAGACAACAAAAAAAAAGAAAAACAATTACAAGCAGAGTCAAGGATTAGAAGCAGAAAATTATCAAGATTCTATTCACTAGCACACATAAGACATGCCAAAAAAACATCCAAAGTGCTTCAAGCATATAAACATACAAATCAGCAATGTCTAACAGACCAATTATTCAGTATTTTAAATTTAAAAAAAAAAAACAAAAACAAAAAAATCCTGTAATTAAATTGCAGGAATGAAAAAAGAAAAAGGAAAAAACACGGAAATTTAGGGCCAGAGCAGACACACTAATCTAAGTACATCCTGCTGTGCCCAAGTACTGCAGGGAACTCTGCTCAGTATGTAATGTTAATACCAAATAATCTCCAAGAAAGACTTAGGCATATCAGGCATTAAAATGACAACTGCGAGCCTTACAATTTGCTTGTGCTCTTAAGAGTTTTTCAAGGTTATTTACTCTTTTTGTGTATACAAGAGTATTACTTGTCATGTGCATATGGAAAACAGCTAATCCTTCAGATATGTACAAGAGAAGAGATAGCAAGAGCTCCTCTAGAGTTATCATGATCTATCACACAATTATCTATTTAGACATGTCTTTCTATGCATATTATTTAACCAGGCAGACCACAACAACTGAGGAAATCCCTTTCACAGCTGAGATCCCTGACAATCTCAATTTAATGAAATAATGATTCAGCTGCCGAAGAGGAATAGTTCTTCTAGGAAGTAGGCTTTGGATTTGCATGTGCATATCTACAATTTTGTCTTACTCCCATCATAGAAAAAAAATACTATCCTGAACCATTTTACAGCAATATGACCATTGGGACAAGTCAGCAAAAGTGAAGAAAGTGAAAACATCATCCCCAGGTACACTACGGAAGTTGCACACAGCTTGAAAGGGCTGACAAGTGATTCGCTAGCATTTGAAAGAAACATCATCAATTGCTTAAAAGGTTAAAAAGCCAGTTGCACACAGATACTGACTGCTGCAAACAAGTTAAAAGACCCCGGAAAGTACTGATTTATAATGGAAGCACTGATGCAACCTCAACAACAGCAGCGCTACTACAATCTTCCTGTTCGCCTCCAGCAATCCGAATGTATGTCAGTCTCAGTGTACCAGGCTAATAGACATTTTGAATTTGTTATGCAGCTTGCTTACCATGACATAATGTCGCTGCATCTCTGTCTTCTCACTGGCCAGTTTTTCACATTCTAGCTTCAAACTGTTCAAGAGACAAAAATAAAAAAACATGGGTGCTTCAAAACACTAAAGTGACATTCTCCTGAGCACCAGCTGTTCCCCTTTTCAAACATTTCTCTACTACCCAAACATAAATGTGTATTCCAGCTCTTGCTTGGGAGTTTAGGATGGGGCGTTACACTTTTCCATTTTCAAGGAATACTATGCAACATCCCCATCTCTAAAAGAACTGCATACACACACGTGGTATACACAGAAAATTATTTTTCTGACAAAAAACTAAACACCAACACTGGTTCACAGAAGAAGCACACAGGGGTAGGTATCTTTACCAGCCAAGCTTGAGAAGCTACTAACAAAAATGTAATTTGGATTTGCGAGTTTTTATTTAGGTGTTTTAGAAACACCTCTTTCTTCTACTCGACCCACAGAAGAATCGAATGCACATTACCACTTCAAAAAGAAAAACTTGTGGATTAGAATTTTTGCTCTTTGCTATTACTGATGATAGAACTGCAAGCAAAATAGTGCACGTAATTTAAAGAATACCGTGGTAAATACTAACACCTCCAGTATTTATTTTGTTTTCAGAAGCCCGCTAAACAATCCTGCCAGAAGTCACTTGTCACTTTGAGGACACAGCGCTCTTCCACCTAAGGATAATGAAATAGCTCGCCGCCTCACTTCCAGGTTATCAGCACTTGACATGTCAATGAAAGGCGTGAGGGGGCCGAGCCAAGACAGGATGCCTGTCCTGAGCGGCATTTCGAAGAAAAGCAGAGGACGAGCCCAACCAGACACATATTTTTCTATCAACACCCACCCTCCCCCACCCCGCAGCTAAAAGTAAACAAAAAGACCAAAAGAAACAAAAGAATTTAAAAAAAAAAAATGGACAACCAAAAACGGAACGCGGGGAAGACAAGAAAATCCGCTCGCACCGCTAGGCTCGGGGCCCACGGGAGCCCCTCGTCCCCAGCGTCGGGAGCGGAGCAGGACGTGCAGGAGCCGGCGAGGAGCGCCTGCCTGGGGTGGGTCCGCCCCGCTCCCGGGTTCCGCCAGGGGTCCCGCGCCCCCGCCCCGCCGCCTCTACGGGCGCGGCACTGGAAAGGGCGAGAGGAAAGACCGCGCCAGACTCGGGGCAAGTAGGCAGTTTTACCTGTGGTACTGAGCCTGCAAAAACTGAAACTCCTCCTTAATCCGATCGCAGGATTCTGAAATGGTGAATTTAAAGGGCTGCGCTGGCTGGTGAGGAGCCTGCAAGCAAGGAACAGCAGGTCTTTTAATCGCCCCCTCTCACCCGGCCACCACCTCCCGCCCGCCGCCGTTGGCCCTAGCACTCGGGCTCCGCCGAGGCGCAGCCCTCCAGGTCCCCGCTCGTCCGCGGACGAAGGCGCGATGCCCCAAAACGCCCCGAGATGCTGCCCCGACGTGTCCGCCGGCGGTGCGGGACCGCCGCTGGAAGAGGCGTCGCCTGCTCGGACCCTCCGCACCGGCCGCAGCCGCGGGACGCGGGGCTGGAGCCGGGACGGCCGCGCACCGGGCGAGAGCAACTCAAACAAGCCAACCCCGACCTGAGGAGGCGGCGGCGGCGCGGCGGACAACAATAAGAAAATGGCTACAACTCCGCGGTGCCCGCGCCGGAGCGCTGCCCGCGGGGCCGCCTCCGCCACTCACCGGGTGCCGGGTCTGCGGGTACATCTTGCTCAGGTCGCGGATCATCCACACCGCTTCAGGGGGCGCTGGCGGCCGGAGCGGCGGGGATCAGAGCTGCAGGCGCGGCGGCGGAGA
>JBBMKD010000115.1:39185321-39201754 GCA_037834095.1 Argya squamiceps
GAGGCGGTACCGCCGGGGCAGCCCTGGGCGCCCGACGGCTCCCCCAGTTCCCGCTGCCCTGCTGCAGTCGCCGACTGCGACGTGATTTAAGTTTTGTTGCCTTTTTCTCTTTTTTTTTTTTTTTTTTTTCCTTTTTCTTTTTTCCCGGTTTACTGAAGGAACTCCGTCTTTACTTGGAGAAGCGGTGAGAGGGACAGGGTGTTCTCCACACGCAAGAGGAACGCTTCAGGACCTGGTCGTTACATGCTCTATTGTAGTACTGCCGCGTTTGTGTTCGACGGGGCGTTTTGTCCCGGCTTCACAGGGCGGCTGTGCCGACTGCGTACTGCACGTTTTGGAACGTACGGTAAACACGCCTGGAAGCGACCTGTGGGAAGGAAAGAACAGGAGCTACGGCTTCCTCTCTCAAGCAGCTAAAGCTGCAGCAGCCGCGGCAGCTGCGTTTTGCAGGCCGGGTAGCAGGCGTCAGAAAGTGTCTTCCCAGGCCTGAGTACCGTATGCTTTCTCCAGGGTTGTCACTGAAGTGCTGGAACGTGAGCACCTGATTTCACACATACTCCCCCGGAAACAAACCCCATTTTGCCCGTAGTAGTGCTGTGTCCTAAAAAGACCCCAGAACATTTTTTCTGCAGAGCCCCACTCTAGACAATGCTGTGCAGTGACGCATACATGAGGGATAGGCTCTTAGATTGGGGTGGGTATTTTTTTTTCCTTGTGTCTGTCATGCTTAGATTTGCCTTCAAGCAGTTTTTATTCCTGATAAACTGCAGTTTAAACCCGCATGCAAAATAGATGTGGTTTAGTCATGTCATTTTTGATGCCTGTATACCAAATCTGTAGTCTCAAAACATACACTCAGCAATTAATACTCTAATGATGGTAGCTAAATTATGTATGCTTACAGGTTTAGTTGTAAGTTCTCTTTACTGCCTACAGATCTCTGGCTAAGGCCTGCAGCTATTGAGCACCTTGAGGCCTTGATAGGACATGCCACCAAAGTTTTACCATTGAGGTTTTGCATTGCATGAGTGACCTTCAAAGGCTGATCCAGTGGAACAGTCGTGGTGGTGATGATATCCATCTTCTGCCATTGCCTAGGACTCAGCTGCAAGAGGCGCACAGTAGAAATTCTATCTTTTTCTGGAATTTGTAACCAAAGTCTGCTCTGCTATGGTGAGTGCTATGATCACTATCATCTGGAGCAGTTTGCCACAACAGATTCTTAATCCTTTTGAAGAAAGATATTGCCTAAAATGGCAAGTGCAAAATGGGCCAAAATATGTCCATCCCTCTCACCTTCTGTTTTTATATCACCAAAAATATCTACATGTTACGTATTGCAGTACTCAGCCTCCAGCCTGCTTGCATGTGTAGTTTTTGCTATAATTTTCATATCTACCCAGGTCATAATCAGATTTCTATAGGCATTTAGACCTCTAAATATTGTTTAAAAATTTCATGATAAAACTCCTGCCTCATTATGAAAATGCTGCTTCTCATGTGTCTAAATCTTCCAGTACCAAAAGTGCTTTTAAAAAATCAATCATGAGCACTTCCAACTGCTCTGAAATAGAGGACAATCACCATATGCCTGGACCAAGTCTTGACATTCAGAAGTATGGCTGCCAAATCTAGAATTGCTTAAGTGGCTGTCACCAAGAGTGTGAAAGCTGTGCAGGAGCAGTACAGAACAATTCACTCTGCAAAGTTGCAAGCATCTCTGGAAACCTGATGGGTGTTCACAGTGGATATCACTACCAAATCCACAAAGTGGAGAAGGACAAGTCCAGTTATAAAATAAACGGTATATCTGAAGAACCTGAATTCTGAAAGTAACAGCAGGATTCATTGTTCCCTGTTGCCCTGCATGAATTTGGCATGAGGTACAGAGCCCCAAATATAAAGGTGTTTCAACACCTTAGAAGGTAAAAGCATACAGTTTTTGGTCAAAGCAATCTCTGGTCTTCTTGCGCCAATCAGATTACCAGCAATGTTCATCAAAGCTTCACCAGTGTTTGTTCTTGCTTGCCCAATTAGTCAATTTGTGTGGCTAAAAGTAAGGCAGAGCTTGGTTTGCAAAGCTTTTGCAAGATGTATATATCCATATATTTAACTATTTATGTAACTAGTCACTGTCTCTTTTTGTACCGTTTTGCAGCATTCTGTCAAGATCCATGAGACTCAGAAGTTTAAGAGAAAGTGTGCTGTAACTTGCCACTTTTAAACTATGTGAATTAAGATCAGAATGTCATTGTCATTATGTTTTCCTATCTTTTGTCACTTCTGACACAGCTTTGATGGATCTTTAAATAAGGGCTGGTTTGTATTTAAAGTTCCTTGTTTTTTCCTTCTTTTATGAAAAATCTTTTGTGCTAGGTTATATAACCTGTATTGTTACCTAGGAAGTGGAGAAGCTAGATTTTAAATGTTTTACACATGTGCTAAAGATTTCTCATAAGTGAATCAACTGCAAGAAATATTTAGGCAGTTTTGTATGCACAGTAAGTGTGCTGAGTTTTAACTGGTGCAGAAAAACCCTTATAAAATATCTCAGAGGAGCCAGAGGTTGCAAAGTGTCACATCCATTCTTTTCTCAAGAAAGGCAACTGGTTATTTCAGTCCTAATAGTTCAAAACTAGCCTGCTTTTGTTTACATTCAAAATTTAGAGTCTGAAGTGAACAGAACAATGTGTGCTTAAATATGTACTTTACTGAATAAGTGAAGAAAACACTCTTTTCCACCTAAGATTTTCTAACCCACTTTCAGACTCCTGTGGTTTTTTGGGGGGTTTTTTTGTTTGTTTTTTGGGGTTTTTTTGGTTTTTTTTTTTTACAGTCACATCATAACCTCAGTACAGACTTTATCAGCACTAAAGAATCTTTAAGAAAGGGTCCAATCCTGAGGCTGTTTTATATGTAACCCCACATATTCCCTGTCTGCAATGACTCCAGCTGAAGACCAAGACAGTTGTGCCTTGCACTGCAACTTATTACAGTTTATTTTGGGACCAAGTTACGAGGTCACCATACTTTGTCAGCTGTATACTCACACACACGCAGGCACAGAGACTCACAAAAATAAAGTGTTAAACTGATAATCAGTTCAGAATGCCCCAGAGTAAATCTTATATCTCTACATGTATTTAAGTTCACGGTGTAGCAAGTGCTCTTCTTAGCTTTCAGAAAGATGAACTCAGTGGGGTTGTTTGTTGAATTGAAACTAAGTTTTCTCTGCTTAAAATTTTTAATTATGGAATTAAGTCAGGTTCTACTGGTAGAAGAATGTAACAGCATGACACACCGTTTATGATCTGGTGTTTTACAAGTGCTATCGAGTGACCCTGTCTCAGCAAGTTTTTAAAACACTCCCTAGCTACAATTAGTCATTAGTGACCTTAGGGATATGTTGTTGCTAGTAAGCACATTAAGAGAATGTATGATACTATGTATAATGCAATGATTTATATGCCAATTTATATGTAGCTCCCTGGCAAAACAGGAATTTTGCATGTTCCAAACTATTTTTCATTGAAGTCTTTACTTTTTTCTTTTATATTGCCAAAGTCACATTTTATTTAGTTATTTTATAGGCATTGGTGGTTTGGATTTATGCTCTTACTTTACTTCTGCTTGATTCACTACATGCAGAATTTTTGCAATGACAAGTTCTGCTTACAAGAACTGCACTTGGGACGTGGCAGGAAAACCTGTGTTAAAGTACACTGACATTCTTTTCTGCAGGAAGAATAATAGTTTAGTTATCCTGTACTAGAAGCTGGATTTGCAAACTTACATGGTGCAAAACGGCTCAGGCAGATATTTGAAATTAAAGTAATTTTTCCTAGTCAGTGCTTCTTTCTGCATTAAAATCTGTGAACTAGCAGTAATGAATATTTTTATCCACCGCCAAACCACAACAAATTCTTGGGGAGGGAGGAAAACTTTAACTATCTTAGAGAAGTCTCATGAAGTCCTAGGCCATTATTGTGTTTAAGCCTTTTTGATGATATTTGATATGTGAGTGCTACCTAGTCAAGCAACTGAAGTCCTGAGGCCCACCTGCAACATTTGCTAAATGCATGTAGCTGTAAGGCTGTTTAAATACATGGGCTGATTTAAGTGTTAAAATCCAGAGTTATAACAAGGAAGAAATCAACCATTCACACAACACAGCCTCCCTTGCATTGATCCCCAGTATAAGGACAAGGATTTTCTTATCAGGAGTGATAACTGTAGTACAACACACGGCTTATCAGTCTACCTCACCTTTCAATCTCTCTAACCAGGTTTCAGTGCTTACTGCAATGCTGGGAGTTTGCTAACCATATTAGAAGATGAGGTGAATGGACTTAGCATTCCTTCTTGCTAGTCAAAATACAGTCTGTGGTCTTGAAGGTAAAGAAAGTTCTCCCAGCCCATGCAATACCATTAACAAATGTCACTATTTAGTCTCTGGCACATATTATTTACTAAATAAATCCAGTTCTTTAACTCTTTAACTTACTTTTTCCTAGGTGCAATAAGTAATATTCCACATTTTTCAAAACTTTAGCTTTTCAAAAGTAAATACTAAGTTGAAAAGGGGATTTTTGTCATATAATTATGATGAAAGAGAACCCACCAATTTGGAACTTAACATTTTCAAATTATTTCTATTTTGACATGCAAGAGAACTTTACAAACCAATTTAATTCTACAAGTTCAAAGTGCTTTAAGGGGGATAAGGAAAGTGTACTTCATACTGAAGGGTAAGAGGCCAAAAGAAAGAAACATAATTTTAAATGCATATAGTATGTCTGAAGACATACTACACTAAGCTAAAGCTTAGTGTTCTTTATAGCGGCTCTATTAACATTAACTTTGGCAAACCTAAGTAAACTGAGCAGCACATAAATATTATCTAATTCAAAACCTAAAAAAAATAATTTATTTTCAGAGTGTAAATAAGATTTTGTGCTTCTCCTTTTTTCATCCTATACTGCAAATTTTCTCGTTGCTCTGAAAAGGTGAAGATACCATTTCTTTTAATTTTTAATTATATATTGAAATTGAATTGCATGCCATCATTGTACTGCAGACTTTGCCAGCACAGGAATCAGGAATTTAGATCTGTGTATTGTGAAGCAGCTTTATTTCCTTCAGACCTTCCTTAGGAGCATCATTCAGAAGTAAGATGTAACACCTTTCATAATAGCTATGGAATTACTATATGATAATGATAAATGTGTTTAGCAGAGACTGAATTCAGCAAATAGTGTCTCTAAATATATTTTTTCTTCTAAACCCATGGAAAACTCTAATTCTATGGCAGTGTGTTTTTATCTGATGAACAACCAGGATTATTTTCTAAACACACTTCTGCTTCCTAAGGAATGTAAAGAAGAATTCCTCTCCAGTTTTATTCAGAATGTCAATAGTGGAGATGATGTGCTTCAAGTAAGTTTATTAGTTGAAATGTGAGCTTCCTGTCTTACAGTGCACGAATTTTTAGTGTATTTGAGCATTGAAGCTTTTGAACATCATGAGGATTTTGAGAATCACTGAATGCATTCTGCTTCTATTTCTGTGTTTAATGGATTAATCTAGAGTGACTCTGTATCTATGTATTCATGACCTGGCCATGGACATATTCATGGAGTCATTTCTTCAAGAAAATGGTCAACATTAGGCTTTTGTGGCTTGTATGCGCATTTTGCATAGATGCAGAAAAATATTGCCAAGACATCAGATTATGTTAAAGCCACATATGAGGTTACCTTTGTGTTATTCCTGTTCCTACAGGTTTGGAGAGTTGAGAGTTCATGCTCTCCTGTGTTACAGCCTTGTTTTTCCTGACCTTGGCACATTTTTGTTTTCTGCCCCCAATAAAAGAGAAGCCTAGTGGGGACTCCAGAGTATCTTCTCTGGGATGGAGAGCCACTGTCACTCTTCTGGAGTAGAGAAGAGTAGGTTCTGTAAGTGGAAGACTCTGTTCTGTCTTCTAGGTATGCTTTATAGTTGGAGTCACAGTCTGGTCTTCATGAAAACTGAACACAAATAATGTTATTCTCTTCACTGGGTACCGACAAATGAATATTCACAAACCATAACTAAAGAAAGTAATGAGGAAATGATTGTTATTTGAAGGACTCCTTCTATTTGTATAACTGGGTATGCATGCAGTGATTGCCACTCCAGGTACTCCAGGGATCAGCCAGCCCTTTAACCCACACCTGTCTGAAAGGTAAACAATGACATTTTGTTCCTGATAACATATCCTTTCAATAGGCCAATCTCATGAACCTCTGTAAAGTTTACTTAAGGAAATAATGAATGGAGATTTACTCCATACTTGCTTGTAGCTCAAGTGACTTCATCAGGTTATATAGCACTGCTTTGGATGAACACTGGTATAAAAGAGAGAAAGAATACAACCCACAGGGTAAAACTGATTTGAGCTAAATTTGAGAGGCAATTAAATTGCTTATTTTCAGAATAACTTGCAAGATATATTGGGTTGAACTTGATGTGAGCTGGCTGAAAACAAAACAGGTGGTAATTTACTAAACAAACTTTTTAAAATTACTTTTTTCCCTTAAATTTTAAAACAGCACCTGACATAACAGAGTCCCTATCAGAGAAAGGAGGGATAAAGTTGAAGACAGCAAATTAATAGTATCCCGTTTAAGAACAGTCAGTCACTTCTTGCAATCAAAACCACACTAACATGTGGCCTGTTCAAATAAAAATTACTGGACTAGAGCCAAACACTAAAAAGTAATTGATAATAGATTTTTTTCAGAACCTACTCATCCATTAAATGTGTCCCTCCTCCATAATAGTTTATTGGCCCTTTTTGAATTAAAATTAAGAAATTTGGCAGAAAATAAACACTCTTGCTTTCCAGCTGGTCCTCAGAGTTCTGAAGGGTTGGGTGCAAACGGGGTCTAATTTCTGATTAGAACTAATTTGGCACTATGAAGTCTGGTCACGTTCAGTAGGATGTTCCATGACCACAGATTCACAAATAATGTGGTTTACCAATTCAATGCTATAGGTCATGTTCAATAAGAACTTGTGCAATCACGGATTCATGAATAGTGCAATGAACCAATCTGGCACTATAGGTCTGGCCACATTATTCGAGAACCTTGGGAACAAAGATTTACAAATATTGCAGTTTATTGGAGCAAGGGAAATACAGATTTGGAATTGCTGTTGACAAATGCATTAGCTGGGACAAAACTCTAACAATAACAGTGACATTGTGTTAACCTGGGTAATAATAATTAGAAACTTACCAAGAAGACACCTCCGCTCAAAAGAGAAGGGGGTAGAGTAGCCTGTTCTCTGTCTCAAGGCTATTTGGGTTGTCCTCCTAAGTGAAATTTCTACCCTTCTTATATATACAGTCCAAACTTATTCCCCTCCTCCTGTGCTATATATAGCAAATACAGGTAGTGAATTATGTAAAATAGTCACACATGTCATAGCATATAATTAATTGAGCTTGTTAACATACGCAGAGTGTGCATTTTACAATTTAAATAATCCCTAGTCAGGAAAAAGTTAATTTTTCTTTGTTATAGTATCCTTCAAAGTTCCAGTCGTAGGACTCTGCCATTCTGTGTCATTCTTCAAAGCCAAAACAGGACCATCCTCCTGTCTCACAGTACTTCCTCCTTCAGTCAATTCATCCCCTCTTGATTTTAACTATGCAGATCTCCATCTGCAAAGATAACACAAGGAGTACACAGTGTAGGCCTTAGCCCTTCCCTAGGTCCTTAGTCATCATCCCAAGAAAGATCTCTAAAATTCATTGTGTGCACTTAAAACAAAGTGTCCCTGTCCTGGTTTATAATGATTGTCTTTTAGACTGGATTTGTTTTGTTATTTAATTGCATTCTCTTAGGCATCTTTAGACAGTTGCTGGAAATTTTTGCTGCTCTTAAACAAAGAATCTTTTGTCCTACACTGGCTTGCATTTTCTTTGGATTGTGTTGTGCTGGTGTTTTTTCACTGACTTCAGCAGTGTAGTATTGTAGTCATAGCTTTGCTTAAGTAGACTGTAATAAACAGATTCTTTGGCCCTTTCTCTGTGTTGCATCATATCAACTATCTGTGGGAAGTGCTCTTTATGTTGTTAAGCCATATGTGCTAATATAAACAATAAATTAACCTTAACTGGGGGAAGCTTTGAGACTCTTAATACAGTAACCCAGCAGAAAACAGTTTAAAAAAGTTGTTTACCTACCAAATTCCATGGATGTTTTTGTTTAAATGTTCTGCACTTATTTTCTACACCAGGCTTTTACAATTGGCTTTACCAAACAGATATTATGAAAAATGCTCTGTAATTTCTTAATATGAGATGGCAAGAGAGAGGTAAATACTGGATTCATTCAATTGCATTGATATATTACTTTTTTTTCCCTACAGTTAAAAGAACAACAGTTAACACAATTGTAGAAAGATTATTACTCTGAATTAGAGGGCAGTGTGCACACATCTATTGTACTAGTTTTATAAGGTCTACTAATGATAACTGTCAAATTACAGAGTGAAGTATAGTTAAGAGGTCAGGTACTGAAGTGCTAATTGATTCATACAGAAGTGCTTTGGATTCTAATCTTTAGAATGCTATTTCATATAATAAAGTGTTAAAGCTTACAACTTGTATCATGAGAAAAATGCAGATTCTCATGAGAATGCAGGAGTAGCAGCATTTTAAGCAGGAGGAGCTGATGATGGAGGGCCAGTTCTGGTAGCAGACAGTATCTACGAGCACACTTGAACAAAGACCAAAGACTATCCACACCCCTCTCCAATAAGATGCATGATGTCTCTGCACCCTGGAGGGAGAAGTTTGTAGTTGCACGCTGTAGCACATTCTTTCACTTAGTGAATCCTATAAATTTATAAATTTATGTTATGTTTCCGAGTGAAAAAGTTCATTGCCTACTTCTTGCTGTGGAAACTACAAGCCCCCCCCCAAAAAAAAAAAAAAAAAAAAAAAAAAAAAAAAAAAGGCTGCTCCCCCTGTGGTTGAGCAGCTTAAATGCAACAACCTCAGCCTGAAGTCTGATTTGTCATACAAGAACGTTTAAATCTTTGAATCAGCTGGCAAAGCAAAGTGAGGATCAAATAAATGGATAGTAAAAGCTTCATACCAGCTTTGCCACTCACTGTATGGCTTTGGACAATTTATTTTCAGTTTGGTTAAGGAAGTGTGAAAATTCTTGCTGTAATTGGTATTAGTACAGAGCTGTGGAATCTGTAAATTACTTATTATATTTCAGAAAGAGGCTCCAGGGTTAGCATATGTAAATTCAGGAACCCCTGCAAAGGCATGAAATTTGTGTGCCCCGTGGCTTTAACAGAGCTTCAGGGATTTCTTGGACACCAACACTTGTTCTAGTCTCACAATAACTACAAATCTGAGAGTGTTTGAAAAGTAGCACTGGGAAACTCTCATCTAATAGTTGAAACTGAGTCCATAAAAGGCTTTAAGCATTTGCTTAACTTTGAGCCCATGAGTTGTGCTATAAATTCAGTGAAGCTATTCACTAAATTACAATTAAGTTCATGCCTAAATGCTTTTCTGGACTTGTAGCAGATTGTTAGGTTTATGATTTTGGTATCCTTTTCAAACTTGCTGAGGTCAGATCTCCTGATTTAGGAACTTGCTATCCAGCTGAAAATGGTGGACTTAGATTTCTGTGCAAGTCATTTAGGGGCAACAGATCTCTTAACATTTAGAGATACCATCACTTATCTAGAAACTGAGTAATTCCTATTTAGTTATCTAAACTTTTCAAATTCTATTGTGTATAACTTATATTCTTGTATCTCATATTTATTCATTTTATTTTTCTCAAGGCTAAAATCCATAGTGCTGCAAACCACCATGCCTCAGGCAACTGCAATGAGGCTACTACATGTTACATTTTTGAAGTTTTTTCTCCTGCTCAACACTACTTTTAACATCAGCTTTATCATTTGTAGTACAGTACACAAGAAATGCATGTAAAAATATATGCTGCATCTTCTACATACAGAACAGTCTCAAATTAATTGCAGGGAGCCTCTTTGAGGTAACAGGCACTACTGAATAGTGCATATTGCTTTGTAGAGCTGGGCTTATAGTCTGGGTTTTAAAGCTGAAAAACAAGGCTTTCACTTTAAAGTAGATATTTGGGTGCTTATCTCCATAAAAGCAAATCTCTGCATAGCCATAAGATTTCAAGGTGTAATTTAAAACAATATAAGGTAAGAAGTATAGTTTTTTGGGTAAAAATAATCCTCTGGAGTTTTACCTAACACCATTTCAAGCAGTGGTCTGAAATTTACCATCACAGGTCAATATTCAAAAGATGGGTGGTTTATTTGTACTGGAGGTTGCTTTGTTTCCTGTTGAATGGGTAAAGGGTGAACATCTGTGATACAGGAATATTTTTACTGAGAAGTTGAGGATTCTTTTTATTAACACATTAAAATATTGATCACTCAGTATGCTGTGGAAAATTTCTCATTTTTTTCTGATTAGCTTATGGGAATACATTATTTACATTCAATATGACAGTTTAGTTTTTTTGAAATGTGCAGTATGGCCACAATGAATCAAAATTTCTTTCAGTCTTTTGGGATAAAGGGTTTTATTATTATCCTAAATAATAGAACAACATTTTTAACAGAATAGATATTTTTTTCCCCGATAGCAATCTCATTTGAATGTTTTCATTTATCAAAGCACTTCATGTTTACTTAAAAAACACATTTTCTGCTCCCTAGAGAAGTCCATAATGTACTCAGTAAAGGCTGAACATCCAATAAAAAAATGTACCCAGTGACAGAGTAAAATTCAGGAAAAACTGTTCTCATTTTGTTTTGGTAGAGACACATATTGTTGACTGTTAGTGATATAAAAATTTTGACTACATTTACACAATTCCTTTTGGGGTCATCTGAATAACGTACATTTTATTTAATTCAAAAGATACCAGTGCTGTGTATTATAATATTAAAATCTTAGATATTTAAGTTGAAGAGAAGTAGTAGAACTTTAGAGAACCATGATCCCTTTTACCAGTGAAACTATCTGAGAAGTTACATATGACTAAGCTGGAATTAGAGCATTTTCCTAATAGTTAATTTGATAAAATCCAGATAGTTTATGTATGGCTTAAGCTTTGCCTGTGTGGAAAATGGCATCGTTCATTAATGAACAGCAAATCTACACAACATCTTAGGACAGGGATTGAAAAATTCTATATCTATATGAAATTACAGAAGAAATTCGGAGAGCTGAAATCAAATTATTAGAACTGGCACATTGCCAAGATCCTTGGGTTACCTTCTCTGCTCTTTTCAGAAGCTATATATATTAGATCCCATTCCTTGTCTGTCTCTACTGTACATTTTCTCTTTTTTTTTTTTTTTTTTTAAGTTCTGATTTTTTCCCTTTTTTTTTAAGAGAATGGCAGTTTGTGTGGCTGGACACATGTGTGTAAAGACATATATGTATGCCTAGTCTTCAGTATTTAAGAAACTTGTATTTAAACAATTCTTCTAGTTTAAAAATGCTATCAGGGCTCTAGTAGGCAAGCTGAAATGAGCAGGTCAAGACTAACATAGTTTTATATCGCCTGTAAAAACAGCATGAAGTCCTTTGCCCTGTCAGTTACTCAGTAAAACTCTTGCTGACATTGGTCAGCAAATTATGGTTAAAATTATAAGCACCAACAGTGTCCTGCTGAGGATTTCAGCATGGCACTGTTGGTACTTACAATTTGAACACCAACTGTGCAGTACTTGGTATTTTTATTATATTCTCAGCTCCACATCTTGTCATGAAACTCTCAACTTCGCATTTCAAAAGTCTCTGCTAGCACCAAATCTACAAAATAGTGTTGGCCCCAGATCCTATTGAAAGGTTTCATGCCCTGTGATGATGCATTTGTGCATTATGTTTTTAGACATGCACACCTTGTATCTTCTCCCCTCTTACTCTGTAAGTCCATGATCAATTAGCTGAGTACTCGCACAGCTGAAAACAGAGATGCCTCTGCTCCCAGCTTGCTGTGGCCATGGTACACACACACCCTCTCTGTCTGCTTTATAGTTGCCCCAGATACACTAAGCAGTGCCTTTGTAGTGGCAGATCTAGAGAAGCTGACATGCGCATTCCACACAAACCTGAAACTTTCCGAAGTAAAATAGCTGCACATTACCAAAAGAAGTAGTGTTTGGGACAGTTTAAGCATTTGGCACTATTTTTTTCTAGATAGTTTTGTCATATTGGCTGTTGTGAACATCAACATAGTCAAAACACATTTCCTCTGTAGGCACAGAAGCAGTCACATTGCCAACCACAACTGGAAATATAAGGGCACATAGTACAAATTCAGCTCTGGTAATGCTTTGAAAGAGTGCTGAACTGCGCTGAGTACAGTTACAAGTGGGGGTTGGTATGAAAGCAAGATCTCAAGGCTCATGCTCCCTTCCTTTAACCTTCTCCACGTGCTGGAACACATTCAGAGCTGTGGATCTGCGAAAGTGTCTACAATTTTGTTATGGAGCAACCTTTGATTCTGTAGTTGCAGAAAAGAAGTTTCCACACAACCTTCCTTCTCTGAAGGAAGAAGCTCACAGGCCATCCAAAAAGAATCTGAATGGTGCATTTAAACAAATGCTCCAAGAAATCCTCATTATTTTAGCTCTAGTAGATAACTTTTTGGCAAAAGTCATGATTTTTCAGTGTTTAACGTGGAAAGTAGTTACCCCCGATGAGGCTGTTCCTTTCCCCTGAGCTGAAGGTATAGATAAATGGCTATAATGAATATAATCAGCATCCTTAAAAGATTTTCCATCTTAGTACAAACTGTCTTATGAGATTTCTTGGGATCAGGAAAATTTTGGTAGACGATGTCTGGTGGCTTTATTGTCTGGTTATTGCATCAATCTGTAGTTTTGGCATTAGTGAGTATGAGGAGATTTTGCACCTTTACTCTAAGCCCTTTAAAAAATGAAACTCCTTTCATCTTGATGCACTTGTGGACCCCAACCAGAAAAACACAAGTCTATATATAGTAATGTTCTAGCCAGTAATGAAATCTCAGAGAGCATCCAGGAATGCCATTACAAGCTCAGTTCTCTAACCTAAAATAGTTGCTTCTATTTAATCCAGTTATCTGTAAATGTATTTTTCCTTTTGTGACAACTGAGGGTGTCTCCCTGGAGTGCCATCAGGTTCCTACCATTGATATGCATATCTGAAAGGTCCTGAAGTTTTTAGTGTTCCTCTAGCACATACTTCACTTTTAATTGATACGCATCTTAGGCATGAGAACACTCCTGGTTTCTTGTTTAGAGAACAGACAAAATGAAGGATTGAAAACTAAAGAAAAACAGAAGCACAGATTTCTTTATACCTTATTTGAGTGAATGTGTATGGTTCTTTGATCATATCAAAAGAAAACTGTTGATGACATGTGCTGAAAAATAAAACAACATAACATATGGCTGAAAGCATATCAGCATAGTACTTCTGTTTTTACACCAATCTCTACAGAGTTTTTCTAAAGCACATTTGCTAATATTTTAGAAAATATATTAAAATGTTCAGGTTTATGCTATTTGCTGTTATGGCAGCTTTGGTAAAAACTATTTCTTTTAAGAGTCTACCATTGTCATACAAATTTTTTAACTGCTTTGACAATAAACTGCTTTCTGTGTTAATTGCAGAAAGTATTCATTGCAATCCAAAAATACATTGCATGAGTTTTAAACAAAGTCTATGTCCTATACCATATTCCCAGGAGTGGCTGACTACAAAAGTGCAGGACAAATTCAGACACTGTGATATTCCTGCAATCTTGGAAAGGTTTATGTGACAAAAAAAGCTGGGTTTTTTCACATTTTTATGCTGGAGGTACTTCCTATGGAAGTGTGAAGACACAGACTGTTCCCAGTCACTGTGGTTAAGGATGTCTTTACCTGAAGCTGAAAGACATGGCAGGGATCTCTCAACTCTGTATATTACAAGCCTCTGGTCTGTTTTATAATTTTTTATATTGTTCTCCCTAGTCTAATGAACATAATAAATAATTATGTACTGGGTGAAGTTCACAAACATATTACATTAACAGTCACTTTTGAGAATCTATCACCACACTAGCAGACTTTCAAAGACATGGCAACCTCCAACGACAGGACCAAATTTAGATGAGTTCATTTGGCTTTACTTTTTATTTCATTAAACAAAGTTATGAAGTAGAAGTATTTTATACACTTAATGAGAAGTGCCAATCTAAATAAACTATACATAATCATCTGCATTTAAATTCTTACTAGGAATAATATTTTATAATTAATTATATTTCAGTAGAAGTACTTCTACAGATTTCAATCTTGAATTTCAGAATCAGCCTCATTTTTTAATAAGTAAATCCAATTTTATTTCCTCAGAAGAGTTTAAAACATGGATGAGTGGTCTTGTTGCTCTTTGCATAACAGGGAGCCAGAAGTGGCCAAACAGAATGATTTGTTTGTGGCAACATGAGGAGCTAATGACATAGCCTGGAAAAGAAATAGAGCATCCCAAAGATCCATGCCTGCTTCATGGGCTCTGATGCTTTTCACTGTTATAATTTCCATCTATGCAAACCGTAGTATTCAGGAATCATTAAAGAAGCAAGGAGATTAAAAAGAGGGAGAGTTTACATCTTGCAATGCAGGGCTTAACAGCCATATATGGAGAAAATTCATCTATTTCATACTCTGAATTTTAAAAAGCCACTATACAGTGACAGCTTGTACTTTTGTGCAATGCAAGAAAACTAATAATTGAAAACCTCTGAAGGGCCCATGTCATGTTTTTAATGTATTCCTGTTCAGTGTTCTGAGTAGAAATTTTGTTGTTTCTATTGGTAGAGGGTAGATTGAACTGATTACATGCCATGTTATAAATAACTGTGTTTTGTTCCCTGAAATTTATTGTTTCTTGAGTAAAAGGAAAAATAAACAAATGGAAAAGGGTACATTTTAAGGTTGCTGTCCTAGGCTTTCAAATTTCAGTTCTCCGCTACAATATCATAAACTATTTTTTTTATTTTTAGGTCCAATTTCTAAATTGCTTAAGAAGAGACATTTCCAAGTTAATTGGTAGTTGTACAGTTGCTGGATAAGCCCTTTGTCTGCCTGAACTACAAGGAAAGGTGGGAAAAGCGTGGCATGAATCTATGTTTATAGTCCTATGATTTTGGGATTGGCAGAGGCCAAATTGAGTTTGGCATAAATTAGAGCCTTCTAAAATGGTTCTGTCATCACTGACTACCTGAGACTCTGTGGAATCACTCAGAACTGGATGTCCGGTATTGTGGGTCATGCTCTGGGAAGGTGCTTTAACAAATGGGTAATCCTCAGCAAGTCAGCTAGATCACTTTTCCAGATGGTTGTACCACTCAAACAGAGGCAAAAAAAAGTCATACTCCAGGTGTGACAGCAATATTGCAAGAAATGCTCAGTTCTGCTATGAATAAACTTACTTGAAAAAACAAAGAGCGTTACAGTGGCTCTCTTGAGTTCTGCGCAAGTTGCAAACTATGGGCAAATGAGTATGGTTCATTCCTTTAACCAGTTAAGTTTGCATCTCTACAGCTACGCTGCCACTGAGATCAGAGTTAGTTTAAATCTAGCTTAACTGCATTGATAAAAATTGCAGTTGTTTCTTTTACAGTAGCATAAACTCAGTACTGGGTCAGGCAATATTGACTACTTTTTGTTGTTGTTGTTGTTGTTGTTGTTGTTGGTTGGTTGGTTTTTTTTTTTGTCTAGGCCACTCTTGTCTCTTCAGCTGAAATGAGCAATTGATCTTGTTATCTATTCTGCCACTAAGAGATACATCACAAGTTGCACAGTGTCTGGTAATGCCCATTTCAATTTATGTGTCAGCCTTACAGTTAAATTTCACCTGCAGTCATCAGTAATTACTAGGGGAATTTCTTGATGTCTTTTCTCTTATTCAGGATTTTTTGCCTTGTTTGCTATGTAAACAGCATCTTCATGTTGCTAGTAATGATAATGAGTAAGAGAATTTTTACAGCCCTGAAATTTCAGTGGACATCTAAAGGTGCACAGCACTTCAGGGAAAAAAACTCCAAAAGACAAGTGTCATGTTCCAGTGTGGGGAACAGCGCTGAGTTCTTTTAATAATGGATGGTCGGGAACAAAATTAAGCCAAATGAGGCAAACGTTGTATCTGAGAACCATTTATCAGTAACAAAAAAAACCAACAAAACAAACAAAACCAGAAAGTAGTTACCCTGCTAAAGACAGCTAGGGAAGACAGAGCAAGAGGAAGAAACATGGGGGTGAGAAAGAGAGAGAGAGAGAGGCGGCCGAAGGCACAGAGGGCGCTGCCGGCGGGGGTCACGGAGCGCCGTCCATGTCCCGGG
>JBBMKD010000115.1:39202229-39213197 GCA_037834095.1 Argya squamiceps
ATGAATTGATGGCCACGCAAAGTCTCCCCAGAGACAAGGCTTTGCTCCATCTTCTCCTGGCTGCCTCCTGGACATGGTGCATGGACAATCTTTCCCCCACGTGCCTCTGGCAACCATTGTTGAGGCATAACAAAACTCATTGGCTCCTCAGAGCAAGCCAGCAAAAAAACCCAACACCCAAACCCAAACCAAATAAAACAACAAAACAAAACAAAACAAAACTAGAAAAACATGGATGAGTAAAATTAATCTTTAATTTCTCCACCGAGATGCAGTTGCATACAGCACAAGATAAAATAATGTAATTATTAGGCCATTCAGAGCTGTACTGCATGGCCATCCTGCAAAAAAAAAGGAAGCAGAGAACAACCTCAGACAAACCACATGGGAAAGTTTAGGTAGACCTCGATACCCAAGCTACGGTTTGACACTGACATTCACAAGCATCTCCATAGAAAGTACCATAATGTCTTTAGTGACCACAAACAGATACTTATTTTCTCTAAGCTAAAAGGCCATGCACCCACAGCAGTTGTTAAGAAATTGAACAAAGGAATGGTTTATATGACCAGATATAACATTTCTGTTTCTATTGAGAGCTCCTTAAGTGGTTCTATTTAGCAAGATGAAAAATATTTACATCATTTCACTATAAGAAGGTAAATTTCTGTTTGTGAGCTCATATGAATGTGGAAGAAGAGAGATACCACTTATTTTCTGTTATATAGTTGTTACACACACATATATAGTGTGTGGTGATACACAACACATCCAGTTTGGGCATGAAGATAAAGAAAGATCGTCAATATTCACAGACAGCATGAAACTAAATGCTCATTTATAAATCGTTGAGGCACTTCCTTCATAGTCTTTTCCTCTGTTACTTTTAGTTCATTAATATGATTACGTCTCTCCCCATGTCTTTTCCTCTCGTTTGAATATGGTATATTTTCGTATGTGCAGTGCCAAAATTGCCTGGTTTTAATGTTCTAATGCAGGATCGCACTTTGCCTCCTGACTTGCCCACTTGTCCACTTTGACCTAATGTTAGTAAACATCCTTTAGAAACAATCGCTTTTAATCTTGTCAGAGATGGCTGTGTTGTGAGGGTGAAAATTAGTTATTAGCTTAGCTTTTCATCCATGCATAATAGGATGTTAGAATCAGAAATGTTTGCTTGGGGCCATGAGAGGCATCCCACTCTAAGCTTACAAGTTTTGAATTTATAAAATGCAACATATTTAAAATAAACAAGCAGAAAGCAAATGCCAGTTTAAAACAAGAAAACTCTGTTTTGTGTATTTTTGTTTTTGTGCTAGAAGTTTAAGGCATCTTTTTGATTGCAGCAAAAGAAGAAAAATATGTTTTATATTTGCTGGGTTTTTATCTCTCTTCCATCTTTGTTATAATAGATAATCTACAGAAAAATCTATGCCATGTGTTTCTTATAGTGAATACTTTCCCCCTGAATGGGGTTCTCATCATCTTGGTTCTTCAAAACTAATCATTATCTGTCTTCATGCTGTACCTTATCAAATTAAGCTCTAAAAATGAAAAATATTAAGAAAAAGTCACACTGAAGACCAAAAAAAAACCAACCAAAAACCAGGAAACCCAAAAGAAAATAATGACAAAATCACTTTGCACCTGTGTTGCAAGGTAAAGCTAATGTAATTTAGAGATCTCCCCTTCATTCTGCACAGAAGCATCTGTGGTGGGATGGGAATCCAGGATCCCTCTCTGCAGATACCCACAGAGCACTAACAACTTCCCATTTTCATTGTCTCTTACTCTGCTTGACCTAAATCAGAGCAAAGGATGTGAAGCAGGTGATAGTTCCCTTAGGACTATCTATGTTAGAATCATGGTAATTGGCAGTGAAAGCAATCAGTGAGTTCAGGGGCTTTCAGAGAGACCTCCAAATGTCTCAATGCTCCCCTTTGTCATCCCCAGCATAGCAAAAAAGGCTACCACAGAAACACAGGTAGGCATCATGGTTCTGAATGCATATATAATGCAAACTGCAGAGTTGTATACCAGTCTGCTAGATTACAGGGTTGAGTCTTTGGATTGCCTACCAAGTGTTGATGAAAAGCCACACAGATTCTTAATTCAGAAACTCCAATTTTTCTTCTGTTCCTGTGTTCATTTTCTTTATCAGCAGGGGATGACTTACGCTTTCATAACTGATTAACATTTTAAAACTGTGGGAGCACATTGTGTGGCATTTCAAATTATTTAACTCTTTAGCTGTTTGCTGAGCTCCTCTTTGGTTGGTTGGGGTTTTTTTTTTCTGCTTTTTGTTTTGCTTTGCTTCTGGAGTACAGGTTGTGCCAGCATGTCAGCACTTCCAGAAAGTGTTTTGCATTGTGCAGAAGACAGTGGGGACATGAGTTACATTCACTAAATTTGGGCAGTACAAACAAGTGGAGGTTTAAAAGCTTTCACCTCATTGTCTAACCTACCCACATAGGAGGAGGAAACAGCCTTGCCATAAGGCTTTGAGAAACCCAATAGATTTCTTAATCCTTTTGATGTCCTGTTTGTCCTCAAAATAATGTCTTCAATTGGCTGTTTGAAATCAACAGGGCCTATCCTTTTCCTCTTAATCTCTTTTTTCTTGTTTTGCTCTCCCTCACATGTGATGTATTGGCAAAGCGAGGACTCGCTGATACACAAACACCAGTCTTCCAACTCTACTTTTTCTCTCAGACAGTTGAAATTCATCCTAAAGCGTGGCTGAGGAATGCTATTCACTTAAATGCGATACTTGAAGGCATTTTTCCATACCCACAGACAAACATATAGCTGCAACATACAGAGAATCATCTGCAGCTGAGGAAAATTATTAAGCAATGCCTACAGACTTGTCTTTAGTCCACTCACAATGGCTGCCACCTCTAAATTAAAAAGGCCAACATCTGCCAAAGTTCACTAATTGAATTGATAAGATGGCTAAAGATATATCAAAAGGTTTCAGTTCCAAGGTCATTTGGGTAAGGCCAATCTCTACTGACCTTAGTGGGACTTGCATTTGAGTCTCATGACTCCAAGCATGGACGTGGACATTACTCCCCACCACTGTTGTGCAGTGTTCAACTGGATACTCAACACCGTAAATACTAGTTTATTTTTTCTTTTTACTCTCTTTAAGCAAACAGAAGTCAGTTTCCAACAGGACAGTCTAGGACAGTTTTCCTACTCCCTTACAGTTAAGAGTGCAGAGACAAAACTATATTTGTGGTTTTCTACAATATATTGTGATGAAAAGCTGGCCATAGGTATCCTGTTTTCTAGGTTGTCAGTTTTAAGAATTCAGAAAAGATATGAATGGCCCAGTAGTGAAGGACAAGAAGAAAGAAAAGACAAGAAAGACACATTTTGTCTGCATTTGAAGATGAAGTATTCATTTCCAAACCTACCTTTCTTCTAACTTTTACTGCCTTCCCTTTCTAATTCTGCTTTAGCTGAGATTCATTCCCCTATTCCCAGATTTTCCCACAGGATTCCTTGGGTTGAAGATTTCTGTTAGTCCCGTCCCTGCATTCAGTCACAGAGGCATTGATTTTAGAGTGTATTCCTGTGAGTGATTGATAATGATCTGCTACCACTCTTTGGCACAGGTTAACCAATAGACATGGTAAAGAGAAATTCTTTACAGTCATGCCAACAGGAAAAATTAAAATGAAAAATGCAAAACACTATGGAAAACCAATCAGGAATGTATTTAATGTTCTGAAAGCTCACATATACTTCCAGAAAATGTAACTGTTTTGCAATTAGTATTAGAAAGAAATCTGCTTCAATTTTACTCTGTCCCCTGTAGAAAATAGACAGCACAGGACATTTCAATCACTTATCTTTGTTACATTAAATAGCGTCAAGCAAGAACAAGAGGAAATAGAAAAATTGTGCTAGTAGCATTGGAAAAGCTGGTGCCTTAAAAAGTCTTGCAATATCTGAAAATCATGATTATTTCTGAAAAGACTAGTTGTTTATTATTTTATCTTATAATTAGTATTCTGAAATATTAGTTGCTTTGCAAAAATTAGTAGCTATTTTTGACAGTTGATTAACAGGTGCAAACAGCACATTTTAAGATTTGGAGGAAAGTAATTTACAGCTTTTTGTAGGGGAAATGAAACCAGAGGAAAGAAAAGTTGGAATACTTCATCTACATTTCTTCACCCTTTCTTTGAAGTTTCCTGTTAATATTCAGGAAAAAATTCCCTTTTCTAATGTTCTTCCTCTAGTCATATTTTATTTATCTTTGTTTCCCATTGTAAATAAAAAGTAAGAAACGTGCCAGTTCCCTTTGATCATGGTTCTGTTCTTTTTCCCAACAAAACTTACACACAGAGAGTTTTTGTTTTTTTCTTTCAGAGGTGAAAAGCATTCCTCATTAGGAAGAGCAGATGCATCCTATCATAAAGGGTTGAGGGTTATAGATTCTTTCAAGTAGTTTCTCTCCAGGTACAAATTGTTTAATCCCCAAGCTTTGTCAGTGTTCCAGAGTGTTCGTGTATTTAGAATATATTGTCCCTGGAAGCTCCAGGCAAACCATGTGTAAAAATAGAAAAAGATATTAAAGCATAAAAACTAATGAGGACACAGTGCAAATATTTCTCATAACCATTGCCCAGAATACTTCCTCAGGGGAGTCAGACTAGAGTAGTTACATCAGGAAAAGTGGCACCCTACAAGTGGGTTCCAGCATTCTCCCTTCACCCCTGTATGGAACAGAAACACAAAAGCCAACAAAAATTCTTCCTTTACCTTTTTGATAATTCTAATTTGTTTGAAAAAATATATTAATCCATATTCCTTTTCATGCTGATTCATATTTTGAAAGTTTTTTCTAAACTCCTTTAACTTTTCAATTTAAATGTATTTCCTTTTAAATGTATTTTGAAAGTTCCCAAAAATCAACAGTGCAAATATTTCAGGCATTTAATAAACACAGGACTGAAACAATACACTGAAATTACTTGTCATACAAGATCTTGAAACAAGGGAAATGTTGTACTCTACTCAGAAAATGTTTTCTTGAAGTTTGCGTATATCCCCTTTCCTTTCCTTGTGAAGTTTTAAAGTTACAAACACACATACACTTGCTTGAAGCCTTATGAAACTGAAATGTCAAGTGAGAGTTGCTTTATATCATGTTCTGTCAATCAAAGTAAGCGAGGCTTTATGCATCTGTTGCTAGTATATTGGCACTTTTTGAAGAGTGTTTCGGAGGGAGCGAGAATAAATAAAGATCCTTCAGGCACTTTCTCATTTATGGATGAGGAATCAAAGCAGTCTGAAACTTCATTTTCAGCCTGATACCCTGAAGATTGTTGGCTGATAATTCTGGATGGAACAGCTTATCTGGGAGGATTAGGGAGAACACGGACTTCCTATTACTGCTGGCTTCAGCCTATTCAGCTGGGCAGACTCTGTCACACATTATCTGTGCCTTTACATATGTCACTAATCTTATCTATATCTTTTCAGCTCCTTCTGTTGGAGCTGTGGTTTCCTGTGCCTAAATCTCCCATTTCTTCATTACACCAGCTGTATAGGCATTAGCCTTCTCTAACAGCCTTTCTGCACCATGTCATTCAGTAATGGCTAGTAATGCAAAGGTATGAGAAGGTAATGGTTGTGCTTTATCTCTGATCTTACAGGCCTCACGTCAATATATTAACTGCACACCTCCCTTCCCACCAGCATACTCCATTTTCCCCCCAACGTTTTTGACCAAATCCACTTGATAAAACAAAATCACCCCAACAATAGAGTATCTCTGCAATCGCTAAAAATAATGGAAGCAGACAATTTGGGGGAAGGTTTATATGCTGGAAGGGTCAAAAGTAGTTTGTAACCACAAGAACCAAAACATCAGCACCAGAACTGATCTGGAGCTTCTGTCATTGCTAAATGGTATTAAAAATTTAGTGGTGTTCATCCCTAGGACAGTATAGCACAAAAGAAAGAAGTTTTGGAGTCTTCTGAGAGTCCCTGCCCTTTTTAAATTTCATAAGGAAGCCCCTTTCCCACATCTGCTCTAAAATACTTACCTGGCTTCATCTGGCTCCCTGCTTGCCAGCTAAGTTCCATCCTTTCTCTTCTATCCTGCTTTTGACTTTCAGCAGCCCTGCTACACCTCCACTCTAGTGTCCTCTTTCCTTTCTAATCAATTTTCTGCTGTTTCTTCATCTCACTCAGCCATTTTAAACTTCCTCATTCCCCATTACTGTAATAAAAATGACAATAAATGAATTTTTAAAAGTGAAGGAAATGAAACCACTGAGATACAACTTACTATTTTACCCTTTTATTATCCCACTAACTGTTTTTGACTGTAAGGTCTTTTGGGCAGGGACTGCTCTTATTGTGTGTTTTGTTTATGCCTAGCACAATACACATCAGAAAAAAAACCCCCAAAATTGTAACTCAGTCCTTATCTTAAAGACTTTTTTGGGTACCATCAGTATGCAAGCTAGAAAAACACATCACTGACCTCTGACTACTAACTTCTGCAATAATACTATCTGACACTTTATTTCTAATTAGTAACTTAGCCAGTTTCTTATATAATTAATTTTAATTACATTTAAGTATAATTTAAATTATTTTAAAGCAGTGAAGTTTTCCTTCCTGTTTTTGTTGCCCTCACATTTTGTTTTACTTTAAATTGTCAGGTTATTAGGGATCTGTATCTTGTCTGTTCTCCCGAGGTTGGAACAATAAGCTTTATCTGAAACTGACAACTATAATTTCTCCTCTTCATAAATGAATGCCTTCAGTGTCATGGTTTCCCCACCACACCAGCACAAGTCCAGTCAAGGCCATGTCATTTAACACAGACATATTTTTTATTTAGTGACAAGCAGAAGCAAGAAGAAGTGTAATGTCTATCGCAGAGCTATACAATTATTGCTGAATTATGTAGATAAGACAGACACAGAGAGTTGTATTAGCTTCAGCATTGATGGCAACTGTAGGAAATTATGTCTTCCAGCAATGGAAGGTTTTCTTGACTATTTCCATTCTTTCAGAGATTTGGAAAATCCCACTTGTAGACCCTGCAATAATTTCTGGTTTTCAGCCTACACAAGGCATTCATGGTGTCTTAAAGATGTAAGGAAGGATGCTCCTATGGAAGTTGTTTTCACTCTTCTAATCTAGTTGACTTGTTCTTCCCTACGGTCTTGTACACAGAGTTTTTAACAAGCACTAGGATCAACTGAGTATTTAAGTATTTAATGAGTATTTGCATTTGCCCATGCAAAATGAACTGTATACCAAATTAGATTTCACCAATTGGACAAGGCTATTTCTCAACTCAGAGAATCCAATGTTTCATCAGGTGCACCTGAACCCCTTTATGATACACACAATATGAACAGCTATATAAAGAATCTCTTAAATACTTAATTTATAGTCAGCCCTTGTCTGTGTCATTTATGAAAAGATAACACGGGGCACGTGGACTTGTCATTAGCCTGAGGTAACACAGGTTGTGACTTCCAATTCTGTTCTCGGCCCTGCTACAGAGTTACTACATGACCTTGCACAAATCACTTAACCTTTATATGACTAATTTTATCCATCTATAAAATGGGGATAGTAAAATTTTTAGCTACACACAGCAGGACGATGAGAATTAATTAATGCTGTTGAAAACCCTGAGAAAGAACACTTTATATACAGGGCCTAATTCCACAAGTATTCACTCTCTGACTCTGTCTTTAGCAGCCACTTCTAGCTGAGCAAAATTAGTGTAAAAACCTACCGTCTGGATTTATTAGCATTGTTCAGATTCACTGTGCTTAGATATGAAGCTCACCCAAAACATTCTAGAGAATGAACACAAAAGAAAACTCAATCATTATAACTAATCATTACTGATATTAGTTGAACATCCATATACAAATGGTACGACCAACCACGTTTGTGCATTCAGAATTTCATAGCAGGGGCTTCAAGTAGCATATGCAAAAATTGACATCTGATTAAAAGTGCCTGTCTTTGTTACTGGAGCTGCAAGCAACGGGCAGGTGAGCAAATGCCCATGTGCATGTGTGAGAGAGAGTGTGCACGTAGTTCGTCAGCTTCCCTCTTTTCAAGATTTGACCCTAAAACTTCACTTCTTCTGGATTGTGGATCAATTTTCTAAAAACAAATCTAATAGGATTTTCATTAAAAAACTCAAGTTGGAAATGTGGTATCGTGCCACCTACCAATAATTGGAACTTTATGGGATATGACTATTTAAAAAAAAACAGCAAAAAGAGCTAGCTAAGACTAGTAGCTATGTCTAGTAGTTGGGATGAAGGGGGAACAATGGAGCAAAGGTGACCAACCTCACTTCTCTCATGCTACTAACATGCTGTTACATGTTAGTAACAGCATGTTAGTAGCATGCTGTTACTAACATTTACAGTAGGCAACCCAAATCAGCTCTAATCCAATATCAATTCCCACATACTGAGACATAAAGAAATCCTTATATGATATAGAACAACCAGTCTTCAGTATTCTGATCTGTTGTTTTACAGATGCATGGATTTGGTCAAAACAATCACTATATTTCTTTCTACCATTAAGGCAGAATTTTCAAGTTACTATAATTGTTGCAAACTTCATCAGATGAACAATATATTCATATTCAAACCTGAAGATCAGTCCAAAGTTACAGAATTGTCAAGAAGACAGAAAGAACCAATCTTGTCTCTAGGTATCAGTAATACAATTGTCTTATCCTAGACTGGGAAAAAACCAAGATCAAGGTTCAAGCTCATGTGTGGTGTGACCTGAAGTACTCCATGGCCAGCCCTAACTCAAGTGCACTTTCAAATTAACCTCAGAAGATTCTTCATCATAAGGAAAAATTAATTCTTTATGCAATGGAAGTGATTAACCTTGAACCTTCAAAGTCAAGATGGTCAGAAGGTGTGTGTGGGGGAGGGATTCTGCAATCTCCAAGGTGTTTGAAAACTGATACATTATTGAGAAAATAAACAAAATAAATACAACTCTCTCCTTAGTCTGCTGCTGCAAAACATTCCAGCATATTTTGCTGTAAAAACCTTTTCTCTTTTAAATGATCAAAGCAGCATGTGATCCAATCAGTTAAACAACTGCAACAAGCCAGAAAAACACAAATACACTTAAATGTCCTGTTTACTAAAGATGTTCATTGAAGATAATGATGCACAGGGCCCAAGAGATTTGGAGAAAAATAAGTAAATAGAAATTAAACCCAGCTTAATGATGTCTAGGATAAAGTGTGTAGGGTGGAGGAGGGTGGTGGTTTTTAAGGAATGTGCTCAGTGCAGGTAGCTCTGGGTGCAGCTGCAGTAGGAGCTGCAGATTGAGCTGTGGTGGGGGAGAGCCCTGGGAACTGTTGACCCTTTCCATAACAAAGGGCTCCGAGGCCTGAGGCCTGGCCAAGTGGGTGGACACCGAGACAGAGCAGGAGCAGATGAGTCCGGGGTTTTCCTTTCCTTAGATTGTGGGGATATAAAAGCCCCGGGGGATCCTTTGTTCAGGGTCTATTCAGAGGCACCCATCTCAAGCTGTTGTTTTTTATATAGTTATTGCACCATGATTAAATTATTTTAAGGATCAAGATGTCTGCCACTCAGCTGTGGAAGTCTGGGGTCAGAAAACCTGTTCTGGCTGTGTGAGTGTGGGGGTGTAGCTGCAAAGGGGCCTCAGTCCCAGTTCAGATAGCATGGGAGTGACTTCCAGAGTGGCTCCTGGATTGTTGGACAGGAAAGTTTCAGTAACAATGGTGATACTTTTGTCTTTTGTCTTTTATTGGAACTAAGAAAAATTTTACACTGCTAAAATAAATTTGCAGCTTACACATTTAAATTAATATAAGCACAGCAGAAGAATATGACAGAAAGAGCTAAACACTGCCAAAATAACTTACCTTTAAGCATACTTTCCCCTGGGTCAGAGAGAAAAAATATGCTTTTCTGGAAAAATGAAATAATAATTAACTAATAGTAATAATAATGCAACACAGACTATTTCTATAAGAAACAAGTAAAGCTAAGCCATAAATAAATAAATGCGAGGTATTCTTGGGATGTTTTGGCTTTGCATGTTTGTTGGGTTAGTTTTTTGATTAAATAACCACAGCATATAATTGCATTGACTTAATTCCTTCTCTGCCTTCTTTATTTATTATCTGTCTGGCATTCTTTATTTCCTGTATCCCTTGACCCGTTTCAAGAAAGGGCTTAAGGAGGTCCTGATGATTAAGCCAGATGAATTTTTCAATTGACTTACATAAAATATATACAGAAGGTTTTCAAATATAGGGTCATCTGTGAGGACCTCCCAAGGAGGCACTCACCTGCTGGCCTTGCTTTAAATTCCACTGTTCCCACTTTATCATGCCTAGCCTAGGCTAGTCTTCACAGCCATTCACACTGAGTTGCTCAACCTCAAAGTGGCTTTTTTTCTGGTAATATCCAGGAACTGTACTGCCTCCAAAGAAAACACTGTAGCTCTAGAAATTCGCCTTTTTCCTAAATACACTGTTTAGGAGAGCTGTTTATCTCTTCTTATCCTTCTGTTCCTCAGGTTAGTTTGCAGTCTTCGCTCCTGTATAAACCTGGCTTTTAAAATGTAGCCTTTAGAGTGGCAGGAAACTCAACAATTTTGTGCATGAAAATAGTGCTCAGACAGCTTTTCATATCATGAAGATTATAACATGGACATGTGTCCTGGGTTGTAGTATAAGATATGCACGAAGTATTCTATCACCATCTTCATGAATTGTTGAAACCAATAGCTGAAGCAGTGTTCTCCCAGGTTCCCCCTCCCTCTTCTGGTAAGGTGTCTTCTGTTAATGGGTCTTCTGTTAACAGCCTGCTGCATGACCCATAGATAACTCCCACCGGGAGTTATCTCTCTTTAATGGGCCATCAAGGACCCCCTGTATGACTCATCATCCCATTG
>JBBMKD010000115.1:39213297-39235661 GCA_037834095.1 Argya squamiceps
TCATCCCACTCAGGTTGTATTCTGACTCTGTCAGTGGTCTTTTGTATTATTGCATTTATTTTATTTTACCTTTTTCTTTCTTCTTATTAAATTGTATTTCTGACTTGGAGCCTCTCACTCGTTTTGCTTTTAAACTACTACAACATGGCTTGTCCCTCCTTAGGTTAGGTTTATTTTTAAAACTTCATTATTAAAACCTCTAATCATTTTAAAGGGGATTTTCCTGTTCACTTCAATCCTGATGTAGTCTTAGCAGTAGGCCTTTTGTTATATACTGGCATGCAGTTGATGGGAGGATATGTTGTTTTTAATACCCTGAGGTGTATTCTGACATCCTCCCCATTTCACATAGTGAACCAGAGAATACAGGTGGTGCTTAGCCTATTTTTATCTTAAAATAACATTTTCTTAAGTTACAGTCAGTCTTAGTGAAAATTTAGTTTATCTGAAATGATCATTGATATATGTACATGTGCCTTGGATCCAAAATTAATAAGACATGTAATGTACCATTAGATACCTATTTTCAAATGTCTAATTTTGATAAATTGGGCTTATTTCTCTTATCATGAGGCAAATAGCAGGATTGCTGAGGGTGGAACAAGATAAAGATGATTCATCCCACCTGAGGTCTCCTCATGCATTTTGTAAGCATTTGATTTTTATAGAGGACATTAATTAAATAAATACATCTGAATGAATGAGTGAGGAAGAGACCAATACATCCTGTGCTCAAGTGCCTGGATATACTATATTGGGAACTAACACTTAACTATGTTGGCTAGGAAAGATGCTTTTTGACACTTAGTGCTTCTGGATGTATCTAGAAATGTGGCCTGCATCTATCCTAGAAAATGCTAACAATGCTGGAGTGATCCCTACTCCAGGATCCTGTTGTCATTGACAGTAAAATGTTAGAACATTTTCAACAGACACAAATGACCAATAACAAAGCACTCAACACAACAGATCAATACTTACAGGCTGCCTTCTAGTATCTCCATCTGGTAACTTACTAACTGTTGCTGTAGGGTTTGTGTACACACTTTAAGCATCTTCAAAAATGTTTACATAGGCATTTTTTTCCTAACTACCTATATATTAAAAAAAAAAAGTAGAGGATTTTTTCTTGTCTCTTCTTAATTTGTAGATTTCAGAAGTCACATTTCTGAAGAAGAGAGGGGGTGGTTGCCTAAAAAAGTCTGTATATTCACACTTAAATGCTCCAAAAATACTTATTTTCATATTTGGTATCACATTTTATTTACTACTCACCAATATTGGAAGTAAAGCAGCACAATTTTTTGTGTTTTGCAAAAAAGGATGATGCTATTCTGTTAAATCCATGCTGTATTTCCTATCAGAATGTAACTATGTGCAGGATTTCTTGTTAAAAAAACAATCTTTAAAGTGATATACTGGACTTCTTCTCTCAAGAAGCCCATCTAAGAAGGCTATCTATCCCCCAATGGACCCTTTTCTAGCCTACAATAAAATACAAGCACTTCTTATAAAGAAATCAGGAAATTATGTAGTCAGACTTTGTGTGGTAAAACTTCTATTGCAGAAAGCAATCCAACTGAATGATGGTTTAGGTCTGAAAAGTTAACAGTTGTATATTCCACTGTTTAGATATTTTTAAAAAATCGCCAAAAATATGTATTCTACTTATCGTAATGCAGTTAAGGTGCTTGCAATAAGGATTATCTATGCAGGTGTATCTTTATATACAAGTCCTAGTATATTGGGGAAAGTTTCACCAGAAGCAAATAGCTCAACACCCTGTATGAGGACATTGCACACCCTGAAATCAGGGCTCAGTAGAGACAGCAAAACTTCTACACGTGAGTAAATTAATCCTATAAAATTACAAGGATAATTAGGATAAATTAATATTTATATACTACGTCCTCCTACTTGCATTCCTTTTACTTAATATCAGGAATGCTAGATAGTCCCTTTTGTTGTTGGAATCTTATGCACTGGGAAGGAATTAAGCTATGTGTTCTAAGAAGCATTAATCTCTGCTTCTTAGAACACTAATATGTCTTTGAAGTAAAGCAATAAAACAGAACACCACGGATCTATTGGAAATATAGATTTGCTTTAACTGCTGAATAATTGTTAATTCAAGAAATAAACATAAAATATGTAGAATCTTGCAAATTCATCACTATATTTTCATAGGCAGAAATGCCATGACCAAAAAGAAAAAAAAAGAAAGATGCAGCAGGCTTGGTGAATTTTGTTGAGTGTTTGATGAGTTTACAGAACTTTTATCTTAACACTTACTACAGTTTGAGACTGGGGAATAATTCGCAATGAATATTTCATCAGACACATGTTGCCTTCTTTTTGCAAATAGGCTCATAGTTTTCCAGATTCATTTGTTATTTGAAATATATATATTTTTAAGTAACCATATAGATTAATCCAAAACCAATATGCAAGTATTTGAAAACTTCATTGGACTGGTTGGTTGTGATGAGCCAGATAGATAAGTCACAAGGTATTCTTTCTATTCAGGCAGTAGAACAACAAGCATATACTTCTGAAAGAAATGCTTACACATGCAACTATGACATTTAGTTTTTAGTGAATACCCCTGCATATGATAGGGGAGCATGTCTTCTCTGACCATTTGTGCCAGTAAAAGCCAATCATTCAAATGTCTGTAGAAAGCAAACACAAAAGGGGATTGTCATTATCACATAGCCAACACAATATACAATCTCATTTTTAGACAGGCAAATGAATTAACAATATGCTGTTGGTAGGGCAGATAAGTGATGCTGAGGACACAAAGACAATCCCAGGGGCCAATATTTGCATATTATTTGTCTGTGTCCCCTTTTTGTAATTGTTTGATGCTGCTGGGTACCTTTTGTTAGGACAAAAAATAGTTCCTATGCAGTAGCAAACTAGGCTGATGACAGTAGCAACAGCCATCCAATAGTTGTCCTCAAAATTGATTTTGTTCCATGCTGTGCTGTCTAACCATTGTCCTCAGGGTTGCTTGAGGAGGTGAAGATCACTTCTCACTTTGTAATATGTTTCTTCTATGATGACGGCTAAAAGGAGCTGTGTCAGAGGAGCTGTTGTAGGGGCTTTACAAAAGTGGAAGATCCTTTTAACCAAGGAAATCTTACATAACAGTGTCCAATTAATTTATATCCTTTTAATCTACTAGATGCAAAATTACAGAAATTGAGCTTAAAAGCTAGTATCAGTTTTCACAGGACAATAACCTACTGAATTATCTACAATATTAGTAATTTTTCCCTTCCTGCAACATTTACTAAGCAACTGATGCAAAGTGGACAATCACCATTGTTCACTTTACACAGACTGGCTTCTCATTCAGTCACACCTTATACCCAACAGCCAGTGTGATTTGCCCATATTGGAAATGGTGAACACCACAGAGTATGCTGTAATGAGCCAGCTGTACATAAACAGGGGTTAGGAATACAGAGATACCATAGTCAGCTGTGCCAAAACTGGTTTTGCTACTACTGTTTTTCTCCACATTATACTAAAAGCATGTGACTGTCACATGTGTTCAGTACAGACAGAGAATAAAAGTATGACAAGAGCAGGTGCTAGTATTAACACATTTCAAAAATCCATTGTTGGCAGAAGTACAAGCATCTTGATTTACAGAGGTATTTGAAGTACTGTCATTTGATTTCACTGGGAATTAAGTACCTGACCTGTTTAGGCATTTAGATAAATCTTACTAAACACCCATCTTCACCTCTAGGCAGCTAAATAGCTCTGTGTGTTTGATTTATAGCATTTAAAAGAGGTTGCTGAGGTTTTAACTCAAATCTGCCAGCACATTAAATACAGATGCTAGGCAGCATAAGACTCTGCAAAATAGTTAGAAAGTATTAGCTAACATAGGCTATTACCTTAAATCTTTACCTCCAGGGGTTCTTGGAGGGTAAAAGAATTTTACCTCTCAACGGAAGTGGCAAAACCAAGATTAGATTGTCCATGAAGGAAACAGAAACCACAAAGTCTTTTCTCAGCCATATCGAACCCAGTGGTTCTCTTGCCTGTAACTGAACTCCAATATTAAGCTTGTGGTTGAATAAACATCAACCAAACTTGAGCATGTTATGATTATTTGGGGATTTCTCGTTAATGACTATTGTGCAGATCACCCAGCTGCATAGACAAAGTGTGTAGATCCGAAAATGTCCCTGTGTCTAGTGAAATTGCAGTCATTAGGACCACAACAGAATATCCTTCCCCTAGCACTGGCTACACACCCAGTGAGTCCCTCATTCCCCTGGTAAGGAGAATGGCTTTCAATTAATTCCTCAAAAAGGGAAAAAAATAAGAAAATAAAGAAGCAGCTGCAGTGTGCACATGGCATAAGCAGTTTGCTAAGGCACTACAGTGCAGTGTCATGCAGGCTGTTAAAGGAAGTCTGGTACTCCGGTGATAATATGTATATTCATTCAGTATAAATGACTAAGTTCAAAAAAACTTACAATGAATCATGGTTGCAAGGCCGGACTTGCTTTGATTAACTACACAAGTATAATGAAATCCAACAGAGCAATCACTGAAACATTTAGCTCCAAATGTAAATCTTCTTGAACTCTGAAAAAAACATGTTAGGCAATGAGAGGGGGTATAGAATACAGCTATATTTCATGTAATGAAAGTGGAAGCAGTTGGAAAGAAAAGGGAATGTTAAGAAGGTGTTATGCTATGTTTGGTAAGAATGAGTAATTCTGAATATGTCAGTCATGATAATCCAACAAATTTGTATTCTAAAGGTCAATAGGAGCATTTTCTATAGTGGTACAATAGTTATGCCAAATACAAAATAAACATTTATAAGACATTTTCAAATATTAATATGGTACCATAATGTGTCTTGGGGAATTAATCTCAAATTTAAATTAAGGGCATAGATTGAGCAATGTAACAGAATTTTATTAGAAATGTACTGATATAACCCATGGCACTTTCATTTCAGCAAGACTATAATGTTGAATTCTCATATCTCAGGCTTGTTTTAACTGTAGAGATGAAAGGTGTCTTTTCTCACCAGAGGTAGAATGTGTTCTGTCTTTGGAAAACCTACTGTTCCACTACGAGCATGATGATTTCCTCATATGGTTACTGATCATGCATCTGGACACTAAGGTATGTAATTTTTCCAAGGAAGCTTATCTGGCAAGTGCCATTAATGCCAATAAAAGATAACCTACACCAGTGGGAAACCTAGACCTGTGGCATTTTTCTCGATAGACAACTCAACAGATTTTCCATATGTCATCATTTCCCTGCTATTCGTTCCCTTTTGCCTGTGCAGTTGATTACAGTCCAAGACAATGGTTTTTTCAGGGATCACTTGAATTTCTGTGAGCATAAAACGCAGAACATGGGCAAATGGAACAGCACAACCAGAAGGAAGATCTTTTCTTTCTACTGTTATTTGCCCAGAGAATTTAATGGGGAGAGGCCAACAGAGCAAAACTTTTGGTGAAGAACTCTGTTGTCACTGTGAGAGAGACTAAGGTTGAAGGCAGCAGTGCTGGTTGTTGGGATACTATCCTCCAGGCTGCATATCGCCAGGGGTAGGGAATCCCTGGAGGACATATTACAGAAACACAGCATTGGGGAAGAATCTTAGTGATTTTCTGGTACTTCTTCCTGCATTAAGAGAGGGAGAGAGTTCCTCTACTCCTCTCTTCCAGCCTTTCCACCACCAAGTTAAAATATTGGGCTTGCCATGGAATGAATGTGCTCTATTACATACATGTTACGCATAGACTACACATTATCTCATATAAAGAGATTTGATGTTACTGCTATAGGCATGGTCATATTTGGTGAAAGTGGATTCAACTTCCTCCAAGTCAGTGAAGCTCTGCCCACGTACACTGGATCTAAATAGAACCTACTGCACTCAGCACCCAAGTATTTAAGTTAATGTTGAGCTTGGTAGACTGAAAGTGCTTACATAAAGCAGTCACACAGAACATTACAACAGTCACTGTAAAATCCATATGGTAAACCTTGGTGTTCCAGACTGCTTTTGTACAATATTACAGCATTTGCTATAAAACAGGACTCATAACCTACAGATTTCTTCAAAATTATTCTGTTCAAAGAAGTGAAAGGCTGAACAAAAATATTCTTTCTCCAATAGAATACTGTATTTCATGCAACAAGCCATAGCTCTCACAGCTATTGTGAAGACTACACATTATTAATTTGGAGGTGTACGTGCATATTTAACTTGTAAGATTCAATAGCCTTTGCCACAGCACAAAGGCTTTAATATAACATCAACAGGAGGCCTCACACAGTGAGTAGAGCAAGAGTTGGGACAGAGTGAAAATTTCTTAATCACCTTTCAGTGATTAGGAGGTGATGAGACTCTACTGGAAAGGAAGGACAATTCTTTTGGATTATTGTTTTCCTAACACTAAATCATCTTTTTACAATGAAACACCATAATCAACTCAAGGGACAAAAATGAAATGTTTTAACTTGTTTGGAAATCACAGTCAACCTCCAAGCTGCAGTGTCCATAGACAGACACTGAAATTCATGTTCCAGCACCAACATAAATATCCTGATCAAAATTACTCATTCACTGTTGCCATCAATTTCTTTAAAAGCATTGACTAGTAAATGGCAAACATGCTGCTTACTCTCCTAGAACGTTTTCTACTGTGACTGTAAATTTCTCATTTGGTTTTTCTTCTTACCAATTATCCTAATCAATAGGGAGCTTGAGACTGAAAAGAACTAAACAACTCTTCTCCCAAACCTCGCAGACAGAGTTGTACAACTTCACAAATAGGCAGAAAAATGAACTTACTTTGAAAGTCTCTTTTCCTTAGAAAACTTTGTAAAATGGCACTGGCTACAAAATTATCTGTATCAATATGCTAATTTCAGTACCATCACTGATTGCTAAATATTAGAAAAATTAAACAAAATTTTGTCTGTTGCACACTTTGAAGGACAGATATTCTATATCACATGGACTTTTAAGAAGGCTATGCAAAGTTTCCTTGACCACCAAATGTCCTCTGACTTTTGGGAGTGCTGTGTGCATGTGTTGCCTTCCCATAAGCAGGAAAACAGTGGGAGAAGGTTCCCCAGGACTGGGAAAATAAGACAATCAAGGCATTCTTATACAGACTGAGTGATGGGCAACTCTGCTCAGTGAAATGTTTAAGCATGTGTATAATTAAGAGAATAGAGCATGGAGGTAAGTGCTTTGCATGGTTTGTAAATACCATGAGGAGAGTAGGAAGACATGGTTCCTTTTGTTTCACTCAAATGTTTCCTGGGGCATGTGGATATTACTTACTAGAAATGAAGCAAACCAACTAGGCCAGCTGTTTTAAGAGCTTGATTAGTTTGTTTCTAAACTCTAATTTTTATAAATGGTAGTATGTGGTGGAATTGAGCTGCCTAGATCCTAACCACGGAGTTGAGTTGGAACGTACATCACGTGCTTTCTGCCAGCGAGGGAGGCTGGGACCATGCCAAGGGAGTCTGCCCACCCTCTCCTGCAGTAGTGTGTCCTGCAGAGACCTCTCCTGGCACAGCTCAGGATGTCATGTTGGGCTCCTCTCCTTGGCCACCGTGCACCTCTACGGACTCAACTCTTCTGATTGCTGAAAGACAGACAAACCTTGAAATTGTTTCTTTTTTTTTTTTTTTGGGGGGGGGGGTGGGGGGCAAGGTGGTGACCCATTTTTCCCAGCTTTTTTATGGAGCTATTTGTACAAAATCACAACGGTTGCTTTATTTCTGATGGTAGTTGGTGTTAATGGACAATTATAGATTGAAAGCTTCCATAAATCAATCATATGCTGCCCTGTCAGGTAGGTAGATTGTGCCTGATACATTTTTTGGCATGTACCCCAACCAATGAAGACTGAAAATATATCAATATTTGAAATTTTTAAAAGCACATTAGGAAGTTTAGATTAGAGGATTGCAACATTATGGAGGTAGAGCACAGTTGAATTAGTACTTTCCAATTTTATACTGACAGCAGATTAAAGCAGTGGGGAAAAAATGTCCCAGCAGAATAAAATATCTGTGATAAAACTTCAAGAGCCCCAATGGTGGAATAACCTTACATCAGGCATCAATTTATGGGATAAATTTTAGAATACCTATTGGGGGAAAAAAAATAAGCCCTAGAGATTTAAATAAGTAACACTGTCTTCTGCCAGTAATACTGCTGTATATCCCACAGTTCCCATGAGTGATTATGCCAATATCTGTGGCACTGGGATTGGTCACCTATTAATGAGGTGGAGAAAACCTTCACATCTCTTCTGTGAAGAATCATGAACTGGGGAACTAAATGCAGGCAAACAAATCCAATAACTTTATTTTTACAGCAGAATGACATAAGCAAATATAAATCCCAATAGTGTTATTATAATGCCTGCTAAGCTAATTGAGAACATATTCATTTGCTTCAACTAAATAAATTAGTTACAATTATATGACCCCAAGGTCATCTCCTTTAGGAGATGTCTAGCACTTGAATTAACTATTCAACTCTTCACTGTAAGTGGCCTCAGCCAATCAATGCCAAATAAATACTGCTGAAATATGCATTTAATTATCCTAACACTTTAGCTTCTAAACCCTTTTCTTTGCCAGCGGTATTTTTGTTTGCTAATTTATTCTGGAAGGGTGAGAATTCTTTGAGTTTAGTCCGAGCATCATCGTTGTAAACTCTGATCCCAAAAGAGTTCTCAGATAGAACTGGTTACAGAGATTCCTTTGATATGGTGGAGCAAAATTTTTTTATTCCAAATTCTTTATATTGTTGGTTGCAAGAAGAAAACACAGATAATTTTTATGAAGTTTCAAAATCAGGAGCTTCCAATGTGCTTTGCCAGGTTAACTAAGGACAAAATGCCTCTTCTAAATGAGGAATCCATATTTTGCCACACTCAGAGTTACTGCAGATGAATTAAAACTGAAATTTAAGATGTCAGTTACTTCACTACAGTTTTATTTTTGAAATTATATGGTACAATTTACACATCAACTAAAGCCTGCTACAAAAAACATTAAAATATAAGTTCTTCTGAAAGCTAAAAGCTGCTTTCCATCCTCCTGACTTGCTAAAACTGATCCTAATGTATCTTGGATTTGTAAAGCCTAGGCCCATGCCTATAAACCCAATTTAAGCCCCTGACATAAGTACTGTGTTGGAGTCCTCTACTGGAGCACATTGTCCCTCAAGGAGCTCACAGTAAGTTGTTATTTAGGCTTCTCACATTATGTATTAGTCTCTAGAAATAAGAAAGCTCCTGGCCATTCTTCTGTAAACTGGAGTAGAATTAGTTGCCATTTATTTGGACTACTGTAAATAAGAGCTCAGCTTGGTCCTGCGTATAGAATAGTCCCTGCATAACTAAAAATGACTTGTCTTTTATTCTTGTACCCTTTCCTGGATTTTACATGGTTTATCATGTAAATAAACAAACATATCCAACTACAGTATAAAAAAAATTCTAATTTCGCAATTACTTGTAATATAACTTTAATTAATATTAATTGTTTTAAAGAGAAGAATAAATGAGATGACATCCTGCAGACTAGTAGACTTCATACCGTCAGAAAAAAAGGTTTCATTAATTTTTAAACAAGAGGCATTCGTTATTATGTTTTTTGTGGCAAGACTGACTTTTTTGTAAATGATGACCATAATTACGCCCCTCATAATGAACACTGCTATTACTAAACAGCACAGTTTATATAATGTCTCCACTCTAGGAGACTTTGCTTTTTTATTGAGGAGAAAAGGCAGATAATAGCAGAGATTATAGTTTAATACCATTATTTTTAAGGATATTGCAAAAAACATATATAGACTATATTAATCTTTAAGCAAAATTTAATCAGACTGTGTCTGTTTAGCCAGAAAAAGAACTGAATTATTTGTCCTGACTCTAATGCAATGTTGATGTTTCTCCTAGAGAAATGTACAAATTAAGTTATACCCAAGTGATATTTTTACACAACGGAAAACATTTCTGTGTCATTCATGTTCTTAATTTAAGCCTGGCAGAACTATGTATAGATAAGAATTACTTGAAACTGCTACTAGCCAAACAAGGAATGACTTCACGATTACTTCTAGCACTAGGAAGCCTTTTATTAGACTGCACATACAAACTACTTGCAGCTTTGTGTGGAGATCTTTGGAGATGGCCTGGTCTTGAAGTCAACACAAAATTGTTATCAAAGAAAAGGATTTCATCTACATTTGTTCTTGTTTTTCCAAGCAGAGGAAAACACTAACATGACATAGGTGACCACTTCCAAAACTAGCATTCTAAGGATCAACACATGAGACCATGCAAAAAGGTACCTAGAGAATACTTATGATTTGCCTATAGTATTTTCTGAATATTTTCAGCTGAGTTCAGAAGTGCTTCATGAAACAAAAAGAGGCAAATTTTGCTGAGTTTAAATACTGTTCAGCTAATGGCAGCTCCTAGGAAAATGCTGATTTAGCCACAGTTCACACGTGGCACATTCTCTTGCTGTTTCCCTGATTAAATATGTGACTGCATATTCGTATTTGTGTTGTAAAATGGTTTGCAAAATTGCACAAATTTAGTTCAGTTTTTTGGTAGTGCCTAAATGACTTTGCAACAAAAGTGTTTCTTGTATTGCAAGGAATCTATCCTTCTGAGTTATATTAAGGGTAATTATTTATTAAATCCTGCTGAAATAATTTGTACTGCAGCTCTCTATATATTTTTTGACCACAATTTTAGTGAAAAGCAACATTATTAGAAGAACAAAGCAGTGGGATTTTGAGAGAACCTTCTAGAACATGGATTTGATTCAAAGTGACATTTTAAAGTTATACCCCAGCCTTGCTGAGCTTTTGGTCAAGCTGTGCAGGTCAGATTACGTTCTGTAGCATCAGGAAGTCAGATAGGGCAGAGGAGAGGGCTTTCCATCATTTGCAGTCTAAACATATGCCTTATGATGACATTAGACAGAGATTTCAATCCTTAAAAAACTGGAGGTGGATGGATATTTTCTATCTAACTGGACCTTTGCAGGTTATTTGTAAACAGGTACAATAAATATCTGTAGGAAAAAAAAATAAAGCAGTAATTGCCATGGAAGGAAAATACATTGTTTGGTTTTGAATGAGAAAAATTAAAACAGAATGTTTTGTTTCAGGCCAGCTCAGCCCAAATCAAAAAGTCTCAATATGACAAACTGAAAAGAAGCTTTTCATTTCACGTCAGGTTGACATTAATCAACATCTGTCTGAAGTGCTGTTACATGCCATGAAATTTGTAGTTCTTTGTGTTGGGGACCTGAAAGCATGTTTCAGCTGTCAAATCCAAGAACATGTCCTAGACCTGTGCTAATAAAACTTGTGTGTACATCATCCACCTCCCACTTTTTTCTCTTCTTCTCTGCTGCACTTTCCTGAGGAAGGAAATTGAACTCGCAAAGAGAAACCATGACACATAAGCATCAGTCCTCTTGTCTTACCAGCTGTGGGAACAGGACTGCAGATCTTTCCAGAGAGAAAATGGGCTCTTTGGATGGAGCCTATTGATGAACCTTGCCAGATGAACCCTGCTTTGCTTTACTCCATTAAAGAAGATCTCTCTGGGAAACAATTTTACATTCAGCATACCAGAATATGACCTATTGTCTATAAAGGACTGTATTCTGATGTTCATTCTTTAACCTGTAAGTAACTTTGAAGAACTTTGTCAGACTCTTGTGGGACAGGAGATTGATGAATTGTGTAATGAAGGAAGAAGAGGCTTCCCCATCTCCTGATCTACCTCAGTGATGTGTTTTGCATGTTAACTGCTGCTGAATTCATAATACATCTTAGCTATAACTAAAAGAATTTTGAAGCCAAATTCCTAATTAAAAAGGGTAGTTTCCTACAACTAAAGAATAGTTACTGCTACAAGATTTTTGGGTATGTGAACAAAAATCTTAAAGACCAACTCTAAAAAGAGATAGACTAACACTGCTGGCCACAAATTTTTGTGACAGAAACCTATGTTTCCATAAAATTTCACAGACAGCTAAAGTGAAAGATTCTTCTTGAAAAATATTTTCTGAAGTGTTTTACATTTTGTATAACAGGCACAGTTTTACAGCGAGTCGAAGGAGGCTTAGATCTGCCGTTGTTAGCCCTAATTATGGAGCATGCACACCAACTTACCTGAAAGAAAATGAACATGCAGCCTGATAGCCCCAACCTGCATGTGGCTGCATTACTGTGCATGCTTCCTGATCAACCTTGATTCAACTGAACATACCTTGTTTACCTCTTGAAAGCATTTTTGACAAAATAAGTTAAGCATCTTTTAATATCACCGAGGCACACCCAAGATATATTATTCTGTGTATTATAAAATTGTGAGAGCGCATGACAATATTTTAGGAAAAAAAAAAGGAAAAAAAAAATATCAGCATGCATAATATATCATACTGAAAACTGGCTGCTTCTTACCAATGAAATATGAGCACACTTTGCAGTAGCTGTCCTTTGCTAGGATTTAAAACTAGGCAGAGTTACAGCCCAGACAGGCTGTAGACTATTTCCTTACAGATAGGAAACAAGCCTGTGCCACAACAGGGTAGATTCCTTGCTGGGGGTGATAGTGTTCATGCAGGCTAGCTGTAAGTATGGATCAAAAACACAGCAGATGCAGGCAGAAAAGCTTTGTCTTGGTGCTGTGTGTCTTTGAATCAAGTCATGTGCTGGTTTTCACAGGAAAGCAATATACCCTAAGGAGTCCTCTTATTCCTCTGTAAACTAGGAAGCAGTGAGTGAAAACGAGCACCTCTGGAGTTACCTTTTACCAGGGGATAGGTCAGGAGAGTTGACAGAGTGTTCCTACATCATCAGGTCTAGCTGGGCCAAGGCTGCATGAGAGATGTGCTTGGTGTCCAGAGCTCGATCCAAACAGAGGACAAACAATATAACATAGCATGATTACTATCTGCACTGCCTCTTTTCAGGGCTGATGGCAAAGCTGTGGTTTTTCTCTTTAGGCTCTGTAGCATTATGAATGCTGCTTCTGCATAATCATTCCACCGAAGAAACTGAAGGTAGTTCACTTGGAAAGGCAGAGAGCACAACAGAAAGAAGAATGAGTCGCTGTAATCAGGCAAAAAAAGAAACCTCTGGCAATGTTTTTTGGGAGGATGGGAGCCTTTGTAACTTGCAGAACATGGTGTTCTGGAGGCCATTCAGGTGAGAAAAAATATTTAAAAATTCATCTCCATTGATTAAAAGCTAAATAAAAAGCTTAGACAGACATGGGAACAGCAAAAGAATATGCTCCTTGTATTCAACCAGAAGTTCTCAGCAACCTTTCTTACATTGCTGAGAATGATTGTCACATTAGCACAGCTCAAATGAACCAGTTTGAATAACATTTTTTTCACTATGAGGGTGGTAAAAAACTGGAGTGGCTTGTCTGGAGAAGCTGTGGACCCTTTATCCCTGGAATTGTTCCAGGTCAGGCTGGATGGTGCTCTGAGCAACCTGGTGTAGTGGAAGATGTCCCTGTTCATGTCAGGAGGGTTGAAAAGAGAAGATCTTCATGGTGCCTTCCAACCCAAAGCATTCTGGGATTAAATGATTCTGTGAAATAAAAGACAAGAAAAACCATTCTTCTACAGTCTCTTACAGACAGTAATCTCAAGAAAAATGTTAAAGACACACTTACTGATGTCTTGTAAACCAGAACACATATACTTGCAACACTCTTTCTCTGTGTTTATTGAGTAAAACTTCTAGTGTCAAACACCTTTTGCTGTATTTTTTCTCATGAGATTGCATCCATTCACTCTCCAGCATTAGCTCTGAGGAAAGGTAGCTGTTTCTGAAATCGTAGTATTTGGGGGAATACGGAAGATGTTTCCTTGGTCATGGCTAAAAAGTGGTTGTTTACTTGCATGGTAAACCGAGGCAGTTGGGGGTAAACCAATAACACAAATATCACCTACCACTGTTCTGCTATCCTGGTATGAATATATTGTACTAACTCAAAAACCCTGGCTGAACCAATTCCAACCAACACCTACTTGAAGATCAATATAGAAATATCACAGAATTATGTTCTACGTACAGAATACAAAGATAAATGGAGGCATCCCAAAATGAATGAAAACACTGGTGGCCAACAGACTGAAAATACTGTTTATTATAGCATATGATCTGGCTTGAATGACATTATTTTGGAAAAATTTCACAGGCTCAATTGCATTTTACAGCTGAAAATATTGACATTGTTGTGACAGCCCATGCTGAACAGAACAACAAATTGTTATTAGGAAGCAGAGAGCTCTAGTAGAGAATGCCAAATTTAATGTTCATATTACTTTTGTATGGACGAAATACAACATTCTCACTTCATACAAATTGATGAGCGAGGCTTTGCTTTGTGGTACTGATGGTGAGGATGAAAACTCAATTCCAAACTAAGGTTCTGTAAAAAGATTCCTTTGAAATAGCTCCAAGCAATTAATTCCAGGCTTAGAACATACTGATTAAAACTTACTGTCCTCCTCACCTCCTACTCTTTCTCATTGTTACCCTCAAATCTTTTCACTAAAGTTTGTTAAAGGGCACCAACCCAGCCTCAAATATTATGAAGCACGTTATTAGTAAAACATCTTTTAATGGCAAAAATGTCCAATACTCATAAGAATGTTTATCAAAAAGTGCAGTGGTTTCAGATGTACTTTCTACCAAAAGCATTACTCAGGTCTGATATAGAATTTCTGATAAAAAACCAGAGAGCAAGCAATGAATTTATATACTTAATATACAAGTCAAACACAAAATCAGTTTAGAGCTACACCAAGAGTTAGCCTGAGACTTCTGGATATCATCTTTGTCTTGTATTCATATGGTAACATAGGATATATATTTTTGGCCCTATATTAGGGAAAACTGGGAGATGAGTATAAACACAAGGCATGTGTGTTCAAAAAATCATTCCCAACTTTGGGATACTTCTTGAGGTAAACAGATCACTGTCAAAAATGCTACTTTTACACTGATAAGGATTAGAAGATACTGCAACAGTCTCAGTAAGATACACAGGAGGGAAATTTGTTTCTAGTCTTGTTTACTTGCAATTTTTTCTGTAGACTGTGAGCCTCCCATTTTCTTAGACACTGAGATTTATCCCTTAGCTACAACATGTGGAGGGAGTTTCTGAAGATATCAGAGGTGAATATCACTAAACAGAAAGATCATAAACACTTTAAAACTAATAGCAAAAGAAGAGCCAAGAAACTTCTAGTAGACAAGCCATAAGCCACACCACTTGACAAAAGCCATTAGAAAATCTAACCTTTTAGGTCACTAAAAAAAAAAAACCTGATATAGGTTTATTTTTTCCCCTTTGTTTCTGATGATAAGGTGCGAAATGACAAATCATCAAAATTTACTTTGAATTCTCTACAATACAGAGAGAGGCATGGTAGATTTGAAAACCAGTGTGTTCCAAACAATGGGCTTTCATTTCAAATAATCTCTGTTTCTATGCAAGCAACAAAGTGCACTTTGTTAAATAGCAGGATTGTTATCTTTTGCCAAGTCAAATGTCCTTCACATAGAGCCTACTTATTTAAGCTGTGATATCAGAAGATCTGAAACAACAGCTAATATACAAAGACAAGATGAAAACCTAGCATATGACTTTCCGTCTGAGTAAAGGGATTGTTTTGAGAAATGAGAATTGCTGCGAGGCCCAATGCCTCACTGATGCAGCATGTCCACCAGCGTTCTCCTAGAGAGTCTCCAGTTGTTCAAAGTGCAGCAAATGCCAGAAAAAATGGCCTGTGAGAAACACATAGGGAATTACATTGGTGCAAGGCTTGCTGTGAAACAAGCCAGCTGCTTCTCTATCTTTTAGTATCTAAATGTTCACCTCTGACTTCTCAGTAATCTTTGTTTTTGTCTGGCTCAAAGGTCATTGCAGAGCCTTTCTCTGTCAATTCCCTGTATTTTTCCCCTGCCCTTTACTTCTCTTTCCTCACTCAGACTTTCCTTCCTCAAACTCATCCTTATGCTAACTGTAAGGGAAGGAGAAGGATTGACTATTCCCATACTTGTGCTCCTCATTTGCCTTGGATGAAGTTTCGTCACCAGTAGCTCCAGAAAAACCCTCTGCCCAGGAAGTGCAGACTATGGATAAAGAAAGGGTAAAGATGCTCTGAAAAGCACCAGAGAAATAACAACTTGTCCTCTGACTTCTTCCTTTCACCATTTTGTGCTTTTTCTCTAATCTTTTTTCAATTAGGCACATATGTGTTAAGTGTGTGTTAAATATTTTTAGCTATGGGTAATGGGGGGTAAGCAGTGTGGGAGTTGGCCAAGCTGAAGCAACTATAAACCTAAAGCCCTAGGAAATTCCTTTGTAGTTGTGGTGAGAAGTAAAGATTCATGGCAGTTTGTATGCTAATGAAATTATTCCAAATAAGGTCATGTTTTTTATGATTGGTCAGTTATGTCTTACAAATATGGTCATGTTCCCAGTTCGCGTTTCTGATTGGACCTTTACACTCAGACCTACCTAAAATATTATTATATTTTTCCCTTTCCCAGATTCTTCAGTGTTGATCCTATACCTCCTGCATTCCTCTAGTTTGTTATTTGGCCATTAAAGTTCTTCTGTTCCAGATGACCTGACTAACCTGTTCCTCTATTTTGCCGCACACATTCCCAGCTGGACCAGTCTCAAAGTCATGCACACCACCACAAGTGGCATCTGAACAGGGACACTCACATTGAGGGACCTGTCAGGATCGGTACGGCTGGGATTGCCAGTCAGTAAGACTTTCCTCTCCACAGTGGACTATCAAGTCATCAGGCCTGATGTATGACTTGGCAAGTTTCAGGTGACCCTTGGAGTTAGACCAGTCGACCAAGTGGGCAGCCTTCAGAGGAGTGAGCAGCTGACCCTGCAAGAGGCAGGTAAATGGAGAGGAGATAGTTTAACCCATCACCCTGTCTTAACGGGGAGTGGGGCATATCCCACCCCATCCAAATTGTGCTTGTTGCACAATGGGCACTAAACTATCACTGGTAGAGAGGAACATATGTGAATGTTTAAATTTTATGTTGACAGTCCATGGAAAGAAGGTTGGCAAAAAGGAACTTAAAAACATCATGAAATGGGTCTGTACCAACATCCCAGATGCTTCGGAATTTAATATTCTTTCTAAGGTGCTGTGGGACTCAGTGAGGGTTAAGTTATATGACTTAACTACTAAGAAAGATTCAGCAGCACCCCAAATACTCCCCACATTTCAAGCTATTCTTGAGACTTTGAAAGCTGAAGAAAAGTGCTGTGGCTCTAATTCCAATACCACTTTCCACATGGGACAGTCACTAATCCTGATAACCCTGGAAGTGGGACAAGGGAAGGATCCCATGCTACACGGATGAGCCATCATCCCTCCACCCTCCTGTGTCCTTCTCCTTCTTACCCTCGGACTGCTCTGGTGGGAGTCATGGGGTCAACAATGCTGTTGTTCTCAGAAGAAGTGATGATTCACCCCGTTACTCCGCCACCTATGTCCACCTCCACTTCCTCCCCCTAGGGCCCAAGATGGAAAAGGCCATGCCATCTTGGATCCTTCCCACTCTGTCCCACCTGTTCCCATGTGTTCCCCTCATCCCTCCTTCTCCAACATGCCATCGACTAACCACCATCTTGTCACCAACTACCATTTTGTGACATCTCCTACTAAGCCCCATCTTGTCTCCACCCAAAATGCCATTGTACCCCAAGGTTTGACCCCTTCCACCCCCAACTACATGCCTTCCACATCAGACCACACCCCTTCTGGGGAAACTGGAACCCAGCCCACCAGGGTTCTGGAAGCTCCACCCCTCAACATGATGGTGCCCATGCAGGCCACGTCAAGGCCTAGGCAGGAAACTGAGCACCATTACCATTTTTCCACCACCAATAAAGCTAAATTAGTGCTTGTGTCCAGTTACTCATCTTCCTCCTCTGAAGAAGATCTCAATGTTCCTGGATCTAGAGATACTGAAGACCCATGGCGGAAAGGCGGGGAGGCGGGGAGGCGGGGGGAGGTCCAGAGATCAGTGATAAAGGAGGGGGACTGGGACATGGTGTTACCCTTTCTGTTGGCAGTTTTGGGAAAGGGACCCCAACCTTATGCTTTGATTTTCCAGTGGGATTTTAAGTTACCTGACCCTTTGTTAATCTTAGAATGCATTTTTTTACCCCATCAGCTGTGGAAAACCATCATTACCCAGCCAGAAATGATAGCTCAGCTCATCATGCCAGCTTGATCCTACCTAATTTCCCTTTCAGGGAAAGATTTTTCTACTATATTCTTGCCCCTAACCATTATGAATTTAGATTGGCTACTCTGACAATCCAAATCCCTACAAATTGCACTTGAAAATTACTTAGGTCAAACCCTGAATACCCTAAACATAAGTTATTGCATTCTAATTTTAATTTAATTCCCAAACCATTGATTAGTGATGTGCTTTTAGATACACTTACAGTCTTCACCAAAGGATCAGGCAAATTCCACAAATCAGTTATAGCATGGCAGGATCCTATAATACATGATTGGAAATCAGATGTTGAAATAGTGGAGGGTTTTCCCCAAGTAGTTGAGTTAGCAGCTGTTGTTAGAGCATTTTTAAGATTTACCTGTCCTTTACATTTAATTCAGTTCTATTATGAGGTCATCCTTGTTGCAGACAGATTTATTACAAGTGGAAATATGTAGGAGAGCAAGTGGAGGACTGGATTTTGGACTAGATCAGACATTGGAAAGAAATGAAAAATAATATTGTTGGAAAAAAAACCCTGCAAGTTTCAGAGCTAGAATAGCTGCTTCATTGCTGTGGGAAGGAGGGAAAGGAAGCAGAGACAAAATTTTAGCTCTCTCCTTGACTCTTACAAATGATGTTCCTGGAGGCCAAGAGGAATAGTAGAGAATATTTTGCACTGAATAGCCTCTTACAGTTCTTTACTTTTATTCCTGCAAGAATTAAAAGTGAAAAAACAAAGGAGCATAGAATTTCTCAAGTCAGAAGGGACCCATAAGGACCAAGAATCACAGAATGGATAAGGTTGGCAGGAATCATCAGTGCAGTCATCTGGTCCAACCTCTCTGCTCAAGCAGGGTCATCCCAGAGCACATGGCGCAGGATTGTGTCCAGACACTTCCTGTGGATCTCCAGTGAGGGAGGCTTCACAACCTCTCTAGGCAATCTGTGCCAGTGCACAGTCATTTGCAAAGTAAAGAAGTTCTTCCTCATGTTTTTGTGGAATTTTCCTGTGCATTGGTTTGTATCCATTGCCTCTTGCCCTATTGGTCAGTGCCACTCAGCAGAGGCTCCATCCTCTTGAAACCCTCTCTTCAGATACTTGAATACGTTGACAAGATCTTCCTCCTAGGAGTCTCAGCCTTTCCTCATAATTGAGGCTGCTGTCCCCTAATCATCTTCATAGTCCTTGACTAGGCCTGCTCCAGGAGCTCCATGTCTTTCTTGTCTTGGGGAGCCCAACTGGACACAGTTCTCCACACACAGCCTCACCAGGGCAGGACAGAGTAGAATAAAGAGGCAGGATCACCTCCCCCAACCTGCTGGCAGTGCTCTTGCTGATGCACCCCAGGACACCTTTGGCCTTCTTGCCCACCAGATCACACTGCTGGCTGATGGGCAGCTTGTTGTCCTCCCTGAAACCTCAGGTCCTTCTCCACAGAGCTGCTTTCCAGCAGATCAGATCCCAGCCTGTGCTGGTACCTGGGGTTATTCCTCCCCAGTGCATTTGCTCTTGTCAGATTTCAGAAACTTCCTCTCTGTCCATGTCTCCACTCAATCAAGGCCTTTCTGAAGGACTGCAGTCTGGGGTATTGGCCACTGCTCCCAGCTCTGTGTCATCAGGGACCTCCTGAGGTGGTATCTGTCTCTTCATCCAAGTGGGACAAAGTTCTTGATACAGGCCTCCAGCTAGACCCTGTGCCACTGAAGATGACCCTCTGGAATCCTCCATTCATCCAGTCTTTAATCCAGCTCACCCTCCATTTATCCAGTCCACACTTCTGGACTTTGACAATAAGGGTAACATGGGAGGCAGTGTCAACAACCAATCAAGTCCAACCCTCTGCTCCTTACAGGATTACCTGAAAATAAACTATATATCTAAATAATTTAATGCTTGCCTATAAAGCTTGAGAAATTCCAGCAATTATCTAGGCGATCATCATAAACATACATAACTCGCAGCTTTCCAAGGTCTAAATGAGGAAAACAAAAGTTGTAAAAAATTCTGATGGGTGTAAGATTGAAAAACACTTTTGACTAAGTGTTATGTTATGGCTGAAGGCATCAAAGACTTCCATTTATTTCTGAGGCTAAAAGCTATTATTTAATTTCAGTAGAAGTCTCTGGTTATGTCTGTGTTATGAAGTGCATCATAATTAAATTATTTAAAAGTTAAATGCATGTGCATTAAAAAAACCCAACATGGTAGACAAAAATATCCCTTGAGGAAAATTGCAATGTTATTAGAATGATAGCTTTAGTGGAAGTTACTCTCCACAATTAGTCTTACTTAATTAGATGAAAAGAATTTTAAAAATTAAGAGAGACTATGAAATATATGTGCCAGTCACCTATAAAATCGCCACATCATCATCATCATCATCATCATCATCATCATCATCATCATCATTATTTTTATTATTTTTGTTATTTTTATTCAGGTAGGCTTGCATTTTCCACTCAGTGACATTTTAATGTTTTTTTTCTCTACACTAAGTTAATATCACAGTCAAACTAATATGCACAGAATGCACATCATTCAGGAGAAGGTTTACACCCTTCACAAGAGCAGTTAACTATGAAGAGAATCCAATGATTGTGTTAAATTAAGGTTTCATCCACTGTGTTCAATTACTGAGTAAATATGCACTACGTGTATGCTTTGAATACCGAAACAATTAATTGCCTCCTAAGGTGAGATACTTCTGTGCTATTTCTTAGCAATACTGTTGCCTCCTAAGGTGAGATACTTCTGTGCTATTTCTTAGCATACTGTTGCTTGATTTTGTGTATTTTGCTACCTCAAACTCTCTTCAAAGTATGTTATAAAAAGCTCAAAAGATTTGGTTTGTATATAGAATCTTTCAACGAAGAAATAACTTTAAGCTCTTCTGATAGATATTTCAGGAACTACTTTTAGAAAAGTCTTCCTAGCTAAAATATGCTGAAGACACTATCCAAAACTGGAGAAAGATCAGTGGATGAAGAAATAACTCAGTGTTGGCAATTTTCAATGTACCAGACAGAAAATTATAAACAGCCCAATACAGTACTAAGGAAACTCCACATGCCAAGTCATTATCCTGCAGTCCAGTGAAACATAGTGCCTCAATCAAAAGGGGATTGTAAGTCTTAGATCCATAACATGATTAGATGAACCTTGCTCAGAGAACCTTTATATTTCTTTTGTGTCATTTGTGAATTGCTTTGTGGGAATTTGTACTCAGACATGTTAATTTCTCAGGTCATATAACCATTCTACCTATGGAAAGAAATCAAGCGTGTATGAATGAAAGCTAAAACTCTTGTTCTTACCCTGTGAAAAAATGGTAATTTAGTAACTACAGGTTAGAGTGCTGTGGTTTTCAAGCTGTGGTACTTCCATTGTTTGCGATTCACAAAGACTGCTTTGTTAATCCTCAGAATGACACATGAAGGAAAATTAAAGAGCAGAGAGTTTGAGGTTAAAAGGAGAACCATAAGTCTGTCAGACTAGAGGAAAAAAGGTCAGTTAAGCAGAAAAACAAAACTTTATTTTAGAATGTGGTGCTGAAAATAGGCAAAAAGGGACATTAGTGTATGTAAAGTGTTTATTAAATGAATATTAGGCATAATTTATTAGTTTTATGCTTATTATGAAATATAGCATGCTAATAGTTTGTTAAAACAAATGTTTAGTGGGACACTGTAACATTCTTAACCAATTGCAGTTTTTATGACTGATATAAACAGACAGAAACCTTCACTGAAAACGTGGTCCTTGGGTCCTGGATTTTTGGCAGTCAAATATGATGTCATCCCCTCATACAGCAATACAAGAGAAGAATGACAAAGGATGAAACAGCTGACAGAAGAATGTATTCCAAATACAGGAATTTTAGGTCAAATAAATAAGGAGAAGTATTACTTCCTTTCCTTCATTCCTCATGCTTGCTTTCTCTTTCTTTCTTTCTTTCTTTCTTTCTTTCTTTCTTTCTTTCTTTCTTTCTTTCTTTCTTTCTTTCTT
>JBBMKD010000115.1:39235761-39255800 GCA_037834095.1 Argya squamiceps
CTTTCTTTCTTTCTTTCTTTCTTTCTTTCTTTCTTTCTTTCTTTCTTTCTTTCTTTCTTTCTTCTTTCTTTCTTTCTTTCTTTCTTTCTTTTTCTTTCTTTCTCTCTTTCTTTCTCTCTTTTCCCTTCTTTCTCTCTTTCTTTCTCTCTTTTCCCTCTTTCTCTCTGTCTCTTTCTCTTTTTGTTTCAAGTACAGAATGAATAGGAAGGAAGGGAAAAACCCATTTTGTAAGTAAACAGGGAATGAAAAGACAAAGACAGCATGAAAAATTACACTGTCTCTAGAATTGTCTATAGTTGTCGTTTACCATTAAAAAAAAAAAAAAAAAAAAGATGGCCTCAAGAAAGAAGCCAAATGGAATTAATCTGAAGACACTGAAATGTTCCAGACTCTTCTGCAAAAATGTGATCAGATTCTCCTGACTTCTGTCTTCCTAAAAGCTATGTTGTGCAGACCTTTGCTGTTGGAGTCAATATGAAACTTTTACAGAGAGACTAAGGTTTGCTTTCCATTCTTATACGAGAACAAGATAGGCAGTTTTATTATGGCAAGACAAGACCTCTTTCCTGATACAATACAACAGATACAACAAATCCTGCTGCCTATTCAGCTGTCAGCTAAGTTATTTAGTGAATGAATTCAACACAACATCCTCAGTTCTGTTTTCAGTTACCTTACAGAAAAAAGTGTCCTTCTGAATCGCATCAGTAACTGCTAATTCATTTTCCTTATTCTACTCTTGAGATAACTTGTTAAATTAATCCTGTCTTCATTTATTTTATGGCGTCTTCATGTTTAAATGCTGACTTTGTGAACATCTGTTTCAGTCACTGTTGCAAAGCCATGACTTTTATGGGCCTTACGTACTTTAAATAGATTTACTGTTGACCTTTGTTAAGAAGTTGAATGTTTTCATTGTTACTAACATTTATATAATGGATATTGTTGATATTGTTAGTGCTACCAGGATACTTCCATGAAATATCTTGGCTGATAATCCCACTTAACCATACTAAATCAGATAATTGTTTTTTAATTTTTCTTGGCTTTGAAACAAAATGTATCTTTAACCTCTTTAGTACTAGGCACTATAAATTGCCACTAATTTCAAATTAGTGCCAATTTATTATTAATTTCAAACAAATTATTAAATTATTAATTTCAAACAAAACCACTGTTGTAGTTTTTGAGTTTCTTTTCTTGTTTCCTGTTCCTCAGTTTCACTTACCATCAAATAACAAAAGTCAGATAATAATGCTGCTTAAGTCACTGCTACGTGACTGCTGAGAAATCCAACATAGTCTAAGATGAATGAGGAAATAGTTTTTAATCTTTTGGGAAAAAATGCATTCTGGTGCAGAAAAGCAGCATGAATTGATTTGATTTCCAGGATGTAGAGAAACTGCCTGAATCAGAGAACGTGTCTCCTACAAACATTTGCTCCATGGCATATACAGCCTGGCATATTGACTGTGGAAACTTTAGTTGTCAAACTATTCTCGCTATCATGCATCAGCCCTTTTGTTGTAAATTCAGATTCAGATGCACAGTTTCAAAGAAACAGTATGCCACTTATAATTTTCACATTGAAGCTGAACTGAACTCAGTCATCCTTAAACAAAAGATAAACTAAATGTCCAGTGAAAGTGGTGAATATTTTAAACTTGTCAATTTATTGAGCATATGGGATGAATTCTCTTTGCCTTCCACAAAAGCAATCCTAGCTTAACATATGGGCTAGTGTATCCATTTGGTGGCCAGTGGAGGCTGCTCAATTTAAGTCTTATCAGATGATATGGAAGAAATCCCAACCTGGTGAATGATAGCATACCATTTATCCAACTGCCCCTTCCTTCCTGTTTCTTTCAGTAAATCCATGGGCAGAAGCACATCACAGTGATGAGATAAAAGAGCAAGTGAGCTTGTATTACACTTTCCTACTGTTAGAGTTATTTAATACTTCTTACTATAAAATCATGTTGATAATATCATCCAATTTGGGACTGAAGTTCTACTTTGCTTTTAAGCACCTCAATATGAATTTTTTGGCAAGTTTAGACAAAATGTTTTGGGTGGTTCTGAAAAAAGATGTTTTGCTTGTATTAAAAATCATTATTTTAGGAAACTCTAAAACACCAGTACTTTTAATGAGCTCATTGGAATATAGCAGGTGGAATTATCTGCACTGAAAACACACTTTCTAGCACCTGCAGAGAAATTTATGCAATGTGTCTAGTCAACATATAAGCCTTTGAAGCCTTCAAAAAATTGGTAAATGTGCACTGAGATTTTTTGCCATATCAGAAGTTGAGATTTCCCAAAACCCACAGATCGTTGAGGCATTTACCGTTTATTCAAGACACTCAAGGCTTTTAGCTCAGTGTGTTAGGACTAAGAAATGAAGTAAAGGAAAATAAAGATGAAGACTTCGTGGAGAACTTCAGAAGCAGAGTCAGTGCTGCTAGCTGGCCAGAACAAAGCAGAAGGGGACTCAACAATACAGATAAAATGTTTTCTGGAAAAAAATGCGAAACAGTAGGGACTGTTTTGAAGAAAACACTGTGAGTAAAACAGTGGATATGATGGCCTGCAACAAGGAGGAATATCCACAGGATTTGAGAGTAACTGGGCCATGAAGAAGAAAATAAGCATGATGGTTGAGTGGTAGAACTGAAAACACAATCTGGAGTGGTTGTGACAGGACTCAAAAAAGCCAGAAGGAACTGTGCTTGCTCATTTCCTGAAGTCCACATCAGATCCAAGATACCCTCACTGCCAGCAAGTACAGCAGGTGTGATGGCTATTGCTGCTCCTTGGCTTCCGTGATACAGGTCCCAGAAGGCAATGCTTTTCATGTCTCACTTTGATACCATGTGATTTTTAGGGATGGAAAGGACAGCAGAGTCAATGCTTTAGAATGCTTTTTAAAACTTCAGAAAATTTCATATAAAGTACTCACTGAAAGAATGATTGCTGGGATTATGAGCACGCAGAAATAAAGAAATATCAATATTAAGAGTATTTTCAATTTTGGTCATTCAAGCATAGTTATTAAATAATTCTACATTGATTTTTACCTCATTCTCCTTTAGTGTAAAGAAAAAGCTTGATTTGGGCATATTACTCCAGTTGTCAAGTAATAGAAAGGATGCTGATGGGATCTCTCTCTCATCTGTTGCAGGAGTTTGGTGGTGCTTGTGGAAGGGCTAGTGGAATGGGGCTAGTGGATAGGGCTAGCGGAAGACTAAAGACAACCTAGTTCTGAAAGCTGTGCAGTGTCGGTGTTTATATTTCCAAGACGTCCCGTCACTGCTGCAGCATCTTTGCTATTTCAGACAAGTTATAAACCAAAATTTTCATAGGCAGACACTAATTGTGCATTTCGATTTTATGGGTGGCATTTTAAGACCATATTGAATAATCTGCAAAGTGCTGAGCATTCACAGCTGTAAGTGAGGTCAGTGATCCAATCCTTTGTATCCGTTAAATGACAGAAAATGCTAATTACGCTGAAAAAGCTAGCCATGTACTTTTAAATTAGATACCTCAAATGACTGTACATTTAACAACAAGATTTCCATTCCTCAGCTGAACATCTTAGAGTAGGATTGATAATATTTTTGAATGAGGAAGTCAGAAAGAAGCCTGGACAGTTACACCCTTTAGGCTATTTTGAAATAATTGGTATATAAGTTGTTTACCTCCTGGCACAGAAATTTTTGCTCTGCACATTTCAAAAGTTAAGTTTGCAATAAAAAAAAAAAAGAAAAAGAAAGAAAAAGAAACATGGGCAGCGATGCCAAAAATTTCGTATGAAGGGCTTTTGTCTGTAAAGCCAAAACTTGTCTAGTGATATGGAATAGGTTTCTCAACTGCTTTAGATTAAGATGGGTAAAAACACAGTTTTTACCTTGCTGATTATCAGTATTTTAAATAAGCAGTTGCTGCATTTGTCACAAAGTATGTGAATGTGCAGCTATAGGTCGAGAAGTGTCAGCCCTATCTCTCTAGTAAACCAAGGTTCTTTTTTTTTACAAAATGCTTTGACAATTTTTGATTCTCTGAGCTGAAGTCTGAGAAATGCTGAACAGTCTCTGCTATAGAAAAGCATGTAATTCCAGCCTACAATTCCCTTTGTGTCCTTAAAATAAAATACATGACCTGTAAGAATTTTCCTTCCTTTCTAGAAATTACATCTTTTATTTTTGAAACATACAGACTAAATGAAAACCACCCTGCCATCAAGTGGTTTTTTGCAGACAGGCAAAGCAATGAAAATCTGGTAGAGCTCTACCAGAATGGAGCACTTTGCTTCATCTAAAAGTATTGGCACATCAAGAAGCATTCTGCCAATTAATTCTGCCTGCAAGCAGGATTCTATGTAGGCTACCCACAAAAGTCTTCTTTTCTTCAATTAGATTTTCTGTTTCTTTGTTAGAAAAAGACAACAAAGGTTTTATATCATTTACATCAATCTGAAATATCTAGTCAACATACAAGCCTTTGAAAAATTGACAAATATACACAGAGAGATTTTTTCCATATCAGAAGTTAAGATTCCCGAAACCTACAGATGTTTTAGTTTTATAAAGTCAAAACACATTACTGTCAGAATGAGTTCCTTTTTGCTTTTGACTAATGGCTGAGTTGCATACCTGCAATAGAGATAACACTAGAGAAAACACTGGCAGGCATTCTCATTTGCAGTGCCAAAACTGCCCATCTGACCAATACATCAATATAACTATAAGAAATTAAACTAGACCTAGTACAATATCGCCCTTATAAGATACCCACCAGAAAAAAAAAGACCCAAAAACCAAACACAATAGCCATCTGTCTTCAATAGTTTCAGTAGATTGGGTGTTCAATACCTGAATCAAATGCCTGCATAAAGCTCTACACAGGCCAGCCCTACCTGATCACACTAGAAATAATCATCAGCATGGCTGAACAACCACGGTTTTTCAGTGATAACTTCATTATGGATTTCAGTGGGGCACAGTAATTTTCATATAGTGATTTGTCTGTAAATACTCATGGTAGGGTTTTTCAACAAATTGGCTGATTTACAGAAAGCTCTTTCAAGCTTTAAGGATTAAACTTGCTGCAGCTCTTCAATAATCAAAGGTACAATTCTTTGTTATTTTTCTTCCCCTTGAACTTTGGAAATAGTAGACCATAGCCCAGCAGAGACATTTTCTCTGCAAAGTACTTAAGTGTGTTTCTGAAATTCAATAGTCATTTTCTTGGACTCATTATGCTATCGCCTGTAGTTAAATATCCAGGCATAGCTGTAGGAAAAAGAAAGTCTCCCACAGTGGAGAAAAAAAAAAAAACTATGAAGCTTTAATACAGTTGCTTCCAGAGATGATAGAAACATAAACACAGTGTAGAAGAAATTAAGGTTATATTCTGATATATTTACAACCCCACTTACGAGAGGAGAGGAAATTATACCCTAGGGACCAGCATACATTGCTACAGCTTTGCTCATATATTTATTTTGAACCAAGATCCAGTTTCTTCTCTTGGAGCTTCTGACTCCAAATACATGAACCCTGCAAGACTTATTTGAAGTCTCTTCCATTTCAATCAGATCCATTTTAATGGATTTTAATGGCTTACTGGGGAAGGAATGGGCACAAATATGTTGGCCATCTGAGCCAAAACTGAAAGGAAGTTTGGTATAGGCTTATTATTACTGCAAATAAAATAGTATTTAAAAAAATAACAAATTATTGTATTAGGTTTGCATGGCCAGATTTTTGTAGCAGGGTGACTGCAGGGATAACTTCTGTGGGAAGCTGTGTCCAGCAGAGCCAATGCCAGCTTGGCTCCATGATGCATGTGCTACTGGCCAGGGCTGGGCCAATTAGAAATGGTGGTAATGCTTTTGTGATAACAAATTTAAGAAGAAGAAAAATATTGGGCAGCTTTAATTGTGATCAGAGAAGAGCAGGTGAGAATATGTGAGAGGAACAACTCTGCAGACAACAAGGTCAGTGGAGAAAGAGGGACATGAGATGCTACAGGGCTGAGCCAGAGCTGAGATTCCCCTTCTGCTTGTGGTGCAGACAGCCCACGGTGAGGCAGCTCTGCCCCTGCAGCCCTTGGAGGCCCATGGGGATGCAGAGATCCACCTGCAGCCCATGGAGGAGACCCAGGTTGGAGCAGGTGGATGTCTGAGAGGAGGCTGTGAACCCATGGGAAGTTTGTGCTGGAGCAGGTTTCCTGGAAGGACTGCACCCCATGATCCACATCGGAGCATTTTGTGGATAACTGTTTCCCAGTGGGATGGACTCACAGTGGAAAGTTCATGGAGAACTTTCTCTTGTAGGAGGGAACCCACACTGGAGAAGGGGAAGGACTCCTCTCTCTGAGCAGTGTGAAAAACTTTTGATGAGCTGACCATAACCTTCATTCCTCACCTCTCTGCACCACTGGGGAAAGGAGGTCCAGCTGGGCAGGAGGGAGGGGGGGCAGAAGATATTTTTGAGGTCTGCTTTTAGTTTTCATTATCCTGCTCTGATTTTGTTAGTAATAAAATCAACTAATATCTCTAATTCCAGCCTGTTTTGCCCATGACAGTATTTGGTGAGTGATGACCTTCTGCCCTTATCTCAGCTCACGAATCCTTCATTATATTTTCTCTCACCATCCAGTTGCAGAGTCTCAGCTCACAAATCCTTCATTATATTTTCTCTCCCATCCAGTTGAGAGATAGTGCATCTTTGGTGGATGTCTGGTCAGCCAGGGTCAACTCATTACAATTACTTTCTTCATTTATTATTTTTATTATCAGAGGAATAAGTTACAATATTTGAAAATACACTCAGACATTAGGTGAATGAAGTTTCTGCTACTACAGAAAATAAATACATCACTATTTACTCCTTCCTTACTGCAGGAAGGATCCTAGAATTATATTTTCTAGTATTTTATCCTAACTAGTTTTAAAAATCTTGTGATAAATAGCTGAAGCTCCAATGGAGAAGGTAATAATATTTTATGGCTGAACTATATCTTATTGTCTGCATAAAAAGTAATAAAAGTTCCTCTTTCTCTGTTTTGAATGTCGTCATCTTATTCCTCATTATGGATTTAGTCCATCTTGGTGTTTCCATCTAGTATTTATCATCATATGTGAAAATATAGGCTATTCTTATATCTTATTCTGGTCATTGTTTATCCAACTTCAGAAAATTAGATTAAGATTTTCAAATACTGCAGGAAGGTTATCCACAGAAGTGCTACCAGAAATCCTCTCAAATCCTTTTTTAAAATCCATTATACTGCTTTGAAAATTTCAGACTTTTATCATGAATTTCTGTGGCTTCACCAGCTTTTCTATACTTCTCTGAGTTCTTTATAAGGCCCTAATACATATGATGCTTATGCAAGGATTCTCAGTTCTATTTCTATAATTCCCTCTATTTTAACTTACTTCTCTAAGCTTCATGATTTCATTTTCATAAACCTGAAGTTTGCTGCTGAATGGTTCACCTTACTGATAAAGCCAACCCAGGTATCTCCTTCCCCCATGATGGCTTTCAAACCTGATTAAAATGGGAACCACGCCTTCACATGCTGTCTAAATTACTACTAAGGTGGGCGAGGTTGCACTTTATGACAATCTGAAAGACAAGATAATCTTTCATCTTTGCTTTTGTTTTTATTACCTTCAAAATTGGATGCAAGAATAAAGTGCAACCCAAATTGTATGTATTAGTGTAAAACTCATATCTTTTCTGAAGTCATCAAACATCTGTTTAACGATTAAAGACATATTTAACAAAATCACAAGGAAAAAGGGTATTAGACTACATTCTTGACTTCCTGATTAAGGATGTAAAAAATGCTGTGACAGTTGCTCAGTTGAGCCTTATGAAAAGTCAACAGGCTACCATACAGCATCCAGGATGATACAAACGTATAAACTATGCAGTTTTAGAAAGTTCTATTACGTAATCCTGCTTTCCCCTTTGAAAGTAAAAGGATAAAAGCAGCATTAAGAGAAAAAATATTATGTCTCTATAATGGAGAATCTAACACCAGGTATTTTTAAGCAGTTCTAGCATAGTAGAATGTAATCAGAAATAACATATGTCAAGATACAAAAGCTTTTTTAAAACTAGTGGAAAAATAGTTTCTGATTACATTTATATAATGTACAAGATGCCATAAATGGGACTTACAGGAAGATAGCACTGTCCTAACATTTTCCAAAATAATCCACATTTTTTAAGATCAGGTGAGGTAGAAGTAGGTGGGAGGAATAATCCTGGTTTCATTACAGGTCCAGAGGATGGAGAACCTGTTAGGTTTTTACAAAGCTGGGTCACTTCATCCACTGCCACAGCAGGTGGCGAAGGGAAAGTGTCATCAGCCAAGATACTACCTCAGAATTACAGAAGAAGAGGAACATTTGTAATTTTCATGATAGCTCATGGAAAGACTCAGTACTGAAAGACATTAAGGTGCCTCTGGTAAGTACTAAAAGAACTTTCACATTGTGCCTGTAACAGAAAATATCTACATTTTTCAGGTTTGTCTTGTTCAAGGGGAAATACTTTGGACTGTAAAGAAGTTGAAATAATATATATTTTCCTGACAGAAACAATGTGGAAATCATGCACTGAATGCAATTTTTCAGTATTAAATCCCCTAGGTTTAATCCTGTTATGTTGAAAAGTGTAATATGCTCCTCCCAGCATGTCCAATAAATAAATTCCCAAATTGCACCTCAATTTCTACTGCATCAGAAGTATTGTGAGAAGATGATTTTGATAACCATACTGATAAAACAACAGTTGGTCATAAAGAAGCCATATCAGCAAGTTAGAATAACAATGAAGTACTGGAAATATATTTGTAGTTCAGAAAAACTCCATTTCTCATTTAAAAACTTACAAATATTTCAAACCTGCAGGTTAGAGGGAGAACTAAAGAGAGAGATTTCTCTTTTTTGTTTTTACACAAGGTAAAGTATAAGATCATACAATCAAAAATTCTTATCTACTTGATCAGGATCCAGTGGATGTGTATTAGAATTTAAAGAGGGCAGAGAAGGGGGCAGTAAAGGAGCATATTAGAAAGATCACCCCTATGGCATTAAACACTCTAACCAAGTGGCACAAGGGTAAGTAAGGAAAATCAGCTAGAAAGTGTTCTGAATGAGTGATGATAGAGAGATCATAAAGACTGCAAGAATATCAGGCGTAAATGTTGACCCTTCATGCCCAAAGTGGCATGTTGGCAGTTGATTAAAAGGTTTCCAGGAGTATATTTTGTTAAGTATTAGTGAATTATGAACAATTATAGCTAATAAATGTCCAATTTAAGAAAGACAGAGTGTGTGAGACACTGAAAATACTGTCTAAAATACATTGTATCCCTGAAAAAAAACCAAACAACTGCACCTTCAGCACTATGATATTTAGTTTACAAGTGCTCTAGGATATCTCAAGATCTTCCTTGAAATAAAAATGCTCCACACTGACTTCAAGGAGCTAGAGACAGGCCAGTTACTAGCCACGCAACCCTCTTCACCTGGAAGAAGCCATCGTCAGGCAGGGGCACAGAACAGTTCCTTTTATCCTAAAATAGCTGAAGAAAAATTAAAAGGAAGTCATCACTCCATTACCACCAGGCAGGTGTGGGAATTTGCTAGCAGTGGTACAAGATCTCGTAGTGGTACAAGATTTTCTGAAGAGGCAGGGCACTTATCAAATTTTGCAGACTAGTTCTGTGGTTAGTATGCCCTGAAACTTGCCCTCTAGGATGAGAGGGATGGAAGGAAAAATAGCCTGAAGTACCCTTTCTCTCCATAAGCAGCAAATGATCAGGAAGCAGAGAAGACCAGACTTTCAAGAAGTCTTTCAGTTCACATTAAGAGCACGCTGAACCCTGTAATCAGTAGGGAGCTATGGGCCACCCAGCCACTTAACAATTCTGTAGACACTTATCATTGCCCACTGACCAGCAAGGACCTCCACAGCATGCAGGTTTCTACTGAAAGCATTCAGCTTGAAGAGGTATGGGAATAAGACCAGATGAGCCTAGGAGTGGGATGCCAGGGTGAGGAGTAAAATCAACAGCCCAGCTGAAGTGCAACTACACCAATGCACACAATGCGGGTAATAAACAGGAGGAGCTGGAGGCCACTGTGCAGCAGGAAAACAACAACAGGAAGGTGGTGGGATGACCAGAGTGCTGCACTGGATGGCCACAAGCTCTTCAGATGGGACAGGCAAGGAAGGAGAGGTAGTGGGGTATCTTTGTACATTAGGAAGAGTTTTGACTGTACAAAGCTCAAGGACAGTGATGAGAAGGTTGAGTGCCTATGAGTGACAATCAGGAGGAAGGCCGAAAAGGCAGGTATCCTGGTGGGAGTCTGTTACGGACCACCCAACCAGGATGAGGAGGTGGATGACCTATTCTGTAATCAGATGGCTCATGTTTCATGATTGTCAGCCCTTGTTTAACCGGCCGAATATCTGCTGGAAACTCACCACAGGAAACTATCTGCTGGAAAATATCTGCTGGAAACTCATCAGTGTAGGAGGTTCCTGGAGAACAACACAACATTGTCCTAGGGTGACTTCATGATGCTTGTATCCCCAGTTGTCTGTTCTTTCTGTGTTGGATATTGGGTCTGTACCTTTAAGACTGGTTCTGAGAGAGAAGGGAGGGGGGAGTAGCACGCAGTTTGTTTTGCAGAAACTGCCTGACTCCTCTGCATTCCTTCTCCGGGACTGTGTTTGTCTGACGCTTGGACAGACTGTGGGACAGAGATCTCTTTGCCTTTAGTTAGTTTTCGCTAGCTGAAACAGAGAAGCCCCTGGACAGTTTTTTCCCCTTTTCTTGGGACTGTTTAAACCTGCGCAGGACTGAAAAACCCAGAGGAGCACCGGGAGCTGGCACCTGTGGCCCATCGGGGCCTGGACCTCTGGAGGGACTGATTAAAGACTGAGCGAGCCAAGCTACCCATGGCAGGACTTTCTGAATTTACCATCCCATTTCAGAATGATGAAAGGTTTTATTGTTTCATATCATTAATTCTTTATGCTTGTGGGCACTTTGTTTGTTAAATAAATAATTTTTTCACTTTTCTCTGAGGAAGTTCTTTCCTGGACCTGTTTGGGTGAGGGGCCATTTGGGTTTGCTTTTCCAGAGGAACCTCATTCAGACGTTTCCTCCCAAATTTGCCCTAAACCAGGACAAACATCCATTCTTTATTGGACAAAGAGGGAAATACAGTCAGCAAAGATGAGGGAAAGGCTGAGATCCTTGTTCCCTTCTTTGTCTTATTCTTCAACAGGAAGACTAGTTATGTTCAGAGCAACTGGCCCCCTGACCTGGTAGGCAGGGACAGGGAGCAGAACAGACCCCCAGTAATCCATGAGGAAGCAATTAGTGACTGCTTAGACGCTCACAAGTCTGTGGGGGCAGATGGGCTTCATCCTAGGGTGATGAAACAGCTGGTGGAAGAGCCCACTCAGCTGCTTTTCATCATTTATCAATGAGTCCTGGTTAACTGGAGAAGTCCCAGAGAAGTGGAAGCTGTCCAGTGTGATGCCCATCCACAAGAAGGGCCAGAAGGAAGACCAGGGAACTATAGCCCTGACAGCAAGATCAGCCTGATCTTGATGCCTGACTGCTCCTGATTATGGAGCAGATCATCTTGAGTCCTATCACACAGCACATACAGGACACCCAGGGGATCAGGCCCACCCAGCAGGGATTTAGGAAAAGCAGGTCCTGCCTGGCCAACCTGATCTCCATCTTTGACTGGGTGACTGGCTCAGCAGATGAGAGAAAGTCTGTGGATATGTCTGCCTGAACTTCAGTAAAGCCTTCAATACCATCCATCTCTCATGGCATTCTCTTGGAAATGCTGGCAGCCTATGGCTTGGACAGGTGCAACCTTTGCTGAGTTGAGAACTCTGGACAGCCAGGCTCTGGACACCAGTGGTGAATGGTGCTGCATCTAGTTGCCATCAAGTCACTAGGGGTGTCCCCCAGGGACCCTGGGCAGGTATGAGGTTCAATAAGGTGAAGTGCCAGTGCACTTCAGTCACAGACAGTGCTACAGGCTGCAGGCAGAGTGGTTGGAAAACTGCCCAGTGGAAAAGGATCTGGAGGTGCTGGAGCAGCTGAACATGAGCCAGCTTGTGCCCAGGTGACCAAGAAGGCCAACGGCATCCTGGCCTGTATCAGCAATGGTGTGGCCAGTTGGACCAGGACAGTGACTGTCCCCCTGTGCTGGGCACTGGTGAGGCCACACCTCAAGTGCTGTGTCCAGTTCTGGGCCCCCCACCCCAGGACAGACATTGAGGGAACTGTTGTTGCTTAGCCTGGAAAAAAAAGGCTCAGGGGGACCTTATTGTCTCCACAATTAATGAAAGGAGGTTTTGACCAGGTGGTTAAAAGAGGAAACCAGCCTCTTTTCCCAGACATCCAGCAACAGGATAAGAGGACATGGTCTTAAACCATGCCAGGAGAGGTTCAGGTTGGACATTGGGAGATATTTCTTCACAGAAGGAGTAATTAGACACTGAAACGGGCTACTCAGGGAGGTGTTGGAGGCACTTTCCCTGGATTTTTTAAGGAAAGACTGGATGTGGTACTTGGTGCCATGGTCTGATTGACAAGGTGGTGCTTGGTCATAGGTTGGACTTGATGATCTTAGAGGTCTTTTCCAACCTAGTTGGTTCCCTAGTTCTATGAATATCTAAACAAGCAAGAGCTCATCCAGACCCATAACCCCTTTTCAGTCTTCACTAGTCTTTCACTGGTAACAATCTGTTGAGGATTAGTGTGATTTTTACCCTAAACATTTCCTGTCTTGACTCATTCTCTGTGATGAGGTCTACATAATAGTCACTGAACAGGTTTCCTTTAAGGATATTCACTAGAGTTTCATCACCCTCATCTCTCTTTCTCATTGACTTTGTCTATTAAGATGTATGAAACGGAAGGAATCAAGAGTAGAAACTAGGAGAGAAAAGTCCATGTACTGTTGGTTTAAAAACACCTTACTCTTCTGAAAAAATAGTTTCAAAAACTGTTTGAGATGTTCTCTTCACTAGTCACATCAGTGCCAATAATGGGTAAATAAAAGCTAACGCTTTTCCTGGCCTCTCTCTCGACAATGACAAAGCATGCCAACAGATGTATAACAGTGAAGGTTCCATCCTTTCACAATAGCAACATATGATAAATATAACTGCATTGAATAGAAAAATATCAAATAAACCCAAGCCCAAAACCAAAAAAGTTCTAAAATACTTTGTAGCATTTAAAGGAACTACTAAGGAGGCATCAAGAAAAGACAGCAGGAATTTTTTCTCTGTGATACTAAACGACCTGCTTTTATTATTTTCACTTATTCTTATTCCTTGATGTCATGATATTGTAGTTGAGCAACAATTTCTGAGATAACAGAGAGACTCTGGGAATTGATTTCTTCCAGCTGAGCCACACAGAGCTAGTACTCAGACCCTTCCTCCAATTACAGTATGCCTTTTCTGAGACCAGCTTCTGACAACAGCAGAATTATGGATTTTCTGACTCAGCTTACACATAAAAAAACCCAAAAAAACCCTCTCTCACTGTTTGTATTTTTCTAGAGCTGAGTAAGCATTTAAAGACAGAGCACCTACCCTTGATCCAACGATCTCTTTAACACAGACAAACATAATTTCTCTTTAAGGTAAGTCAAACTGAGAGAAGCTGGCCTCAGACTTATAAAATGTCTGAAGTGATTTAAAAAGAAATATAACATGATCATGTGGAAGTTATCTGCACCTCATGCAAATAAAAAGACTATCCAGAGCTTAAAGTCTTAAGCTAGGATTCACTACATAGCTGCTCAGCTGCTCTGCTGCCAAAGGCTTCCAGTGCAACTTTATACGAGATGTTTTCTTTGAGTATTAGCAGCCATTTTCCTTTTTGAAAAGAAAGTTTTTCTTCTTATCAGTCATCTGTCATATCTATTTAGTTCATAGAGGGCTGAGAACAGGGACTCCAAACATAGAGTAGGACAGTGATTTTTATAGTCTTTTGTCAATACTGTGATAGATAAATACATAGTCCATATGTACCAGCTTAAACTGATTTGGTGGGGATTTTTTTGTTAGACATCTCATGGAGTTTGCAGTTTTACACTCTGACAAGTGTCTACAGACTAGGCAGATGCATATATGTGTACTTTCTGTATTCTATATTAAGTTTGAAGAATCAGTCAAAAGAGGAGAAATGACAGTACTACAGTGTTGTCCATGGACAATAACTCAACAGTTGTCCACGTGTTGATGTCCAGTCTCAAAAAGATTTCTAGGTTCCAGCAGTGTTACTTATTATTAAAACACTGTTTGGTTTAAATTCCATTTAGGAATAAAAAATAGACCTTTTGAAATAAAAGCAATGAGAGTAAAAGAAAAGAAACAGACTTCCAGTGCTTGAATTACCTCAGATCTCCTCTGGGATGTGTAAAGCAAGATGGGAAGTGTCAAGAAAGTGCAGAAGAAGCATCATTTCTTCCTGTCTTAAGTAGGACATAACAAGAATGGTATGTGATGTAGAAGAAGGAAGGCTGTTGCCAGATGCAACCCAGCCATCATCTACTCCTACAAGACAGCTGAATTTTTCTATGGTAGCACTGCATTTAGTGTTGCTTTACCAGTAAGCTGGTGGCAGCTCTGTAGTGGGTCTGCCTCTGTGGGTTTATCCCTCTCCAGCTTACCTTTTGACAACAAATTCTCCTCTGGGCCATTGATGTCCTATAGACAAAATCATCATTCATATGAACTTTTTTCCATAAAAAGTTGCAGTTTTGAGAAACTGATATTTTATGCTAAAACAAAGAAACAAGCAAAATTTTTATTAGAAGAAATTCCCATGTAGTTCCTTTTTTTTGTCCCTATGCAGACCACAGCCTTACTCAATGTATAGAGGAGAGCCTGCAGAGTAAGCAGTTATTCACTATTTTGCTTTATCTTCGTTCTGCAGTGTGCAGTCCAAACCTTTGTTTATGTTTTACTACTTAAAGTTTTGTCTAAAGCCAGACTCATTAATTTCTGCATGTGCTTTTTATATAGTTCATGAAAGTGCTTGACAAACAGGAATTTATTTTTCCAGCTGTCTTGGCTTGAAAGACAGGTGTCTGATAAGGAAGGCTTGTGGAGGTCCAGGCCTCAGAAGGGGATAGGGAAGGGGTGGCACATCCAGCGTTGCCCTGGAGGTCGGCTGAGGCCTGACAGGGAAACAACCTCCAGTTTGCATAAATTGTTAAGGTTCTTGGTTATAGTGGTTTTGTTAAATGTACCCCAGTTCTTTGTTCCCTGATTGGTCCAAGTTTCTCTTCCCAATTGGTTATGTTTGTTCTGGTTCTCTCGTCTGATTGGTTCGATTTGGATCCTTCCCCTGATTCATCCATTTGTTAATTCCCTCACCCCATTGGTTGTCCTGTCCTACCCCTCCCCCTAGTTCATATAAGACCCCGGTGGCCAGTTGCCTCAGGGTCTTCAGGCAGTCCACAACATAGGCTCCTGGAGATCGCATCCGCTCCTGCTCATCTATCTTGTGTCACTTGAGTCTATCGTGTGTTGGAGGACTGTGGTAGTCTCCTGTTTGTTTTCAGTGTCACCTGGGCTGGGACTGCCTCCGCGGAGGAGGCTTTCCAGGAATGTCAGCGACACCCAAACAGCTGGCCGGACCTGTGGGTGGAACGCGACAGTTGGCTGGCGCCCAACGTGGAGCTCGAACCCACGACCCTGGGATTAAGAGTCCAAGTGACCACCTCCATTCAAAATTCTGTTGCCCATCTTTAGTGGTTTCGTGAGTGTACTAAGCTTTTTCTATTCTTTTCTTCCTTTTACCGAAGGGGAGGGAGTTTGACACAGAATGGGAAATAACTTCAGCCGTCCATCACTCACCCATTCTGAGCGGGAGTTTTACAACCAAGTTAAAGTTACCTTTGTTGGGGCACGTTTTAAGTTTAGGAGGGTAGTTTTGAAGAGTTTTGTTAAAGGGATTTTTAATAATTTTCCGAATGCTAAGTTGGATTCTGTTACCTCTGATGATTTTTGGGATGCGGTGGGGAACAAATTAACAGTTGTACAGCTAGAAGGAGATTTGTCTGTAGCCAAATTCTTTCCGTTATTTAAGTTAGTAATCAGAGCGTTAGAGGGAATCAGTTCGGGTAAAAAATCGGGAATGGTTCGGGGGCCCCAGTTGAAATCCCCTACCCCTCTTCCCTCACCCCATGTTCCTAAAGCGGTTTCCCAGTCTGAGGGTGGGTCGGCGAGCGCACTCCACAATGCTGCATCGGGTAGCCACCATCTCCCGAGCACTCCCCTACCCCCTCTCTACCCTTCCCAGGACAGTACTGGCTATACTGCCCTGGGCCTTCCCTGTAACCTTCTCCCTATGCCCACCTACCCGGTTTTGTCACCCCCAAAGTTTACGAGTACCCCTTGTTATAATAGTTCTAAAGATGGCGCTGACCATGTGGCAGGGTCTGCCATCTCGGCCCCTCAGACCACAAGCTTTCCCACCCATTCCTCACAAAATGGTTCCTCCCCAAACCCCTCCTCCCTCCTGGTCGCGTTGATGAGTGTAACTACATTGGGTCCTTCCCCTGATGCCACGGCCCCACCCCCGTGTTACGTTGAGGGCTCCGCCCCCAGTTACACCCCTTGTTCAGGACCAACCCCATGCCACGCCCCTCAGGCCGAGACCAAGCCTCTGGCTCCACCCCCCGACACGCCCATGAAGGCTCTGACATCAGCAGGAAATGCAGATAAGGGGGACAGGAAGGAGGCCATCTTGGCCTCGGTTGCTACCCAATGCCAGTCCCATGAAGGGCACTGATAAAAACCAAAAGCGTAAATGTGTTAAATTCTCCCTGCCCTCCTCTGATGATGACAGTGAATCCTCACTGCCGGATGTAGAGTATGAATTTGAGGATCACTGGGCTAAGACTAGGGAGGATGCTATAAAGGACAATGACTGGGAAACTGTTAACAAGATCACAGCATTCCCGATCATAGTAAAGCAAGGCAGGCGACAGGCTCGCAAGGTTACGTGGCATCCCATACCATTCAATGAGCTGAAAGAACTGAATAAACCTGCTAAAGAACATGGCCGTGGGTTGCACTATTTTAGACATTTGTTTGAGGCTACTTTTGCGGCGCACACTCTGATACCACATGATATCAGGAATACAGTTGGATGTCTTTTCCCCTGCGGAATATCTATTGTGGGAAAGAAATTGGAAGAAACAATTGGCCACTTTAGTTACTGCTTATCAAAATGATGCAAACAAGCCAAACTTAATTTTTGAACAAATTTCCAGTGAGGGCAACTACCTAAGGCCTACGGAACAATTTGATATCCCTGATTCAGCTTTGAGGGAAATTGCAAACACAGTGAAGGCATTGCTTCCATTAGTACCTGATGAAAGTGTGCCCATTCAAAGTTTTACAACCATTAAGCAAGGTGTTGAAGAATTGTTTACAAAATTTGTAGATAGACTCAACGTGGCATTAGAAAAACAATTGGAAAGTGCAGATGCCAGAAAGGAAATGCTAGTTAAGATGGCTTTGCAAAATGCAAATTCCATGACCAAACCAATCCTTCGCGCCTTGCCACTGGATCCAGAGCCCACCATAGACCAAATGATTGAGGCCTGGGCCTCCACAACGGCAGGAGCCTCCCTTGGAATGGAAAATGTAAACCCTCTCCCCCCGAATTATTGTAATTTTGAAATTAAGGGGCTCTCAGGCAAAGATATGAGAATAGGAATAATTGTTCTTTACTGGTATATATCATAAAGCAAACAAACAACAACAACTCTGGCATTAACAGCAAACAGAACCACAAACCCAGTGCCAGCTTTCTCGACCACAGGCATTCCCCTTTGGTGCAGTTCCACTCACAGCCGGCAGGGGCACTCGTGGCTCCTGGTGGGCAGGGTTGGGTGCAATGACTCCCCCACGGCTGCAGGGGGCGCTGTGGCGCGGGGCTCAGGGAGGACGCGGAAATGGCGGCTCAGCTGAGACAGGAAGGAATGGAGGAGAGGGTTTACCTCACAAATCCCTGGGGCAGTCAACCCCGGTGCCCCCGCAGAACTCCGAGGAGCACCAAGCTGGAACGGCAGAAATGAGCAGAAATCCCAGGCTGGTGCATGAGATGTACCAGGAGTTCCGCAGTGGTAGCTGGAACTGCGGGATGTCCCAGCAGGGCAGGAGGTGTGAAGCTGCTGAGCAGAGAAACCCAGAGCAGTGCTGAAGAAGTGGCAGGGGCAGGGCAGTGGTGGCCTGGCTCCCAGCAGGGCAGGGAGAGGTGAGCTCAGGATCCTGGGCATCTGAGCAGATGGTGATAGGTCCCTCTTTTAGTGAGGTGGGTGTTAATAAGATGCCAATTGGGTGACTGCTCCAGCGAGCGAAGGCTCACCTCACTGCAGAAGCAGCTCTGGGCTGCATTATGGCGGTGGCAATGAATTCCCTTGCCCAAGCAGCAGCTCCATCCATCCTCCTCCAAAGCCGAGAGAGCCAGCAGCTGCCCCAGCCCATCCTTTACCTGCCCAGTTCTAGACGTATCTTTCCCCTCAGAGAGAAATTCCTAGATAAGAGAAGTGCAACCAGATGCCCTCCTCCCCTGAGGCTTGGCCGTTTCTTTTGTTTTCTTAAGTACCAGTTGTTAATGTTTCCTAGCAACTTATGGGAAGAAATTCTAGGAGTAAAAAGGAACAAAGGGGAAGAAACTTAACTGCCAACACCAGCATTGTGCTGACAGAGAGTTGAGACAGAGGGATTTAAGTCAAAAGTGCCATTCATGTTGAGTGCTTGATCCAATACCTCGAAAACTCAATCTCCTAGGCTGCATATTGTTACATAGGGCTTTCTGTATTTGCAGCTCGCTCCCACCTGATTGCAGGTAGGGCAGTCAGCAGTCAGGATTTCCCAGTCCCTCAGAAGCCCACTTGGGCACCCAGCTAATATGGAGCACAATCAGGGACCATCCATGGAAGGTACTTAGCCTTCATGAGGGATGAAGTGGTGGTCAACAGGAGAGAGGACGGGTTACCCTGGGTGGCCTGAAGGGCCTGCAGCCTTCTTCCCAGTTCAGTACTGATTTTTTCACAGTACACAGCCCACATGGAACAGTGTGTGATATCTCATGTGATTCCCCAGCCAGGGGATTTCTAAAGACCACATCTACTGTATTTCCATCTAATTTCTCCCAGTCTTTGGTGATGTGAAGTCATTTAAAGATATTGCAACTTGACCAGCCTTACCTTTTTCTTTTCATTAAAATGGTGCAACTGCTGTGTCATGTAGACCGTATTTTGCTAAGGTTAAAAATTTTTGTCTGTAACCTGTAAAATTTCTCAATGAAGAAGCCACAAGAATCACAATTTTTTGCTATATACAGAACCAATATGTTGTTTTTAGTTGTGCTTTTTTCTCCCCTAAAGCAGAAAACTCATTTTTCCTAGAAATTTCTGAAAACAAAATTGTTTTACATAAGTCTGTTTAATATATTGGGAAAAATGGACCAAAGTAAACAAAGTTCAGTGAAGTTTTAAACCAATGTAGATAAGTTGTTAAAAATATGACATACCAGGGAATGATTTGTTCTGGCTATAACAAATAAAACTTGAGAGCAGAGGGACTTGGGACAGAAGGGAAAAGGACTGTCACCAAACTGTCATTGACTTCTTACTTCAAATCCTTTTGTTAACACTTACTAAGCAGCAGCATCCCATGCATGCTACTGTTGTGTTGTGCTTAGAGTGTCACTAGTTAATTGTAATTACACAGTATCATATTCCCCCGCTTCTCTCACCTTGTCAAAGCTCTGAATGCAGAGAGCATGCCCTCTGCCAGACACAGAGAACCTCAGAATCTTATCTTCAACTGCTTTTTGTATTTGGCATGTAATAGATATGACGGTAAATTCGTGTAATAAAATATGGGAGATATAATAACTGTAGTAGATGATAGAATGTATTAGAAATGTTATATTTT
>JBBMKD010000115.1:39255900-39288280 GCA_037834095.1 Argya squamiceps
AACTGTAGTAGATGATAGAATGTATTAGAAATGTTATATTTTGTAACCCTGTAAATGTAAAAGTAAGTCCTGGTTCCTGGAATGGAGAAGGCATTTTCCAAATAACAGGACATACTTTGTGAACTGTGAAGTGACAAATTAACGCCCCGAATTTGCACGAGAAAGGGGAGTAGCTCGCCAGGATGTTGCCCCTTGAGTTAATCAGACCTTGTGCACCTAGACCATCAAGTCATCGATGATAATCTCGAGGGTAGACCCCAAGCTTGGAGAAATCAACATCCCAAAATAAGATTCCAGGAAAATCCTTTCAGACGTGTCCCAGTGCTGGGAAATCTGTTTAGGATTCATCACCAAGTGAAAAGACTATGTTTGAATATGAAGACACAATACCCCCGCCGCCAGGCACAAAATACAGTATAAGAACTCAGACTCAAACCCCAGCAAATCATGGAACAGGGCAGGATTGCACCCTTGCTGTCAGTCATCTGTTTCACCCAACATTCGAATGTTGTTTTCGTGGCTGTTCCAGACAGATTTTCAAAATGGAAAAATAAAATTTATTCTCTTTATCCGATTGGCTAATATTCATTTATAACAGCATCACAGTCAGCTTACAGCTCTCCTCCCTGCTCTTGTTGCACCTTTCCATATCAAAGCTGTCTTTCAGTTCCAGAAGTATGGATGAGTAGGTAGAAGACAAATTGCTGTCTCTCTGCCCAGTAATACTGTCTCCCTCAATTGTTTTTACAGTTTTGTTTTATCTACAGGACACAGAATAGTTGTATGTGTTCCAAAATGTTAAACCTATCTCTCTTACAGATAAGAATAACACAGATGTTAAGACCCTCTCGACTGCATTTATAATGTTGAATATTTTCTCCTTTTGAGACACTAGTAACCTTCTCTGCTTCCTGTTAGCAATTTCTTGTTTCGGCTCCCCCACCTCCCTTATCCTTTAAATGGAAACACAAGTCTGCCATTTAATAAAACCCCAATAAATGATCCTGCTTTAAAGGACAAGGGCTAATCACTTGCTGCTTAACATTCCAGACACATGACAGTGGAGGAGACAAAATCAGTTAAACAGCAAGATGCAGCACAACCAATTTTCATGTAAAAGGGGGTGATTGCCTTCTTTTTTTTAACCATTGTGATTTTTTTAAGCTGTTAAAGCCCAAACATTCTCATCTACCAGTTTATGGATTATTGATAAAAAAAAAGAGAGAAAAGAGGCTTTCTTTTTCTAAATATCATCTGCTAAGCCACCACAGACTGAAGTGCCTCACACTGATTCCTGATTTACATAGTCCCAGTTGGAAGTTAATGAAGACTGCTGAGCCACCTTTCAACATGCAGATAAACCTTCATGTATTTAAAAGCGGGGAATATGTGCTTGTTGCTGGCAAATTATTCATCTAAGATCTGAAGTTTCTGACACCGCCTGCGTCAGATAAACTGTCACCCAAATTGCAAACTAATTAGTGATTCAAACATTTTTGAGCTGATTGATGACAGAATAATTTACGCTTGTTTCTCAGTTTCCAGCTGGCATAGGCTGCTGACTGGAGCCCTAATTAACGCTAGTACATCAGTCATGTTCTGCCAAGGCAGCACATACAATTAAAAGGCAGTTTAAATGGAATATCACATTAAAAAGGCTGGTAGATGCAAATGTGAGGAAACAGCACTTTAGGATAAAATGACAACAGAACCCCAGAAACCAAAACAGAATGGAACAGGGTTGGGGATTTTTTGTTGTTGTTCTTGGGGTTTTTTGTTTGGTGGTTTTGTTTTGTTTTTTAATGGATAAGTAAATTGTTTTCCACATAGGCTAATCAGCAGAATAAAAAAAGTGTGGAGGCAAAATATGCACACTAAATTCTTCATAACAAATTTTAGCTAGATATTTGTTAGAAAATATTATCTTAATATTTGTTAGAAAATTGATGTGTACTTGCATTTTGGATATTGACTCTGTAAAAATGAAATAAGAGGCATCAGTGATGTCTGTGAAGTTATTTACAGTGATAGTATAAGAGAACAAATATTAATATGCATTCTTGTGAGAAGCTATACTGAAGCAGCCTTAAAAATTGTTTCAAATAACAAAAGAAGTAATCCAAAACTCACTAAAGTCAAGGGCAAACTGGATGTGGGATGTGTACGAGTGTCCTGCAAATATCTAGACATCCCTATTCTTATTTTCAAGTGAAACTGATAGATTTTCATAACAGCAGTACTACACAGTAAACACACAATAATTTCTAGGGGTGTTCCCCTGATTAGGTCATAAAATACTTGGTGAAAAGTAGGTTTTAAGTATTATCTTAATTGTCATGAGTACAAATACAACCTGTGACCTCATTATGTGTAAGGCACATATTGCAGCCTGCAACACAGAAAGATCGTCCTCTGCAATGTTGCTGTTTAATTTTATTAGGTCTATTTTATTGTATACATATTATAATCATGACACTTGTATATCAGCTCTTCACTGGGATTTAAGCAGTCGAGTGAGAGAAAATGCATTTTATCATTTCAGTACAGAGAAGTAAGGATAGCTGTAACTTGTATTCTTGTTTACATTTGAACTACTAGAGTGAACTACAAACGCTGGCTGTTAGAAACTGTTCATCAAGTTAAGGACAGAAACAGTCCTCCTTGACACAACTCACAAAAAGTCTTAAGCCTGGAATGCCAGACCCCTGTTGCAATGTATGCTGCATATTTGATGACATGGTTTATCTTACTCAATGTGACCTCTGTGGGGGGAATAGTTTTCATGAATATAAACAGCCCTGGGGTTCATACGTTGTCTGTTAAGGTGTTTCTGAGATTATCTATAGCACATGACAGATGAGCCCTTGAGTCTTACAGCACTCAAGTACAGAACAAAGAGAAGTCACTTTAGTAACCACAGACAGACCTGGAGACTGGAGATGTGTGAAAGCAGTCCATTTGTTTCTAGGAGCACAGCAGACCGAAAGCTCACATCAGTCAGTGCACCCACATTTTGCTGTCAAATGCCATTTTGCAATGCCATATATTTTCAGCTTTAAAAATTTTAGATAAGTAATAATTTACATTGGTATAGTGACAAGGGGTTCATACATTGGCTTTGACAGCTGAGCTATTTTAAGGCACTTTGCAAACCAGCGAATTGGAGATGAGGGGTGAAACACCTTAGACACAAATAAGCAAAGTTTTCTGACTTTGCTAGAGTTGGGTGAGATTTTTGCTTTGAGGTATGGTGAAGGCCGTGTGCTGCTGACCCTGCTGTAGCCATGAGGGAAGAGTCACCAGAAAACCTTTAGTTTTAGATGCCTTATCACATAACTTCTGCTGATTTTACTGAGTGTCTGACACAGCTCACCGGTAGGCACTGAGAGTGCCCAGGGACAGCAAAATCCCAATGGGCACGGCAGATGGGATGCCTAGCAGCTGGTAGAAAGTATGAGATGGGAACCATCTGAAAATGGAGAATTGGGATGGTTAGCACAAAGCAAAATAGCCGTTGTCAAGATTGCTATATAGGATTTAGGGATGTAAATTTTCACACTCCCACTCCAACGTCCTCTTTTTCAGATCTGCTTTTTACAGCTTCATGTACAACAAAAATATTTTCATGTCAGTTGTAGAACATGCTTTAGGACAACTGGATCATGCTCTGCTTTCTAAAAAATATGTCAAAAGCATCACTCTATTATAAAACCAGTAAAAAATAAAAATACCAAAGAGTTTTATTATTAAAATCTTACCTTGAAGAAATAAGACAATTTAGTAAAATTTTGTGTTTTCAGTTAGAAAGCATATTCTGCATAGTGCAGAGCACATTTTGATTTTTATCACAAGACCTTTCTTACAGATCTCACATGAAGGACTTGCAATCTATAGTAAACAGTCATGTACAAAGAGCATTGGAGAGTAGAGTCAGAGCTTGTGGGTTAAACAAGTGGAGCAAAAAGTGTTTCTACTACTGCAGGAGCCGCCTGTCTCCATGCTGCTGCTGATCACGGCGGTGGCTTGTTACATATCCCCAGAGAAAAGCAGTTCCTTAAGAGGAAGAATTCTGAATTCCCTCTGGAACCTCAAACTTTTAATGCGCAGTGTAAATTCAGCAAGTGCTAGCCTGTTTGTGTTTATAACATATTAACCAAGTGCAGTATCACATCCCCAGTGGGGAACCCAGAAAAACCTGAGTGCTCACACTCCTATGTGTTTTCTCTAAAGCTCTCTATCTAATGCTGAACACATGCAAATCTTTCCAATATGAAATGCCTTCTTCCCTTTTAAACATTTTCCCCTCTGGTTTCCTAATGTCAAGGTTTACTTTCATTGCTGAGAATAGAGTCCGTACAATTAAACATGATCATAACATGATTTCCTATGGTAACCTAAGGGACAGAAAAACATTCAGGAAAACAGGTTGGGAGGGCTGTTTAAGGGTTTTGGCTTTTTTAAGAGATTTCTTAATATTCTCTAAGATTAAAATGAAATTTTAAGTATCAGCAGAGATTAAATAAATACCATGGGAATAGAAATAAAGACAGTGTTGCACTGTGACATTGTGCAACTTGGAGAGCTAATTTCAATTCATTGTTTTGCTACAGACTTATGTGACCTTTGGGAAGTTACTTATTCCAACAGCACCTCATTAACCAATTTGTAAAGAGGATAAAATGACAATTTCTCTATAACAATCTTAGCTGTTCATTTGAACTTGGAAAGTATGAACTTCTCTTTAAGATGTGATTATATACTCTTTATCTTGAATATTCTTCAGCATTGTCTCTGAATATATGAATAACTACAGTCAATCATATTTGTAATTTTCACCTGTAGTTACAGATCGGTGAAATGACTAAAAGTTTCCATGGGCAAAGCGTGGACCATTGCAGTTGTTTTGTGAACACATCTTTTTTGAACTTTGCTACAGCAGACTCTCTCAAGATTTCTGAATATTTTTTAACATAGAGGATTTATTCACAGGAAGTACATTTTAAAAATGCATTTTACTTACTATAATCGTAATTTTTCAACATATTACTCTCCCATAAATTACACTCTCCTCGGAAGCGTTCATCCTGTGGTAGGAATCAAACCACACATGGCTCTATTTCAGTGTGCATTGTCTAATGAGAACTGTCATGATCAACAAAATCTGAATTCTTTCTGGCCCCATGCAATCATAAAGAAGTACTTCATTGTCATCCTTCATCCTTTACATTTCCTTTAGGCCTCTTTTTTGATTCCTCTATACTGCCAGAAGAAAAATGTTAGAAAATATCTATCAAATTTGACCTCTGCTATGTTGGATTTCAGTCCCCAATTATGTCAGCAGGCATCATGGCCCAGTGGTGCTTGATTTTAAAATGGGGGCATCTCAGCAAGAAGGTGGAGAGTTTTTGGAAATAGTAAGGCATGAAAGAAAAACTAACTCTGATGGACACCATTAGTAAAATGAGAGAAAAATGGGAGGAAAAGGAAAAGGAGGTAAAGATCTATGTGAAGCAGTTATATAGAAACACATCTTGCAAGTCTATCAAACATACACAAAGGACAGATTAAAGAAAGTGTTGAGCATTTCTGGAACATAGTACAGTCCAGATGATCAAACACTGACACAGATTGCCCTGAGAGTTTGTGGAGTCTCCCTCACTGAAGATACTCAAGAACCATCTGGACACAATCCTGTGCCATGTGCTCTGAGACGCTTCAACTTGAGCAAGGAGTTGGACTAGATGACCCCATTGTCGTCCCTACCAACTTTATATATTATAATAATGATAGTTCTGCAAAAACCAAGATACAGTGTGTAGTAGTAACAGTAGGCCAGTCAGGAGCACAAAGAAAGACCTGTTAATTCTGAATTGGAAACAAGTGTTGGCTCTAACCAGTATTGAGATCACTCTTTGACTGACCTGGATACCTTCCTTTTCTTTAGGTTTTGCAGTTTGTTCTTCAATGGTACATTTCAGGATTACATTGTAATATGTGATTCACATAATACTCTGTCACACTAAAGAGGTCTGTTAAAGCAGTTGCTGTTGATGAATCATCCTCTTCTCTGTCACTTATGGTGGTCTGAAGGTACAAAATTTGATTGCATCTCACCAGCACTTAACACCAAGACAGAACAAGCTATCCCTGGACCATGCAAGAGATAATACCAGTGCTAAACAGGAACATGCATTAGCAATCACAATAGAAGTAACAAGTAGCCTAGAGGCTTAATATAGATAATAGGAAGCTCAAAGAAAAACAGATATCCTGCCTTTGCAGGAACAAGGCTTTTTAACACTGCAAAATAATGGTACTATTCTATCCATTCATTTTGACAGAATTGTATTGGTTTTATGAAGGTGTAGCTTAGAAAAGAATTAGGTTTGTTGTCCACTTGGGAATAATTCATGGTATATTTATAAAGCATAACAACGAACAAGCTAAAAAAAAAAAAGAAAGAAAAAGAAACAAGGCTTTTAAGTATGGAAACAGCTATCTAGAAAAGCAGTAGTTTGTGTACATACACGGAGGAGAGAGGGAGCTTCTGCCTCCTGAGACGCTTCCTTTAATCATCTGTCTATCACCCTCTTCCATCTTTTAATCCATTGCACCTGAAATTTTATGGATATTTTTTTTTCCCTTCAAAAGGTTTTGCAATTCGTACCATCTACTTTCCTTTTAAAGTTGCTCAAAAGTTTTCTTCCCATCATAACTTCTCTCCTTTGAAATGGCAGCCAGTGGAGGAAAAGGAGCCAGCTCCTGCCCTGACACCTTGTAGTTGTTGCAAAGTGGAAGTCTCTTTCCTTTTTCAACCACAGTTCTGCAGATTTTACATATTAAGCACCATGTGTGTACCAAGGCTTTATAAATAGTTTTTCAATAGCATACCACATTTTAAAAGTCATAATATTAACTGAGTATATTCTCTATGGACAAATTCAGTGAAATTAAACTTCCATCTTTCCTCTTCTCCTCAAGTCTTTTATTTCTGCCATTGATGACTTTCAGACAAATAACTTTGATGCTGTTTCAGCAAGGGACACCCTAAAAATCATGAGGGATGAGAAAAACCGTGTGCCTCTCATAGCCAGAAATAATTTCTAAAGTACATGAAGGCTTTCCACTTTTCCAGTCTAATGAAAAATTTGCTATTAGAAGAAAGCAATTGTATGTGATTACAGTATTATGTGCAGATATGATTTTAGGTCACACGTAAGTACATGTGTGTGTGTTACATGTACATACATATAGATATGAGCATATGGCCACAACTTCATCAGCTATAAATTACTGACTTCAATGGAATTGCTTCACATTATCTGCTGGTTTGGCCCCATGTATGTGCCTCTATATATGCTTATATTCCAAAGTGAGAAGCATTCTACATTCTAAAATTATTTTAGTTCTGTTGGCTGAAATCCAACTCTGGAATAACAGGAATTTTGCAGTAGACTTTATACAGCATTTTATTATCTCTAGTTTTTCAGTAAATCACTTAATATGGGAAAGTATTTATACTACTGTAATGTATTAAATACTTGGTGGAAAAAATAATTTGGAAATGTAAGTGATATAATGATTTAAACATTACTATTCTGTGCTTAAAAGTTGCCATGTTGTCTAGTAAGTTTTTCAGGAACCAATAACTGCATCATGTATCACATTGTTGACTAAGTGCCAAAAGAAGATGCAAAAATACTGGGTTTTTGCATGGCTTTTAAACACAGATAGATTACCAGTGTTTTACAAGAGCAGTGTATTCACATTGACAAAAGTGAGAATTTCAATTTTTTTGCTAATGGTCAGTCTATTTTCTTATCCTTGAAACAAGAATGAATATTTTTTCACTAGTGAAGGACTATTATTTATCCCAGTGGAACTGTGAAAAAACTTAGAAAGGAACTTTATATTTTCCCTGAATTCTAATCACAAATCCTATTTGCCTATTCAACAAAACCTTATACTTAGGTAAATCAATCAGTAATCATTCCACAGAACTAAATAGAGCTGAAAAAAATCAGGGCAAGAGTAATAAAAAAAAAATCTAGTGAAGTCAAGATACTAAAAAACCCCGGTATCTTTGTTGTTTCCTTTGGTGCTTTCTGTTCAGATCAAATGTAGGAATGTTTACTGGTAGCAAAGTTGGAGGAAAACAGCAAATTAAATGAAAACTGAACAGTGTCCATGGAAAAAGAATTCTTAATGTGTTTAAACCAAAAGCCTAAATTTCAATATGTAATTCAATTTACCCTCCAAGAAAAGTCCATATCTTTACCCTCAAATCTGGTCCTGTCCCATGGCTCATTTGTTGCTACTCTTACACCAGTCTCTGTGTTGTGCCAGTAAAGGATTTGTGAAGTAACAAGGCTGGGAGCCTGATTCAGCTGAAAACGAGAGTAAACAGGGGAACAAGAGGCATTCTTAGCTGACTGGTTTATCATTATGGTTTTCCACAAGGCTGTGCAGCTAGTTGTGGTTGCACAATATATAAGCAGAGCTCATGAACAAGGATTTGGCAGAAGAGATGGGACAACTGTTTGGTAATAATGCTTCTTTAAAAGAATATCAAGTAGTAACTGCAGAGTTGTTCTCATTCTACCAACAAAAACATATATCACTGAAATCCATCATAACTATTTTTACAACTAAGTCATAGAATATTCTGAGCTGAAAGGGATCCAAGAGGTTCCCAAGAGGTTCATTGACCTCTTAAGTGAATGAATGGTCCGTAATAGGGATTGAACCCACAACCTTGGTGTTATTAGCACCATGCTTTAATCAGCTAAGCTAATTTCACAATTAACCATTGCTGAAAATTGGCATTCCCTTTAGAGCACTCTCATTGAGATTGGGCTGTAGCAGTAATTCCTATAACGTGATCCACGGATCTGAGATCAAGAGAATTTGCTTATGATTTCCAGAGATTTTAAAATGCTGTATTTCCCCCATAATGCATTAAATGAAACCAGTGCTGGTACCAGGATGGAATACAAGTAACAGGAATGTTGGCAACCTACTTTCCATGTGTAAAGCATCTAGGACTTATAGTGTACTAATCTGGAAGATTTAGTAGAAGGACAAGAAAATATTGGTTCTAGGTCTGCCTTGTCACACTGCAAGATATTTTTCTCCATGTACAGGTGAAAGAGTACAGTATGTGCATGTAGTATTTTAATTATAACATCCACCTCAGGGCTGACAGTATCCACCAGAAGAACAAGTTAGACTGCTGCTAATGATACTGTCTTTCTATCCAATCCTTGGAACAGTTAAAAGAGAACTGAAGCATGAGAGAGAGATGCTTTCACTTAAGTGAATGCTTTCACTTAAAGTCAATTTTAAAAAAGAGAAGCTATTCACAGAAATGGCAAAGGAAGAAATTTGTCATTTTCTCAGTCCCTCTTACACACAATTATTAGTATGAACAGTCCCATTGAAATAAAAGTTACTATTTGGGTGTTTACCCATTCACCAAGGAACAGACATAATTCAAATAATTTCATATTGCAAGTGTTTTTAAGAAAAATCAGTTTTTACTAAAAGCAGCTCCTCAAAGGGAAAAAAATATTCAGCCATGCATGCTAGGTATTTTTCTCCTCAAATTCTAAAAGAAAAAAGGAATTTTGTGTTTATACCACCAATGTTATTATCTGTTATTATCTATATTATGTGTGGCAGTTTTTGGTCTTAAGACTTACATTTCTAACTTCATTACACTAATATTCCCTTCTTCTCCAATTCCTTAATTTCTCTCCTACCAAGCAACAGATTTACCACATTCTTGTTTTCGTCTCATCTATCACTCACTATTTCCCAAAAGCAGAACTAGGTGTTTAATTCTTCTAATTGTGTTGACAAGTTGCAGTCAAAAAAGTTGCAGTATATACTTCAGGAAGAGGCAATCCATCCTTAATCCTCAATCAGTCCGTATTTTCCCAGACAAATGGGGAACATCTTTTCTAGAAAACATTTTTTCAAAGAGCTGCCATGATGGTCATTAAGATAATCACAAGGTCAACTCTCCCCCACCGCCCCCATTGCCTCAAGAAGAGCCAACTAGCATGTTATATAAGTAACAAAACCCAAAATCAGAACAAGCCTGTAGAAGCTTGTTTCTCTGCTCCTAATCAAAATGCCACAGAAAAGTGTTTTAAATCGTTTGAAAAAATGCAACACAGTCTACTCAATTTGTTCTGTTACTTAAAGCCAACTCTTTTTGGAATAAAAATTCACTAATTTTAGTTTAAAACATGTAGTCAAAGAATGTACTTTACTACCGAGACATTCGTCTGAGACAGTATGATAATTGTTGTGGCCTGTTTAAGTCCAATACTAAGTGAACAGTTATTCATCTGAAAGATGCTTCAGAGGAATAATTTTTAAAATTTAGAGTTCTAGCATAATCTGTCAACTCTTTTTTCCACTCTTCCTTCCTACTTACCTTTCCTACACCTGCCATTTTTATCATTAACGGGTCTAATAATTTCAGTTCTCTTTTCACATGGGCAGTTTTCTTCAGGCTGATCTTTCAGTTCTCTTTAGCAGTCTCTGAAGCCCTTCTCTTTGGCAGACCATTCCTGATGTAGAGTGACCCACATTAGTTACTGTACCCCATAAATTTGCACCTTGTCATTGTGATGTTTTTTACATCATTTGCTACCTCATTCTTCCTTTAGCAGAAGAGATTAGTACAACCGACCCCAACAGGGAAGTGTGACAGAGCACTGTTTTGCAAGGGAAAACACGATGGAGAACTCAGGATAAGACAGAAAATTGTATGAAACCCACAGCCTACAAGATATGAACACACTAACTCCTAGCTGTGAGCAGTATAGAATCTTTTAGTCCTGCCAGCAGCATGTCAAGGACGAGAAAACAGACGTGAATAGTAAAATGTCATCTTTAAATGAATACACTGATTTGAAGTCCTTACTGTGTGGACATGCTGAACCTAAGCCAAGCCACAGCACGAGAGCTTGTGTCTTCTCTATTTGCTGTGAGATATTCATGACAAGACAGTTTGTAGTAACCCAGTCAAGGAAATAAGAATTTCATGAGTTCTCTTCTTTTAAAAAGGGGAAAAAAACCCAAAAACCTTTTAACCTGAAAATTATGAAAGCTTGAAATCATGTTATTCCACAGGCTTTCCAAAGTTAGAGCTGCCAACATTATTGTCACAGACAGAACCTGACTGAGGAGGAAAATTTTTGGCAGAGAAAAATCTCTTGCCTCCCATTTCCACTGCTCAAAGCAGTGGTGTTAGTATTTCAAGTGCAGTGTCCATAGAAAAAAATTCCACTGCAAAATAAAAGCATTGATCCAGGAGTCTGTAAAAGTAGAAGTAAACAATGCAGGTACCAATAAAAGATTCTGACCTGAAAGGAATATTTAACCTGCAGGTAAATTATTTTTTTTTCTGTTGTTTAAGGACAATATTTGAATGTTTATTTTTTCCAGGAAGAGTCCAAGCTTTGTTCCATGTTTGCTAAATTGTCTGTGCAACAAAACCCATTCAAAGCCAGAAGTAGGACTGTAACTTAAGTACAGAGCAACTGTGGTGAGATCTCTTCAAGTGATACAGCCTTCTCAGTCTCTCTTAAACCACTTCTCAATAGGCACTGTCATCTTTTTGGTGCAGATGTCAGAAGCCCTTATTTAGCGCTTCCAGTATGCTATGATTTCCAAAGCTGCTTTCCTCTCAAATACCTAGTCTTCACACTGCTGAACTACATGGAAACTCATAAAGCAAGGGCCAGACCCATAAGGATCCGAGCCCAGTTCACTCATGCCATGAGCAACATGGTTGTTCAGGAGCATCCAGGACCATTCCTGCAGGCAAATCTTTCACCATGTCAGGCCATGGAGGGAAGAGAGGAACGACGAATGATATAATAGAAGTATCTGCCTAACTGGGAGAGGATGGAAATTCTGTGTTGAGCACGAGGTATGGTGAAACTCAGACATCACTAAGTTGAATGAAAATAATGGCAGAGGCGTCATGGGGTTCTTGGGGAGCTCCAATTATTGCCCTACAGGGCTTTCAATGGGAAACAGCTCTTTCTGCTCACTGTGAGGTACTGAGGTGGGAGCAGTGACTATCAGAACAGTATTTCAGTCTCTTTGAGGGAGCAGGGCAAAGCCTCTGATGCTGGAGCTTGGCAGCATTTTCTGAGTCAGGCATGCCCAGCTGATGACATTTACCCGGCTGCTGGTCCAGCTCTAAAGCACTGCTGAATTTATCCAAAATGTAAATCACCAAGCTGGACAAAAATATGTAAACTTCAAATATCTCACAGAGTCACAGGGCCAACACCAAGCTCTGGGAGTGTGAGAGAGAGCTGGGACATGGAGGACAGAAAAGGGTTTAGTTAAGAGGATTGAAAGAAACAGGGACAGAAGGACAGAAAAATAGGTGAAAGTGGCTCAGAATAGCAAAGATGTTGAGCAAATGGGAAAAATAATGAAAAGTATAAGCAAGGTAGAAATGCTGGTAATAAGGCAGTGTCAGAGTCAGAAAAGAAAGAGATTTAAATGACAGGTGTCAGGTTTTGAAGAATAATGTAAACTTTTTATGTGCTGTGAAATCACAGCATCTTACTCAAAGGATAACAAAAATATATGATTATTGCACAGAAGGTAAGAAAAAGGAAGAAAAAGTATTAAAGCAAGATCAGAATTATTTTCTTCCAAAATTCTTCTCTATCTAAATGTTATACTTCCTAGCCAGATATCTTTGGAACATTACTGCTAATAAAAACTGCAAATATTTTAACTATACTTCATATTATATAACAACTTACTAATCTAATAGATATATATTAACTATTACTATTATTATCATGAAGGATATCTGTTGTCAGATTCATAATTCACTTGCACACTGGTGAAACACAGGTAAGTGGACCTGAGATGATGCCATTTACCCAGTGAGACACCAGCATCCGGACACTTCTATCAGAAGTTAACTATATTGTCTCTACTGTGGAAATGCCTGTGGCTTAACCAGAGTACCTCTGCTTTTCCACAGAGGAGGCAAGCATGGCATGTATGGTCTCAGCCTGAAGAATTATAAAGCAAGACAATGTGAGACTGCATCACCCAACCAAAACTATGCACTGCCTCGTACAGGAACACGGTGCTTCCAGTTTGTCTCCCTGTAATACTATCTCAATAATCAGGTAAACATAGCTCACAACAGGCAGCTACTTACACCTGTTTGCTGTTCTTCAAAGCACCAGTGAGACAGAATTTTAAACAATGTGGCCAAAAGAGATTATACTTGATATGATATAATTGCTAAAATGACTATACAACTCAATAGTGTTCTCAAAATATGCTTAGAAAATAACACAGTCTGGTACTACCATGCACTTGGAAGCATACTGCAAGGGTGTGAGAGATTGGAACACTAATGGTTAACTGCTCAAAACAATGAACCATTTGCAGGACCAGCAGCAGGGTGCTTTGCTGGCGCAGGGTTTGCACCCTGGAGGTGGAACAGTGTTTTTTATCCTGCCAAAATCCTCCTTTACACAACTGACTCAGTCCTTCAACGTCGGGGAAGATATTGGGGCATTCTCTCTGATGGACTCAACTACACTGATGTGAGAGGCAGCTGTCATGTGTTGGGAGGTGTCATATACCAGTAAAGATCCCTGATGTTCCCCCAGACTAATTTCTGGGGCCTTCCATAGGAGAACTGCCATGTTCCACAGTGTTGCATCAGACAGTGTAAAGCTCCCCAACATCAGGGAAGATGGTTGGGCACTCCCACCTGAAACTGGATGTATATAATCATTGAACTCTGCGTTCTGTGGGCTTCCCCCAGGACTGACAGATCTAAACTGTGACCATCACTTCAACCAAGAGATATTTAAACTGCAACAATCAACTATCCATGAGCAGTGATATCTTTCCACTCTTATCTCTTCTTTCTATTTCTTTTCCTTATATTATTTCTTAAGTGATATTTTCATGCTTTTATATTGCTATATTACTATAGATAATAATTACCAAAACAAACTACATATCTGCTTTCAATTGCAACCAAGTAAATTTTAAAATAAACCCACATATATACATTTATAAATGCCAATCACTGAGTTTCATTTCAGTCTAATCCATCTAAGGGATCTATCTATCTATCTATCTATCTATCTATCTATCTATCTATCTATCTATCTATCTATCTATCATTTCACTCAATCTACCTATGGGGTATTTAACAAAAGCCTGGGTTATTCTCACCTTCTGGGGCAGGTTATAACAAACAGGCAACCTGGGAATGGTCCTATTATAGAAAGGAAAAAAACATTAGCTCAGCTCTTCACTCAAATATCTGGTCTGTCACTGGCATACGTTTATTTAAAGGTTACATCAGAGGTGGGAAGGGGGAGACAGTAATGTCAGATTGAGGAAAGCTGCCAAAACTGAACTATTGAAGCAAATGCCAGGCCAGGCAGTGTGCCAGCTCACTTATCCTTACTAGCCACCTGCAGGCTGTATTATCAAAGCTCCTGAAGATTATTATTGCAATATATTATCCCTTCATTATGATATAGAAAAAAAGATATTGATGTAAAACAATTTTGACAAGTTTCTCTTTGACACTTGTCAGTGAAATCTGTTAATATTTGCATAGGAACAGAATGTAGGACAATTTTTTTTTCTCTCACATGCTACAGATTTTATCTCTAACCAGATGCTCATGCATATACGTAACTTCTCATTGTTACCACTGGGGAAAAAAATCGCCTTTTCCACGAGAAACAGGCAAAGTAAAAGAAAATACACCTTATCAGGTAAATATTAAATATTGCATCCTAGGAGGGGAAAGTACCACCATTGATTTCAGTGGAATTGCACCAAATAGCTCACTTGCACGCTGGCCTTAGCAGATAAGGAAAGCTCTCACAAGACAATGACATGTAAATAATAGTACAAAAGTAAGTCATTTATATTAGTATCCTTCAAATTTTGAAATAGAACTCAAGATAGTAGTCCTCAACTACTGCCTTTGCCAAGCCAGAATGGCATTTTTTGAATCACATCCTACAGCAGTGAGTGAGCATTTGCAATAGTCAAATGATCTTCTGAAAAATTGTATCTTGAAGATTTTCTCAAATTACAATACTAAGTGCAGCAAAGCATGTGACTCTGTATGGTTTGTTTGTTCTTATTTTAAATACAGTTTTTTTGCATTAAGCTGAGGGATCAGACATCTCACATTTTATGAGATTATTTATTTTTTAATCAGATGGGTTGTTATCATCTCTAGCACTGATTTAGTACTAACTGTAAGAGTCTGAGAATATTATTAGCACAAGTTCTGTAAGGAAAAATCGTATCTGTTATGTAGACTAACTGACATATTTGAGAAAAAAAACCAAAAACAACAGACCAGCTGCAGATCTGTCTTCCAAAAGGGCTCATCTGTTATTCTCACTACATCAGCCACTCCATCGAAAGACAAAAGTTGTCCTCCAAACTTTGCCTACTGTCACTTGTAATTTAAACTCTAGGAGTCTAAATTTCTTTCTTTTGGCAAAAACAAGAGTCAGAGAGGAGGATATAAAGGCAAAAATAACTGGATTGGTAAATACTGGTTTCCCTAAACTGGGACATAAACATTTTCCTTTTTCTCCTATTTTTGGGGCTACTTAGTATCCAGTCTTTGACTGTTTTTTTTCCACAAAAAATGAAGCTTTCCTCAATACTAGCATGAAGAAGAAAGCAATAGAGAATACCTGGAACAGCTGGCCCAACCTCTGAGCTCCTAGTAAACAAAAGAAAACAGTGCAGCCCAGAAGCATCTTAACATCAGCACCCTTTTAAGCTTCTTTTTTTTTTCTTGTTTTTTTTTTTAGATTTCTGTGTTAATCTTAATTGTTAAAGGGTTGGTACATTTTATATGATGTCTGTAGCTAGGTAAAACAAAACAATGAGTGCTAAGCATTTTTTACCAGGAGTGTGACTGGTTCAAGAAGTAATTTGTACCCAATACTCTGTCCCCTGTTAGACTCTCCTCCAGATTAAAGAATATCGTTAGCACCTGCATTCTAACAATAAGGACACAGACAGAAAAGGATTTTCTCCAAGAAGGTAAAAGCAAAGTAAAAGAAGGCAAAGCAAAGAACCTCACTTGACTGCAATGAGATAGGATAATACACCCAAGATCTGCTGCTTAGAGGAAGCTGTCTTCACAAGCAGATTTTCATTCTAATGATAAATGTTGGCTTAGCCTGAGGGTTACTATGCTTTGGATGCACGAAGAATTTACTGAAGCTGGACAATTCTAACTCAATTCTAACTACACTTTCTTGCTCTTCGTCATGTGTTTCTTTGTTTGGGTTGGTGGTTTTTTGTTGGTTTTTTTGGGGAGGAGTGGGGATTTTTTTTGGTTGGTTGTTTTAGGGGGGTTGTGTGTTTTTGTGGGGTTTTTTTGTTGGGTTTTTGTTGTTTTGGTTTTGGTTTTTGTTCAATCTTGTTTTGTTTTTTGCTTGTAGTAAAAATACACAGCTATTACAATAAACAAAGAAACATCTTCAGAACATCACTTGATTGTACTATTTGCAAGATTCATTGTGATTTTCTTTGAGGATAATAGAGCTTTTCAAGGTACAAACAACTTGGTCCAAGGTAATCTCTGCTGTAAAAGGACAGCGCTCGCTCAGCTGCTGTTTGACCATGATTTGAATTTTCAATCAGATCTCATTTAGCAAAAACAGAATTATGCTTCAAATTTTACTGATGTACTTCTAGAAAGGGAGATCTAAATAAATATTTTCCTATATATTGATATATAGTATCAACAAAGGCCGCTTCTTTTTAATTTTGCCACCCAGGGAGTACTTAAAGCTCAGTTTCAGAGGGATGTGTGTATTTGCAGGTCAGCTTCATCAAACATTCATTGTTCAATACTGTGACAGCTGGTAGCGGGCATACATACTCTTCCCTTGTTTGGTTTTCTGATAGAACCTGTCAAGTACTGGTTGTCTGTATCTGAATTTGTCACCCTTTCAGCAAGGTTACAGCTTTCTTACCATCAAATCAAACAAAAAAGAAAAGCTATACAAACTCTAATGCTAATTTTTAACCTCAACTAGAAATGCAAAACCGTGCAGTTTTAATCAAAATAACCATTAACAAAGAGATGCAATTAATATTTGTTTACTCACTCTAACAGACTTTAAAATCATAAAATCATGCCCCTGGGAGCAGTTGTTGATCCCTTCACTAGGAATAAAGCAAACACCATAGCAGGTGTTACATACTCAGGGATGCCAGGCCAAGATCAAATATTTCTGACTTGTCAAGTGTACCTGTACAGTGGGACCAACCACTCAGTGGGTACTGAGCAGCAACCATTCAGTATGGGCAGGGTCAGGTTTGCACAGATTTGAAGACTCTGCCTGCATTTCAGTCCCCAGGACTGAGTACATTATGCGCTTGTTAAGTGCGGAGAGTCTCAGCAGTCAAATACTGGTGTATTCGTGACTCAGGTGCAAGCACATCAAAACCTGGGGCAGGGTGATACAAGTAGTACAAAGTCTGAAAACTTCTCATACAGAGAGAGCAAGAGAAATGTGATTTGTTTGAGACAACCTACTCTGTCTTGAAAGAGACCACAGCTATCCAGTGCAGCTCAGATGTGATGAGGAGGGTGACACCAACACAAGTAAACTTGCCAAATGAGATGTGCATTTTTGAGCGCAATGTAAATTCTCAATTTGAACCTACATGTAGTATAAAGATAGCACTATTTATAAGAGTGGTCTAAAGTACTAAAAAAACTCCACCACCTATAATAAAATCAAGAGATCAGGTTTAAAAGATTTTAATTACCTAAAGCTCACAGAAGTGCATCAGGAAATTTAACAAGTGCTGAAATTCCTCTGGCATCACAAAGTACATACATAGGCTGTCTGTATGTTTTTGTATACTGCACATGGCAATTTTTTTCCTTTCTCAAGACAACTTGATAATATTTCAGTACAGGACTTCTCTCTGTTTCTCTATTAACATTTATCCCACAACAACTAACAAAAGCAGAACCAAAGGTAGAAAAAGCAGAACACCAAGAACAGAAACATAGTATATTCAGACAAGTTCAAATTGCATTTCTCTTGAGGATAACATCAGAAAAATATTATTTAATGTACCTCTAAATCTTAGAGGAAAAAAACTTGGGGAAAAAAGAAAACATTTACATATTTTAATCAATATGAAAAGAAGAAATAGAAATTATATAGTAGCAGTATGACACCAGCAATCCACATTACATAAACCATGTGTGAGAAAAACCTCTCTCACACTCATACCCTTTGAAAAACATAAGAACCACACAGTCTTGCTAATAAAAAGCCAAACAAATAAATAACAGTAGATAGACCATACATACATACATACATACATACATACATACATGTGTAAATTTGTATGTGCATACTATTGATGCGAAGTCTGGTTGCAGAGCAATTTTGCTTCACGAGCCTAGTTCAGCTGAGTATTTAAAGCACAGGAGTGAAGATTTTTTCCTAAGATTGAAACTAGACACAGGCTTAAGTACCTTGTTAAATGGAGACATCTGTTCTCCTCAACATAAGACTACAAAGAGAACTTTACCCTTTGTTTTGTGAAATGACCCGGACACAAGAGGAAAACCCATTGTCTCTTGAAGTCCCATAATTTCACTCTGTATTCAGGCACTTTGACAATTTCCTTGAAAAGTTGTTCAGTTTTTGTTCCTGATCTTGAACAGCTACAGGTCACATTCTGCTTTCAACTACTTCATTGCCATTGTCTTCTTGAACTACTTGAACACTTATTCTCCTAAGTGTTACTCTAAAACTTCAGGATACACTACTGAAAAGTATGAAAATAAAGGCACACTAAACTTTGAAATCCCCACAAAGTACCAGTATCATCAGTTCTTTGTTCAGAATAATGTTCCAGAACCTAAATGTAATGCTGCCAGCAAACGCCTGCAAAATCCCAATTACTGCCTCAGGTTTCAATAGCAGCTCTGTTGCATCTATTGTTGAAAGGAGCTCGCTTGCATCCTGAGAGGCAAGGATGACTTTCGAGATACTGATATGTGTGCCATAAAACCACTCTCCCATGTACTCTGCTTTATGCATGGAAACAAATGTATTCATGTTTGATCTCTTCAAGAGTGAGTCTGGTCTCTGCAGAGAAAGAAAAGGATTTCACTTCCTGCAAGAAAGACTTGAAAGCAGAATAGGTGGGTTTCACAAGGTCTGAACCACATTTTATTTTTGAGCTTTCCCTTTCTAGAGTTAGATTGTGATAAGAACTGACTGTGCCACCAAAGTATTTTCGTGACCTACAAATTACCCCTGGTTTAAGAGCTGGTGTATCCTACCCTGCAAGATATTCTGAGGCGAAGTGTACCACAAGAGACATCCAGGCATTTTTATAAACTCTTTAGGCTTCTGGTGTCTTGTGGTATCATATGTGAACAATCAAATCAGTTCTGATTTGAACGCTGTCACTTGGATTAGGGTTTATCTATTGCATGGTAGCACTGAGTTAGCAGGCCGGGGAGATGAATAGAAGTACTGATTGCTGAACTGACAGCCTTGAAGATGAGTAGCATTATTTTATCACATCCTTCTTTGCAGCATGTGCCAGTGGGTTTTAGCTGTCACATTTTTTAAAATTATCAAGCCTCAGAATAAGAAATAGGGCTGGCTTCTTAGTGCATAAAAGTCCCCTTCTCTCCTTCTGATCCTACCAAAGCTGTTGGCTTTTATTTTGTGAAACTGTAGTTATAGGTTAATTTGAATAAACAAAAGACTTCTGCAAACCACAACATATGTGGCTACTAATTTAGTGGCTATTTAGTGCCCTGCTTTCCAGTGCAGTTCTTGTTGCCAATATGTTATAAAGAGAGAAATCACAGCAGAAATATTTAAACTTATTTCTGAAGGTAAAAGCTCTATGTGTTCTTAAGCCACCTTACTCATCACACCTATTAAGGTCCATTAGCTCGACACATTCCAATGGCATTGCAGTTTCTCACATTCTCTCCAGCAGCTTGCTGCCCAAGCCCATGGTACGTGCAGTAGCCATTTCTCGTTCAGGTGCTTTCCCTGATGTATCTACCTACATTCTACCTCCAAGTCTCAGTCTCTGCAGATGGCTTTTCACAGTGTTATGAGAGGCTAGAAAAAGTTGCCAGAAAGCTGAGTCTCCTGACTGACAAGTGCCCACTGGATTCTCTGGAGTTTGAGCTTGATCAGGACAAGGAGAGGAGACAGCCACCAGCAAGTATTAGTAAGCAACTGGATGCAGTGATGGCACATCCTGCCCCATCCTATGAGTCTACCCTCTTTCCGTGGTGGAGTACTACCCCTATTCCAGCTGAGAGTTCCACATCCTGGTGGATGTGGGACGGGGCTGGCGACACAAAAGGGCTGCAGCAGTTTGGTGTCACAGCTCTGTGCTGCACTACGACAAGGGGAACAGGCGCATTTGTGTGACCCCCAGCTGGGTGCATGACCCAATGCTCTGCTTCCCTGGCACAATGCAGTGAGGCACAGAGAATGAGGCATGGGAAACCCCTTGTGGCCCTCAGCTCGGCCCTCAGCCCAGCCTAATTAGTCAGATCGATGGTGTGTTAAATCTGAAAATGTCAGGCTGCGCAGAAAGGATCTACTAAACGAGTCAAGCAATTTTCATGGATGTGTAATGCAGTTCCACTTGCTGTCACCTCATTCAGCATACAGTAGCCCACACCAAACCTCTTCATGTGAAAGTACACTCCAAGACTGAAATATCTAAACTCTTTTCCCTACTGAAGATACAAGTAACAAGACAACATTCTTTAGCAAAGAGACAGTTCTAGGTTTTCTAAAACATTTGTGAAATAACCTTCCTTCAGTTACTGCTCTGCACTAGTAAGATTGCCTACTGAAATAGTAAGAAGCATATCCTTCTGACATTGTAATTAAAGATGCCCCAGGGAAAAAAGAAAAATCAAAACCAAAACCAAGACAAAAATAACTGGAAACCGGCCTCTGCAGGATTAGACCTTCAGAGAACTTATTTCATCACTTCTTAAGAGCAGTACCCAAACATTCAACACCCCAAAACATAGAAACTGATTGGCTAATTACTTCATGCATCATTTCATTTTCTGTAGAAAGCAATTTAATTCTATCCTTCCTAATAAAAGAAGCATTTTATCATCTCTCTCACCCGTCCTGAGTTAGATTGCACAGATGCCGCCATGACAGTAGATTAAATGTCCTGATATTTCTTACCTGAAAAGGCATTACAGCTGCAGATATCAGGAACTGCACTCACATTAAAATAGATTCTTTTAGCATTTGTGCTCAAAAAGATAGCATTTTAAAAGATTCTGTCATTTTTGGAAGCTTCTTAGGATTAGGTCTTACAATGTGGGTAATGATTAATAGAAAACACTGAAAAACAAAATCCTTCTGATGGGGAAATGAAAAAAAAACACCACAAGGCCATTTACCTTTTAAGGGGAGAAGAAATGCCTAGACAAGGGATTTAACTTACTTTTGCAAAGAAGAAGACTCCTCACAAAGAGGAAATAATTTAGTCAATGTAAGAAAAGCAGTTTTTAGATTCATCGTCATCATTCTGCACTGCAGAGTTTTACCATTTACCGTGGGACAAAGGGAAGCACTGTTTATTTTGGACTGATGTTGAATGGAAGTTTAAAATAGAAATGCTTTTACACAGTGAAAGAGAACTGAAAAATTCCACTAGAGTGGGACACAATCTTACTGCAAATCAATTTAGTGGATTGCTGTCATCTGCTTACTTTTGATTTAAAACTAGAAACAGTAGTATTTAAACCTACTTCTTAAAGTCTCAGGCATATTTTAGTATAAGGAAATATATTTACATATAAGGAAAGACTCTGAGTTGCTGAGCAAAGTGTAAACATTTGATCACCTAGTGTTTTCATGAGACTGTGTTTGGATGGAAATTATGTATTTTCCCCTTTGAAAATACTTTATGACATAATTTGATGAAATAAAAGAAATCACAAAAAAACCCACAAAAAGGAGTAATTCACAGAGGTGAGAGAAAACAAGAACAAACATAAACTAGATCATGATTTCAAATAGAAAAGGTTTAAGTGCTTTCTGAAGGTCTATCCCCAGCTATGCAGAGGTGCCTGAGGTTGGCTAGATCCTCTATAACAGATGCTGAAGAATGGTGCTGTGCTGGGTAAGTTAACACCCAAATAAACAAAGCCAGCAAAGATCAAGATGCAGAGGAAGAAAAAAAAAAAAAAGAAACAGGATTACAATAATGGAGGAAAAGAGAGAAAAGCAAAATGAGACTTTCACAGATCCAAGTCTCCAAGTCTCTATAAATGACCTCTCCTGTACAAGGAACATAACGATTCAGGTAGGAAACAGATATCTCCCTCCCAGGGATTCAAAGCATGAAACCTTTCACACCAGTTCTTTCTTCAAAGCCACATTACCTGGTAAAGACAGGGTTAACCACCTTAAGAGTGAATTTCTCTTGAAAAAGAAGGAGGGACAAAAATTAAAGTCAGGAAAAGGCTAAAGAAGATGTCTTGTGTTCCTGGTCCTTGGGACCAGCACTGTGGTGTGGGTGAATCTCTTTTAGATGGGGTACATGGTAAAAAAGATAAGCTTAAAACTGTGGGAATTGGGAGGATAAAGGCTACTTAATCTGCCTGCTTAATTTTTAATGAAGGAACAGCACTTAGCAGGGAACAGTATCATGAGAAGCTGATTTCAAAGAACGTTATTTTGAACCTGCAGCATTCAAACTGATTTGCAGTGAGAATGCTGAGAAGGTGCTAAGACAGCTGAAGGGGCTGCAATCCCACCTGGAACCAGCATGCATCTGCATGTAAAAGGGAAGGCTGGTCACTTGGGTGGGCCACAGGGTGGGAGCAAGAGACTTTTTGGAAGTCATCACAAACAGTGGAAGAAAAGGTGAGGGGAGAGCACAAGCCTGGGGCAGCAGCAGTTTCCCTACTGACTTTTCCAAGTGACAGCAGAAGTAGTGCAATGACTCACAGTGACCATCAGCCCCTGCCCCAGTTGCAGGGGGCTCTCTAGGAAAACATATGCTCAAATGCTTTACTGCTCTGAGGCCCAGATGCTTAGCAGCTCTCTTGGGAGGAAAATGGTACTTACCTTGCAGAATTTACCTTGTTATGTTCTCCCTGTGATAATAGATCACTACTTCTTATAGTCCAGATAACATTATTTTTCAAGTATTGAAAGAGGAATTACCTGTTTAAGATGTGCCATTTTGTGACTAATAAAATCTATACATGACATACACATGTGGACACAAAAATGCTTAGGGCATTATAGAACTTGATAATGATAATTTCAATATTATTACTTTTTGTTTAATTTTCAAACTCTGAAATCACTTTGACTTATTTTATATGAGAACTCACTTTCTAAAGCAGAGTTCTAAAGTCTAAAATGTGTATGTTTACAAGACAGCATAAATTTAAAACAACCTAGGACTGGAACAGTATTCATGCCTATAGTGAAACATTTTCTTCCTTTTTTATCCTGAAAAAGAATCATATCCAGATTAACACTCAATGTAGAAAATATTAACCTGGAAAAAAATTTTATGCAGGCAAGTTATAAATCCCTGGAAATATTACAGTAGCAAACCATACTGACCTTTAGCTCTAGGATTGCAAATGGTAATGCTATAATAATTGTTGTATGTCCTTTTATTGTGCGACTCCCCACTCCCCCAGCCTGCTAGGAAATGGGAAATGATGGCCTTTAGCAATCCTTTAAATTGAAGGTATAGGGATGCCTTAAGATTATTCTCATTTATATATAACCATGTAGTACTGTTATTATTTATATCTTGCTAGCAGCATTTGAAATGCATCTGTTCCTGTGGGTAGCTTTGTAAAGGAAGGTTCTGTGTGTTTTGAACAAGAATTAAATCTGTGCAGATGATGATGATGCCACATAAATGCCTCCTTTTCATATTTTTGTGAATTAACACTGCAGTCTCAGAGAGGAGGATTCCACGCTGCATTCATCAGTATCAAAAACAAGCAAGATTTAATGATGGAGACGGACATTTATATAGCTATAAAAACTCAGCATTTCAACAGTTAATGCAAAATGAGAAATGACTAATCAGGAAATAAGGCTGGATGTTTGGTGTTTAAAGCATTCTCTAGCCAAAGTGTTTGGATGAAATCTTGGTTTCCTCCCATTGGCACAATGTGGGGATTGATCTCTCACTTTTCTGGAGAGATTGGTGTAAGGACTTTGGATGAAGAGGGCATGAGAGCTGACTCGCACTACAAATTCTCTTGTTCTAATGATTTTCCAGAGACTGGCACTGCTAAAGAACAAAAACATAATGCAAGTTTACCAAAGTCAATGAACTAAAACAAAACTACAAGACCCTGTGATACATTCTGTTTGGTTTTACATTTTTTTAATACATTTTTTATAAATGTTGCTAACAAGTTTGAACCAGACAGATACTGAATTCAGTAAGCTTTTCTTCTTCTATTGAGAAGACATATATCCAAGAGGCATAACCTGTTTCTTTATGCAGGGGTAAGATTAACGTATAAAATGTATAAATGTATAAAGTGTATAATGTGCAAAATAAAACTATTGAGCTATTTTAGTACTTTTCCTGTCATGCATTCAGGATCCTCTAAAGTTGTCACTAGCTACTGTTTCATTTAATTCCCTAGCCTTCAGGGTAATGTAAGAAAATTGAAGAGATTAGAATCTCTCTCTTTCCTTTTCAATGCATTTGTGTTGCAGTAAATTGGTACCAACCTTCAATCTCATGGCCAGGGCTCTCCAGGGTCCTTCCACTGATATGACAGAGCAGTCAGCTTGATAAATGGTGCACAACCCCTTCAGCACAATGGAGAAAGCTTTCCTCCCTACGTGTGTAGTTGTCTCTCCCACGCTGGAGGGAGAGGAAACAATTAGCTGTCTTATTGCACTATGGAATGCCACTATTCTGTTTATGTTGTCTGTGTTAATTAGAAGATACATTTTTTCCCCTTGATTAATTATTTCATGGGCAGTGGGAAACACAGACTATGAAGGGAACTGGAGTAAAGGCAGAATACTTAGCTTGGAAAATTATTAACTTTAGATAACCTTAAATAAAACATATTCATTGAAGAGGCATCTCAGTAGAGTAGTTAAATATATGCTTAACTTCAAGTTTAGGAGCTACTGGTGATGAAGTAGGGGGACTGTGCAGTGTTACATTATGCCCTTACTTGATCACCTTGTTGAATTGCAACTAATAGATACTGAATTAACACAGGCACTAATGTAAGCACTGCATTAAAGTGCATTAGCAAAACATTTAAGCAAATACTTCACTCCTAGTCTGGTTCATTCTGGTACAGCAGCTCTCTAGCACTCACTTCCCTGAACTGGGCATGCTTAGACATTGAAAAGGGACAATCATGGTCCTTTTCACTGTGTGCAAAACTATAAAGGGAAGATGGAGGGTAATGAAAGGCCCTTACAAGTCTGGTTTTCAGATTCTTCTTTTACAAGAAATTTGGGCTTAAACAGATAGGCATGTATGTGTTTGTGTGCACACCCATATATTTCAAATTTGCTCATGCAGGCAGCTGATCTAAAAGGACATCTTGTAAAATTTAGAATAGATGGCTGTCTAGAGCATTTAAATAAACAAGCCAACAAGCCTTAAAGTGTTATTGACAGGAGATGAACATGCAGAGTATCAATTTGCAGTGGGACAACAAATAAAGGATGACTTCCAGTAAATTATATATTTATTTATTATTAATAAATAAATTATAATTTAAATAGAATTAATAATATTTATTTATTAATTAAATCATACCTGTTGAAGATCAAGCAGTATATGTCCTAAGCTTGATGCAGGTCCCTATTAAAAATCTATACCAATTTTACCCAAAATAACACACAGCATTAAACAATGCCATTAAGCAAGTTAAAGGTGTGTTCGAATTAGTCATTTACTAAATAGTCCATGAAAAATGACTGAAAATATTTAGGAAGCATGCAATTGAGGGGTAGCTATCTGCTTGTTCTCATACTGGGTACACTGCAGATTTCAAAACATATCCAGTGTTGCACACCAAAGTCATGTTTTGCATTCCTGCCTATTCTAAACCCACAGAAGAACTGACCTGCCATTTCACTTCAAACTGAGAATTGATAACTTTTCCCTGTCTGTTCCTTTGTGCCTCTGGCAATGCACAGGACTGGGAGAACAGCGTGTGATACAGGCCGAACAGTGAATAGTAGTTGCTGGTAAATGAAATGGGGTGAGGTAAGGACAAAAGGAACAATCTGATCTCTAAAATTCCTTGCCTTAGTCCATTCGCTAGAGTCTTAGGGCTGGATGTTCAAAGCAGTGTGTGCAGAGTCAGTTGCCTGTTACCACTCTTAGAGAATATAAGTTGGTTTTCAAATTGCTGAGAATAGATTGTTGGTGCAAAACACATACCATGCAAGACACAAAGGAGCTGGAGAAATCCTAGATCTGTGGTTGAAGTTACAATTTAGTTTTCTAAAAATGCATGTTACCTGTCCCAAGTTTACAAGGAAAGCATGGTGGGTTGACTGTAGCAAACAACTGAGCACCCACACATCTGCAGGATCAGGGCACAGAAAGAAGGTGAGTGAGCTCATGGATCAAGTTAAAGATAGTTTAATGAAGCAAAAGCTGTAGATGAATGCAAAACAGGAATTTGTTTACTACTTGCCATGGGTACTCAGGTGTCCAGCCACTCCCTGGAAAGCAGAGCCTGAGCACACATAGCAACTAATTGGGAAGACAAACACCAGAACGGACGTCTTCCTTGTTTTCCCCCTCCCTTGAACTTTTGTTGCCGAAATGACAAATTATGGTATAAGATATTGCTTTGGTCAGATCCGATCAGCTGTGTCTTTTCTCAATTTCTTGACTTTCCCAAGGCTGCTCAATTTGGGAACAGGGGGCAAAAAACAGAGGACCTTGAAGGTGTTCAGGTATTTTTCAGCAACAGATCAAACATGGGTGAATCAGCACTGTTTTACCAAAAAAGGAAGTAAAGAACCAGTGCATTTGGGGTTACCATATGGAATGTTAACTCTAGCTCAGCCAGACCCAGCGCAGACAGCAAGAGAGCTGACACCCACCAATTAAGCCTCCTTCAATCAAGTTGTCACCAAAATGCAGGAGAGACAGAAACGGTCCCACATCTTTTCAATGTTAGAGCATGAAGGCATTACTTTATTCTGGCCAGCATGTGCAATAGAAATCATGTCATCCACACATATTTGGGTTGTGCAGTGAAAATCATTCCATCACACAGGATTCTTTACCAGACTTTTCACATACCTACACAGACAAAACCCAAAGAAATTCTTATACATTGGTCTTAAGATACACAATCCTTAGTATTCAATCTCCTATTGGTTATCGTTCCCTTTGTCTTCAATGCTACTTTGGTCCTCATTCTTTGGTTCTCTTATCCATCTTTTCCCAGACCAGGCGTCTCTGAACTCTCCAGGTGGTGATGTTTGGAGTTAAGTTCATTAATGTTTCTCTCACATGTACCTTCTGTCTACTCACAATCTGTAGCTCATCAGGCCTCACCAGATGAACAGAGTCTTTTAAAGAGAAACTTCAATTCCTCTGCCCCTGGGCAAAGGCGAGAAAATCCCTCACTAAAGTTACATTAAAAAGTGTTAAAAGTTGTATAATTTCCAACAGTCGGCCCTTGTCTCTGGGACACATCCCTTCACAGATGATAGCAACCACTATTTGTGTGGACAAATTCAGTTCATCACTAGTCACCTGATATATCTGATTCGTTTTCATTTTTATCAAGGAAAATCAATCCTTTTGGCAAATTGCACTGATTATGACAATAACATCCACTCTTCTGGCCTCTCCCAACAACAGGGGCCATGCGGCCTCAGAAGTATGAGTCAGGAAAAGAGCTTGTGTGAGGTGGTGGCTTTCACAGGCCTTTCACAGGCTTTCACAGGAGTACTTTCAGTCTGGTTAAGACTGAGGATTGAATCTTCGATGTCTTTTATAAAGAGGATTAGCAAACATGAACTAAGATGCTACTGAAGGAAAAGCAGTAGAAGATGCATGTCACTGATACTTAAACCTCACTTAAAATTCCCCTGTCAGCCCAAAGTGACGTGGAGAAACCATTTGAGTATATTTTTGACTGCAAATTTGAACTTGATCTTTTTTCTCTATATTTGACTTTGTTTGAAAATTCATAAAGCCTATGACTTTAGGTAATAAATAAGATGCTTGCATTAGAAGAGAAAAATTCCATGTGAATAATGTTCACTCATGCCTCTACTCAGATGTCTAAAGACCACTGTTCCTCATTGTTTCTAATACTGAGTTCTACAAATGGGGGTGATTCTACAAACAGCAGTTCAAGAGAATTCTAAAATTGGCCTAACGGACACATGCACTGTCTTAAAATCCTGAAGAGCATCCCTAAAGCTCTTCTAAAACAAGATGCTGGAATGCAAACACATTACTAAACAATCTTTTAATTTTTAAAGTGTCACTGGTTACTTCATTGTTTTCTTGGTAAAGAGCTAATGAAAGTTTTTTTGCCTGCTGTTTTTTGTCACTGCCCTTAAACATCATGGCACTTAGCCTGTTCAACATTTGCACAGGAAACAAGCCACTCCTCTGAGTGTCATGAGGTCTTCTCAAGACATTTCATCAAACATTTATTTCTAGTGGAGCCAGCTGATGCAAATGGACAATTATTCACTGTTGATCCTGAAATACAAGTTCCAGAAAAAATGTTGGTAGATTGAGTAAAATGTCCTGACTTGTAAACTAGCACAGCAAATTTTCATTCTCCACTGTCAGATCATCATGGGTGTTTTATTCAATGCAGTATAGTTGCTGCAGTTTTATTACACATTACCTGTGTAATAACTCATGACCTGAGTAACAAGGAACTCATTAAACCTACTTCCTTTACACACAGACCTCCCAGAAGTTTAAGCCATACCTAATGATTCCAAGTATTTTAAGGGATAGTGCTAAAATTATCTACCATTCTTTTGTATCCGAAATCACCCTTTTATTTTCCTCCACTACATTGCTAGCATAACTAGGAAACAATATATTAACCTAATTACATGTTATTTATTAGGCAGCAAGCAAATAAGTCATTCAAAGACAAATCCCTGTAGTTATTCATAGAGCTGCTTTGGATGACAAAGATATAGTAAACCAAGTAATCTTTCATTGTATTTACTGCACACTCTTTGTACTAATGAACAATAACCAGCTTTACTTAAATAATGGCTTCTGTTCTGAGTTGTGGTAAATGTTATACAGACCATATTCATCAAAAGCACATCAAAACCATGGATGACCTTTATTTCTTTTGCTTGCACTTGAAGAATCTGGGTAGCTGGTGAATAGCAATGATTTAAAGGGCTTAATAAACATCATGTAAAATAATTAGTGTCTTTAAAAAAACAACATGCATAATGTACTAGTGGCAGCTCAGCCCCTGAGAAACAAACAGTGAAGATGTTGGCAATTTATTTCTATAACCCTTACCTTTCAAGGAGCCTATGCATTCTCTTTGCTTTCAGTTTGAGACAGGCTTTCTCTGTGTTCTAAAGCACGCATTAAATCTGTACCTCAGTGGGCAGAAAACTTCCCATTAACTTCACTCATCACTTAGAATTAATGAAGACTATAAAGCAAAAAGAAGTAAACTTGAATATGAATTCATCGAAATAATTAAACAGGAAAAAAAAAATTTAAAAAAGAGAAGAAGAGGGCTTTGGACTTGACCGTTTTAAGCCAGGTTAGGTTTCATGTGCTTTTTGGAGAAGAAACTGGAATCCCTATCTTCTTCCTCTCACACAGAAATCCTACACATGATATGAAAACAACCCTCTTTCTGCTGCTCAATATTTATGCTTCAAAGAAGCTGACTCAGGACAAGACAGTATAAAAGTATCCTTGAGTGTGGTGGCCAGATCATCTCCCAACAGCAGTGCTCAAATACCCTTTTTATGATCCCGATATTAGAGAGCATGATCTCCAACAGATCTGGTAGAATATTCCTGAGCATTGGGTCAGAGCTCTGGTTGTCTTTACGTTGCTCTAAGTCTGACCTGGCAAAAATATACTAAGAATGTCTACTGGATAAGACCCTTCATGTGAGGCACATAAGACACTCCAGTGAAATATGCAGGTGCTTAATGTTACCAAACTTTGAGAGCCCTGGGCAAACAGAAGAGAAACGTATAAGAAACTTGGCAGAAAATGGCTGGGGGGAATTAATGGTTTCCATGGTTGTACAACATCTGTGTAAACACAGAGGACCTACATTTTGAAGTTAGCTACACCAACAGCAGTTAATAAACCCTCAGGTTCTTTTTTGAAGTTAAATAGAGGACAGTGTTTGGCATGAATAACATTTGCTGACCCAGCTTAAAATAAGGACTCTCACCAGTCTTATACCCAGCTTTTGGGGACAGATATTTACAAGTAATTGTACTTCTTTCATCCTAATTCTCCTTACACATTCTTAAATGAAGAATTCTCTGATGTCCATTAGCAAAAGGAAGGTCCAACTAACTCTTTCCATGAGCCCTCAACAAACTTATTAAATGAACATTACGTTTTTATTTTTAGAAGAGTAAAAATACCAACAAGCTGTTCCTAAAACTGCAAAAGGAGTGTACATGTAGTCCAGTAAATTCAGCCTAAGAAGTTTATTTCTTATCTTTCCTTTGTCATTTGAGACTTAAATTGAGCAAATAAAATTAATTTATAATAATAAGTACATATTTCTGTGTGTAATTCCTTTAGAAACTTACACATATTTTTATAGAATAGAATGAATCATAAAATTGTAAAAAGGTTAGGGTTAGAAGGGGCCTTAAAGATCACATAGTCCCTACTGTGGACAGGAATGCCACTAACTAGACCGGGTTGATCAGAGCCCCATACAGCCTGGCCTTGGACAACTCTAGGGATGGGGCAGTGGCTCTGCCTTCTCCCTATCCATAGCTACTATTTACCATTTATGTTCATCAGTGTGGTTGGTATTCCTGTTATGGCTAATATACCTGCAGAAGCCTTTATTATTAATCTCGTCAAATTAATCTTCAGCCATGCTTTGACCTTCCTCACCCCATCCCAACACAACTTGATTGTGTCCCTATATTCTTCCCAGATTGCCTGCCTCTACTTACACTGACTGTACATATGCTTCTTATGCTTAACTCTGACCAGCAGTGCTTGATTTATCCATATCAGCCTCTTGACATCTTTTGATGGTATCCTACAGATGAGAATTGAGTGCTGTTGTTCTCTATGAAAAGTGTTCTTAAGGATCTGCCAACTCTGTTCTGCTTTCCTGTTCCAGAGAGCAGTTTCCCAGAAGGTGCTATAGATCAATTCCTCCTCCTAAAACCCAGTGTCCTGGTCCATATTCCTCAGGTTTGCAAACTCTACCCATGCATGATCACTGCAGCTCAGGCTGCTTCTTGATGTCCCCAGTTGGTTTGCTTACATTGGTGATAATCAGGTCCAGTATCACGTCATCCACTGTGGTAGATCTATTACCTGCCTCAGGAAGTTATCCTCCATGCATTCCAGCAGTCTCCAGGATTGCCTGCAGCTTGCCTCTACGCTGTATTTGGTTTAGCACTGTGACAATTATACCAACACTATAGCATGCACATTGCAAATGGGTAAACTCTCTTTTTAAGGCCCCAAAGTCTTGCTTAATGAGACTCCTTAAAGGACTTACAGTTTTTGGTTGTACCCTGAGTTAGCTGTAAAGGAGAAATATTGACAAAATATTCTCAAGAGGTTAAACTACAAAAAACTTTAGTGACAGCCTTCCAAACATCAGAGAATGCTGGCAAAAGTGTAGAGCAGCATTCAATCAGCATAAAACCAAACCTGTCTGATTTTAAGTTATGCAAAACTCCAAGAAGAGAGAATTAGAAGAAGCAGAAAGAATAAGAGAGAAAGACAGAAAATATGTAGAAAAGAACAAATGTAACTACCAGTTGTGGTTCCAGTGGTGTTCGGCTGATAGAATTTCCAAAAGGAGGTAGTATCAGGATGCGTGCTTGCCACAGGCTTTGGTTTAAACATCCTTTGGCCTTCCTGGGCCCTTCCCCCGGGTGGGACTGTGGCCGTTTGGCCCCTCCGGGCCAGGCTGGGGCTGCAGGGGTGGGTGCAGAGCGCGGCCTCCGGCACCCCAGGGATTGCGGCCGCGGCGGGGCGGGGACACAGGCCCGGGGCTGGGACACAGGCCCGGGGCTGGGACACAGGCCCGGGGCTGGGACAC
>JBBMKD010000115.1:39288380-39317669 GCA_037834095.1 Argya squamiceps
CCCAGGGATTGCGGCCGCGGCGGGGCTGGGACACAGGCCCGGGGCTGGGCTGTGTGGGCAGGGCCTCACCTCAGCAGGGCACGGCCCGGCCTGCCCCTGCTCCTCACACACACACCCGAAGTGTTTCCAGACACCAATCCTTACAGTCTCTCACACTCTGCAACCCAGACTGCACAACTAGCCAATTCTATGATCAAAGAGAAAGAAGAGGAAAAAAAGGTTGATTAATACAATGTCACTGATTTTACAATTTAACACAGAAGTTTGGTCTGACATGCTTTCAGCTTTTTGCCAGTGGGAAATATCTCACTGATGAAGACCATGTCACCAGAACTGCTGACATAAAGTGCAATTATTCCATACAATAATCACATTAACATGATATGCTAGTCATCTCTAAGTAACCTGTAGTCATCTATGTAATTTCTTGTCTCACCTTTAAAGAAGAACTTGTCTTGACTTTGTCTGAAACTCTTGCTGTCTCAGTCTGCTAATGTTGCAGAGGCTGTAAGCACCAGTGCTGTGCTTGGAAGAGAATTGTTCTTTGCCAAGATTTCAAACATGTAAACAAGATATTCAGTCCAACAGCATCTCACCCTACAAGCTAAAGCAATTTCATTCACCTCTTAAATTTTAGGGTACTCTTTAATCTAGGTCAACAGTAATGCTATACAAATATATTTGCCTTAATTTCTTTGCACCAGTAATTAGGGCCAAAATATACCCCCACCCCTCTCCCTCCTGACCCAATAAATATAAAAAATAAGGTGAAATCACTCAGACAGAAAGTGTTTGCTGGACTAACAGTGTGCTAGCTAGATGTACTATACCATATTCTATGTATTTACCACACATATTACATTTTAACTGTGTTACTGTAAAATGTTGTCTAAAGTCATGTAATTCCCCAAATCTGTTGTTCTCCAAGTCAGCTTGGAAGTTAGGCAGCTGCCATATAAACTGCCATATTTGGAACTTTACATACACAGCAAATGGATCATCATTAGAGGGAAACCTAAAAGCAGTGCAAGATCTCATTCACCTTTCACCTGGTAGAAGGTGTTCTCAAGAGTAAGGGTGAGTGCACCCCACAGGATACAAAGGAAGCCTATACCATGATAAATAGCAGGGAAGATAGGCTATTGGTATCCAGCATCATGGATGATTAACGCTTGCAAACACAAAGAGTAACCACTAGGTCCCAAGCATAATGAGGAAATTGCCTGTATTGTTTCAACATGTGAAAAAGCATATAGCCACATTCTATTATTGACAATGCACAATGAGACATATACCACCTAAACCCCTATAAAGCTTTTTAGAGGTGTAAATGCTCAGAAAAAGCATTGCTTATGAGCTAAAGAATATAGTAAGTACGTCAGTACTACCTTATTTCTTGCTGGTAACATATAACACAACTGTATCATCATGTACCCAGTAATTCTCCATTGAAATAGTGAATAAATAACTCTGACAAATGCTGCCATCATGTAATTGGCATAATGAGTTTCAGTGGGGCTGAGGTTCTGAGAGTCGTTTCTAGCTGGAGTAGATTAAGAATAAATAATGGAAGATATTGCAGACTTAACTCTGATATCACTGAGGCAGGAGTCTGACACGATTTTGTTGGAGAATTGTTAGAACAGAACAGCTGAAAATAAGAAGTTCCATCAAAGCTTGACCAAGAGATAAATAAAATGTTGTAGATCAGATGCAAAGCATCTTACAAGCTGCTTTAGAAATAATAAAAATACAAACTGCTCCCTGAAATTAGACCTACAAAAGGTCTTGTTAGTTATTGCTTTCATTTGTTCAGCCAGGTTTTAAAGGATGTTCAGAAATAAAGTGTTAGGATAAGCTTGTGCTCTCAGGGACAATCAGGACAGCTTCTTCTTTCTAGGTTCAGGTCTGCTGTGATATTGTTTGTGCTCAAGGAATTTTGAGCTGAAAAACTGCCATTCTTTTCTCTTTATGGATCCGTTTCCTTGCTGACTGCATTTTTATCCATTTGGCTGGATTCAGAGGCAAGTACATTTCTGTAGAAGTAATCCAGCAAGTGTTTGATATAATAAGTTCAAGGCTCCTTTTCTCATAAAGTAAGATGTAACAAAAATCCTATGAACATCCTAATACTGTCCCAAATTAAGTACCACAAACATGGATAATACTTTTGAAATTTACAAGAGATTGTCACTGTTTGCATTATACTTTGTTCTCAGCAAAGGGTGGTGAAATTGCTTATTCGTTTCAAAAAATAAGCAGTATATGCTAGGGTTTACAGTGACTTTTTTCCTCAAAAGTAACACTAGATCAGAGTTCAGGTCATCTCTTCAGGTTTCTTGCCTTAGGCTTACTTTCTTTTCTAGAAGCCTACTTGCCCTCTCTCTACTAAGGTGCTTTTAATAACCTTTTAAACATCTAATACTGACTACAGAAAGTTACAGGGGACAGAATAAAGAGATGCTATGGCATTGTGCTTTTTCTTTTTCTTTATTATTTTAATTTTAATTTTAATTTTTTAATTTGTATCTTTTTATTTTTCTTTTTTTTTTTTTTTCTTTTCACCTCCCTTAAAAATACTGTAAAAATAGGTCCTTGTGAAAGAAGGGAGAGCAAAGGAGAGGATAATTGGATGGTAACTGTAGTGTCTGTGATGGTTATATCCCAAGGGGACAGTTCAAAATAAAACACAGACTCATATTTAGTGAACTGCGGGGACTATCTGACATATGAACATGAAAACCATTCTGTGGACAAGCTCTTAATCACCCAGGGACCAAGGAGCCCTGATTAGGTGAATGTAGAGATCCAATTCTCTTTAAAACAGAGGAGGTTTTTCACATCTATATTGTCAATTTTCTGTTATCCTGAATAAACAGTCAGACACCAAAGCCAAGAAAAACTGTCTGAATAAACAGAAATATGACGTAGAACACATATATAAATCAGAGGCAAGGACAAGGAGGATGTAAACGATAGAAGAAAATTAGTGACAGCTGGTTGTGGAACACAGATTCCTGAGCTAGTGACGAGTACACAGGACAGATTGGCTGAACTTGGGTATATTCTGCGTAATATCAGACTGGCTTATGTAGAGCCAGCCAAGCATCTTTGACCCACAGCTGACCTTCTCAGATATTTTATCTACAAATGCTGACAAACTGACTGGAGCAACCAAATGACAAAAGATATGGAAGAAAAAGATGCAGCAGCATGTGCATTAACCACTGTGAGTTACTGACAACCAGTCCATGCACTAAACCAATGCAGTCAAGCATCTAAGTTGAAAAAGGTACATTTACATATCTCAATTTAAGTGTTGTTTCATTAAAGAAAAAGAACTTTAAAAACCCCACAAAGCAGGAAGATATATACACAGTACAGAAAAAGTTTGTTTGTCTTGTTGTTCCTATAACAATGCTCATATCTTTTGGTTTCTTAATTTTTCCAGTGTTCTCAAATTCATTTCCTCAGTATCTGCTGCATGATCTCAGACAGTTATTCATAGATATAATCAATCTATAGCCTGACATTATTAGGATGTTTGCACTAGTACAGTGAAAAAATTGTGTGTAAGTTACCTTTTATATACAGAAGGAAGGATAAGCATACGCTGTAAGGATATAAGCCACTTCAACTGGGTGAGCAGTGTGAAAGGAATATGGAATTGTACCATTCATGTTGCCAAGGTGGCAATGACCAGTGTGTCACTCAGAAGAGGAGTTTCTGAAACTGTCTTTGAACTTTCTCTTCCCTTGGCTTATTCTACTACCTCTCCAAAATCCAGATGAAAATTGTTCCTTGTAAAATAATTGTCTGGGTATGCTGGCTGGTCTGGTGTAGTTGTGAGAAGATGATAAGCAAACACAGAGCTAAGGGATTGACTGGCATTTAGACAGAATTTCTAACTAGGGAAGAGATAGTCAAGGAGCCTGTTGCTGAAAGTCAAAGTTCAACAGCTTTCTGTTCACAGTTCTGCAGCATTCTGCCAACCAAGAGGAGACAATACAATTAAGGTCCTTGGTTATTCAAGGACCTTATCCCTGCTGTCTCTTCAACAGAAGCCTCCAAGAAGCTGTAAGTCTGGCAACAATCAGGAAGAGAAGCTCTGAAGATGGGATGAAAATAGTTTAGCACTCTGGATTTCCACTGGGAAATTTAGACTACATCCAAGTTTTGAAATCACAGAGCTGCAATCATCTGGAAGGCAACTGATAGAGATGAGTGCATCAGAAACACAGTAAAAATGTAGAGAGGGTGCCACATAGAGGACAAGACTACCTGGAGAGCTTTGTTTTTAAAACATCTTTTGAGGACTGGAAAGAAGGGAACTGTGGAAAGAAAGTGAATGGATCAAGTTCTTAAATATTGCTTTTGAAGGGCTTTAAGCCTCTTAAGTATCTATGAAACTAAGAGATGAGTGAGTACATATCAACCACCAAAGCCACTTTAGAGCAGAAGCATTTTTATTGTCATTCTTATTAATGCTAATCATTGTGAAAAGAAAAAAACAACAAAACCAGTTACTGATTTAAAGCAGGTTCAGGCCAATTGTACCTGTCTTCCTCTACTCTCAGTGCTGCAAAAGGGAAAGGATTTATTGGCTAGACCTCCAAGACCTCTTTCTGCTTCTTGGGGGTAGAAACACGTCAGGAAAGGATAAGCAGGGACAGGCATCAAACTTGGCTTGTTGCTGCTCTCTCTGCCTAGGCTGGATTCCTCTCATTCTGATTCTGGGGCACTTCAAATTCAGAGGAAAGATCTTTTCTAGAGCAAACCCTTTTCTCTTCTTCCTTCCCTTCTCATTTGTACCTACATATTTCTCTGTGATCAGTCAATGAAAGAAAATAAAGACTTTGCATTTTGAACATAAGGATGCAAGAAAGAAAAGCAGCAGGAGAATATCTAAGTGCTTCACTGCACCCCAGAAGTTTTTATTTTATTTTACTTTAAATGAAAATCTAAGTTCTTGTGAGACCATACCTTATAAGTGCTACTCATTTTCGTTGAAGTTAAACTTTGCATTGCTGATGTGGGAAGACCTGTTACTCAGAAAACAGGAAAAAATTGACCCAGAACACAAGAGCAAAATAGCGGAAGAACCTTAGAAAGATCAATATGGAAGTTAGAAGAAAAGGAAGACCTTGCAATTTGAGACAAAAAAACCCAGATATTTGTGTTATACAGAGCAAATGCAGTCCCATTAGCATAAGAGTGAAAATAAGACTGCAGGAGTGAAGTCTGGAACAGACCATTTTGGACATTTGGGAATCCTTGGGACTGATTTGTAATATGAGAAAGTTCACTTCTGTGCAAAACCGAGACAGCTCAGCACTTTCTTCATGTGAGGTTGGAAGGAAAACACAACGTGACAACAGCTAATTCTGTGTTTGTGGCTATAGATCTGTTTTTATATATTTTATAGTCTTTATATCTCCATGATGCCTTTGATTCTTTAAATCAATGATGAAAATGTTCCAAGAGAGTAAATATCAAGTAATTTTATAATTCGTGTTCATTAAAAGACTTATGACAGAAAAGCAGTCTTCATATGATACTCAGCAGAACAAGTTAGACAGGAATTATTGTAAAAGAAATGTTTAATTTCTCTAGTGCTGAATAAACATTACTGTAATGCTGCTCATGTTTTCAGAATCTGAACTCCCTTTCTCCCTATAATTCTTTTCCTGGATGGCTATAATGCAGTAATTTTCAAATATAGCAAATTATATGCCAGGTTTTGAAACATGCAATAGTCCAAATGAGACTAGGAATCCAAGGCAGGTTGTCAGCTGAGGTCAGTATAGACAGTCCTACACAGCTGTGAATAAAACCCTTGGGAAAGATCACTGTATTAATTTCTATTCGTATTATAGCCTAAGGAAAGAATCCAAATCTGCAGAGGAAAAATGCTAAATGTCTTTATCTTTACGGTTTTCTTATTCCCAGGTATTTTCAGCTACTTTTTTCACAAAATGTCTCTAGCTCTATTTGTTCAGTCTTGGAGGTCACTGATTCTTGGTTTGTCTGTCTTGCATAGTTCTTGAACTACATTCAAGAAGCATTAGATATAGTAGGTGATTAGGGAGATACTGAGTTTGCTCATCAATTCAGTTTTCTCAGATTCACATAGCTCTGCACAGGCACAGTTCTGAGATTCGTGATAGACACTTTAGCAGACTGTCATTGCAGGATCTCCATACACTGTTCCTCCCTTCCTGCCACACTGAGTACTCTCTGAAGAACTCATGGAGTATTTATTCTACACAAGGCTCAACATCATTCCCAGACAGCCTTTACAAAGCTAGAGCTACAAGCCACCCATCTTGTTTCAAGTGGTTTTCCTGAAGATTTGGGGTTCAAAAGTTTGGAAACCCTCTGATTAAAGATCACTCTGTGGTTTTTTGCTAAAGTGCACTAGAGAAATAAATATCTTTTGTTCAAAGAAATGTGAATATTTTTGATATTTGTCTTCTTACCAGCAACTATCAGAATAGTGCCATTGTATTTGACCCTTAAAAAGCTAGGCTGAGCACTGCCAAGTAAGAATGCTCAAGAAAAATATTCAATATGACACTGGAGAGGCTGGAGAGAAGAAGAGTGAACATAACTGCTTTATGGTGTAAAGCTGTCAGCAAAGGACTGCAAGTAAAAAGATGTTACTCTTTTACAGGCTTTTCAAATTTTGAAGGTCACATTGAGAGAAGTATGGGGGTAAAGGCTCCCAGCTAGTTTAGGAAAGTTCAGTCAAATGGATGAACAGATCACTGGGATGCCCCAGCTATTGTTCAGCAACCTGGTACAAACAATCAGGGAAGCAACATTTCTCTTGCCAGTGGCAGAATTCAACATAAAAATATGTCCAGTTCTTTGTACTGCACTAATTTAGACTACTCCCACCTTTGGAGTTTTAAAATAATAGTGTTAAATCATTGAAATCGCACCTTGCTTTACCTCTTGTATTTAATTTATTTAATTCTGAATCAGGAAAAGTTTGTTTCCTGAAAGAAACTATTTTTCTCTCTCTCTCTATATATATATGATACAATAGGACTGTAAAAACACAGTCATTCTAGCTTTTTGAGGAATAGATGAGTATAAAATTTGGGCTTATTCAATGTGAATCACTTGGTAAAAACAAGGCTTTAAATGAAGTGTGAATATGAACATTCCTAAGGTTTTTTGTTCTTTTTTTTTTCCTATAGATTGCTGATATGGACTACCTGAACCAGACAAAAACTAAAACAAAGACTACTCAAATGCCTGACTTGAAGTGATACCTGAGATATGAAATTAGGGCAGTAACCTACCTTCTCAATTACATAGCCACAGATTCTCACAGCAGAGCTAAAAACGCCAGGATCTGGTGGCAACTGTGAAAAGCTCATCTAGTCTAGTTTTCAAACTCTCTTTTTTAATCCATTCTCATCTAAACTTTAGTCTTTAGAAGACCGAATCTGCCAGCCAGAAAATTAACAAAACAGGAAATTAACAAAAATTCTACTTTTTGTCATCTGTCTGATGTACAAACTTAATTTTGTATATGAATTAAAATGACATAGTCAAAGAAATATTAAAGGCCTGTGATTTATGGACTAGTTGTCTTGTAATGCAGGATGAAAGCTTTAAAATTATACCAGATATAGTAGGAATACTAAAAGTTAAAAATCATAAAGAATTCAATTTGAAGGGCACTATAACATAATGTTCAAAGGTGATGTCTATGTGTCTATAAGAGCATGAATATATATATATATATAACATGAATAAATAATTCACCCTGGTCTCCTGTCAGGAGACACAAGGATTAAAATCAATTAACACAAACGTTTGTTGTTGCTGTTGTTTTGCACAAAGCAATAAATATGCTACCTTGCTGGATCTTTAGACTGTATTTTCTTTACATCTTAAAGGTAGTTTAAGTCTATCACCTTGAGTGTATGTCATTGTATCACCTGCAGCTAAGTTCTTCCACACCAGCATTTTATGGACTACTAAAATATGTTGCACAATATTTTGGAGTGTAAACCATTCCCAGACTTTCTGGCAGTCAGGTGCTCAGTGAAAAGTTCTTGACGTGAACAGAAATGGTGAAGTAAAAATCCCCCAAGCCAACAGCAAATAAAGGTGGATATATTCAGGTAACTCTATTATCTTTTCTAGAGAAATCACTGATTAAACAATAACTAAGCTTGAGAACTGAATCAAAAGTTATAGCTGAAATTGTTCTGGATTGTTTCTAAGAAAGCAGCATTTCAGATTCTTATGGAAAGAACATGAGCGAAATGAGGAAATCACTTTCAGGCTTGGGGATGTGACACATTAGAATTCCAAAGAAGACACTGATCAGTATTAGCAATGGAATTTCATTTGCAGGTCTCATGTAAAATTAATTTTCATAATTCTCTTAGTTCCTGTCTACATATACAGATTTTTTTTTCTCATTATCTACTTTATTACCATATTTGAATTCTCATGTTCAGTGTCTGGGAAGAAAAGATGAGGCATAGGCATTTTACTATGACTCAAAGAAAAATGCACTCTCAAATCTCAAACCATTGGTCCCACAAACTTAAGAAGAGTTCCCTCTAAAAATGTTACCGTGTCACAAAAAAGGGGAAAAAATATTAACTGTTCCATTGAATAATCAAATTGAGTGAAATTACTGCTAAAGTTATGTAGTTATGTTGAGATATAATATTTAAGTGCTTCTTATGCAATGAGATTTTCCATTCAAAGTTCACAATTCAATTTGACACATTCTTCTAATAGCATATTTAGAAGACACAGACAGCGAAAATGCCATCAGCAGTGACCCATTAGCTCCACATCAACAAGCAAATGCAGCACAGTCACTCCTACTAAATACACCTGAGTCCTTCCACTTAAGTATCAGGAAATGTCTGACTGCTTAGCTAGCAAGATTTAACAAGATTACAGCCCGAGGAAGTGTGGCTATAGGCTGTTGTCACATTCATTCTAACTCATATTCATAATGTCTTCTGATCTATCTCTAGGCTCATGATATGCATAGAGAAAAAACCCCAACACACAGATTTTATTTTTCTGCCAGCTTTATAAATAAAGAAGAAGAAACAGGATCTTAGGAATTTATGCCACTACTTCATCAGTTTGGGGGGGCAAGGGGGAGAGAGAAGCCATGTGTAATCCATATCATGTATAGGATATATGAGTGAAGTGCTTAACCTAAGAGGCATATGATCATCTTTGGCAAACCATCCCTGTCCCATTCTTTAGGGTAGCAATGTTATCGATGGGCAAACAAACTTTTAAGTAAGCTAAATATGAGCATAAGCATGGCTTCCTTCTGTCAGGTCCTTTTATTTTCACTTTACTTTGAAAGAAGTACATGAAAATGGAACAACTTGGCTGAATTATGCTGTTTAAACACAGATTTTCTCAGAGGGAAGTCACAATTTTTGCAGTATGGTCGTATAATATTTGCTATAGCTGAAAACAAGTTAACGGGAGTTATCAAAACAATAAGTAAACCATAATCTAAACAACTGAAATCTCAGAAGTTTTGGAGACAAGGGTCAGTCAAAACAGCAGTAGTTTCCAAGGAGTTACTTGGATTACACATCTCCCTCTGAACCTTAATTATCACCAAAGTATACACAACTATATGCATATTTATATATCTATGCAATATCCAGGATTCAAAATACAGGGTGGAGGGAGGAAGGGAAAGAGTTCATGTCTGTTAGTTCAAATTTTTTTCCAATGATCACATGAGAAACAATTAAATATAGGGAGGTAGACTGACAAGATGACTAATGTACTCACTATCTATATTTCAGAGTGCTTAAATTTTTATCCACATGAGTTTCCAACCTCATAAAAGAGAATAAACCCAGAACGCTTTGTTATTGCTGCCTACAGTGAAGTTACACACAGGCATGATGTTTCAAATCTTCAGAAATAAGTTGGACTTGGAAATCCTAGGTGAAACGTTTTCATTGATAAAAGTGCAGTTAACTACTCACTTTCATGGTCACCTTACCCTATGTGATTACTCAGGGATCTAACAGATTTTGAAAGCTCTGCTCACATGTATGGTGTGATTTCCGGATATGTTTCTTCTCAGGAAGGTAAAAAGAGCAGGCACGTCCTGTAGGATATATTAATATCTCTTACCTACACATAGTCCAGATCATTATTTCTGTGACCCCAGAAAGCCACACAAAATCTTTGCTGTGAAAGTGAAGAGTCGCCATCACAACCATGGAAATTTGCCACAGCATTAGAAGCAGAAAGGAAACAGATTTAGATATTGATTCAGCAACTTCACTTGACAACATCTGACAGCAGGCATTCCTGTGAACTCCAAATGGATTTTGGAAGCATCCACAATTGAATGTAAATGTTTCCTCCAGTGTGGCAATGTTTGTCAACACAAAAGGTGCCAACTCGAATTTTTTTTTAGAACAAGAATAAATTGCATTTAATGTGCGAATTTCCATGACTCTGGTGCAAAGGACAGCCCTGAGGCCACATCTGGAAACATTTTTCAAATGTCTGATTTCAAGACCATCTAGCATTTCCCTTAATTTTTGGAAGATCGCTATCTGTCCTAGACACAGTTGAAATTCCTAGTCAAATGAATATGCCCTTTCAGTGAATTAGGGGGGGAAAAACCCAACTTAATTGTTTTCCCAGATACCTGAGGAAAATAAGCACATTGTTCTATGTTTGGCCTGTCTTCAAGGTAGTCTTTCCTTGAATAAGCTTTTAAAAATACCAAGCAGTTCTTCAGAAGAGAAGAAGTTTTCTGTCTGAGACAAAATATCACATACTGTACGCCCTGAAAGCCTCAGAAAGCCAATATCCTTTACATAAAGTACTATATCAGTGAAGAAAAATAATTTCTACAAATTTAGACAATTAACTGGCTCAGTGTGGAAATTTTGTGGCCAAGCATTGAGTAAATTAGGTTCTCCTTTTTCATGCAATGCAATACTGTTGATTCCCTTCAACATTTAGACTGCTACTGAGAGTAAAGCATGATAGTGAGAGGGAAAGAGAGCTTTGCTGCTGCATGTGGGAGAAGGATTCCTGCCTTTGTCAAGCTGGCAGCCTTGCCTTTCAGCACACGCTCTGCACCACTGACATTCAGCGGCTGTGGGAAGAGATAGATCATCTGAAGAAGCTGAGACAAATATTTGATTTGGATGATTATCCTGCAGGTGTCTCATCATCACCATGATGCTTAGAATTACTAATTATTTTCCTTCCATTTATGTGTATCTTGCTGTGAATACATACGTTATGCCATAGGTAATTCAGTTTATTTTGATCTATATGACCCCTTGACCAATTTTTCAAGGAGAGCCCACTAATGGAGAATACCCTGGGCTGGAGGAGAGAAAGAATTTTAGGAGTGATCCTAACAGAAGAATTAGTTCATCTCATTTCCTATTTTTTCTTTCTATCTAATACTACTTAGTAATCTTAATGGGGTATCTCTCAGGTTTTCTCAGCCCATTTCAGTGAGCCTTATACATGTCTAGCCTTATCAGCTCCTGAAGCTGTGCACAAACAAACATAAATTAATCAGGTGGTAGCACAGGTATTATTATTTTTTAAAGCTGTTAATAGTATGAATTTTATTGTTCAGTTGTCTGCACTCCTTGTCTGGACTGGATCTTTCCTGACCCTTCATAAAGGTCAAAGAGGATGCAGTTTTGTGCCCAGATAATGAAGGTAATTTTTCCTCACAATACTCCCCGCCACAATCTGCTTTTCTTCTAGGTGACACAAGAGGTAGGATAGGTACCTTAAAAAAAAATACTTTAATGGTATTCGAACAGCTAACCATGTATGATTTATTGGGTTGGTTTCTGCAAAAATAAGAAGGGAGTTTTGTTTATTTATGGAATGTCTGAGTGCAAATGGAGATAGAAAACCAAACTGTCACATCTCACCTCATTACAAAATCAAGTTAAATTTCAAATGACAGAAACTAATTGGGCCAAATCAGTCTTTTTCCCATTAGAAAACATACACTATTCCATTGAAGAGTGATAAAGGAGATAAGGTTTTACACTCATGGAAATTAAAATATATTCTTACATTAATTCTTGATATTTCCTAGGTTATATTCTGTTCTAGAAACATGCTCCTTCTGCTGCTCTTCAGCTTAGAACAAAACCAGTTTTGATACTGGGATAGTCCTCACAGGAAGGAGGCTGTGTTTTTTCAGTCACTTCTGAAAATTGCGTTTGTGAGAATGCAATACCGTTCATCCTAGTGTGGTTGTCTCTGTACAAGTTTCACAGGCAGAATTTTTTTTACAGAGTAGTGACACATTATGTGATTATGCCTCTGTGTATAACTAAGAGGTTACAGTATAGATATATTACTGTTTTTTTAATGTCAGCAGCAGAAGCCTCTTTGCCAGGAATTGAAAGTGCTTCACTTTAGCAATTAAAAGAAGTGCCATACATGGTTTCGTATTCAGATTTTACATGTGCTCCAATTGGGCTGTTTGAGAGTTATAAGAGTTGCAAGATAAGCTGTGGTTTTCCAGCAGCCCATCTAATACCCAAAATTATATGCTTAGACAGCATACAAGAGTTTGTGCTTAATTTGTTGTGAATATGGGCATGATATGATATATAAAAACACACCATTTATAGGCCTCAGCAGAGGAAAAAGCAAGCAACTCTTTTTTTCTGAGCAGGCACCAAGTGTCAAACAGGACACAATGATGCTTGGGCCATGCCCTTCCCTATTTACAGGCTGCACTTGCTGTTCTCAGCTATTGCTCCTGCTGCTGTGAACCTGTAGCACTTCACTTTCTGTCATTGTCACCGTGTCAGAGTGACTACTGAAATGCTGCCTCTTATGCTACCCTTGTGCTACTGCTCCTGCCAAGACAACCAGAATATGGCCAGTGAAGGAGGCAGAGCAGCAAAAAGTCTGAATTGAAGTGTTGGGACTGTGCATGTGGTAAAAAAAAGGGTATTTCTTACTGCAACAGAGGACAAGGAACAGACTAGTTAGCTTCTCTTAAGGAAAAGGGACCAAGAACACATGCTATCATGCCTCCCTGGGACTCAGCCTCCAGCCTCTATTTTTCAGGCTGGATCTCTGATCAAAGACATTGGGGCCTGCAGGGAAGCAGCAACATCATAGCTGTGAAATACAGTCTTAATGAGATAACTTGAAGGTATTCTGCTGTACAGAAAAAAAAAATCGTGCAATGGTTTACCTTTCCATCTAAGCTAGAGTAGAATGTTTAGCAGCTTCTGAAGCCTTGCAAATTTAGCAGCAGCTGCTGGAAAGAGTTTAGTTTGATGCTAAAATAATACAGAAATAATAAAGCTAGCATAGTTAAAAGTCAATCAGTTCCTCCCTTAAGGCTATATTTAGATGCAACTTAGACCCACCAGATCTAGCTTGAAAGGACACCCAGGATTAAAGTGTATTTGTTGACTGAGTCACAAAAGGCAATCAATAATAGAAGTCAGTAGTAAAATAGAAATAGCATACTGCCATTTGGAATAATGATTCAAGGTGGACATGGATCAGACTGAATTCCATCATTTTAAGCATGGAAGGCTAGAGAACTCCTCTTTATAAGACTGCAAGGTAGTAGGCACTAGAAGGCATGTGTTCCCAGGATCAATAGTGCAAAGTGCCCACTATTAATTAATGAGTTTTATTGTATTTGGTAGGTTTTAAACTCCCCAAATACTTACATCTCAATACTCAGAAATATCTTCTTGCACACTGTTTAAGAAGCAGAGAGACTAGGAGCACAACATGGGGTGCAGACAAAAGTCCTCACTCTTAGCAGGGACAGGTTTCTAGCAGCTTGACTTCTTCCTAACCTCTGCCAGGCAGTGCCAAGTAATGCTGCAAACAGCAAAAATACTAAAGGCATGGTCACTCCTGAGCAATCCTGGTTGCCAAGAGAGGCAAACCAGTATTTTACCATCTATTGAGGGGAATAAATAACCTACAGCTTCTTCTGTCCACCTCTGCCACAGCCACAACTGCTTAATTTCCTTGGACACACACCTGGGTGGCCCCAGCTGTACAGAGCTCTCTGGGAGTTGCCCAGACACAGCAAGCAGATCTTGACCAAACAGGATCTCCATAAAGATCAACTCATGTATCAAGAGCATGAGAAGTAGGAATCCCAGAACACGGCTAGCAAGGATTTAGGGTAGGTTTGGGTATTCTTCTATGGTCTCATTCTAGGAAGACAGCTTTCATTTCTCCAGTACATTCTAAGCAATCTTCCATCTAATTTCCTTCAGCCTAGCTACAAAATCTCCTGGAACTGCTTTTCTCAAGTCCTCAGCTACCAAGGTGGTAATATGTATATATACACCTCCCTCACCATATATTCTATATAGGTATTACATGTATCCCCCACATCAACAAGTGAAATAAAGATAGAAAGATACTGAAGTTACTAGTGCCCTACTGTGGCTGTATAAAGAGAGCTGTAGGGTGAACACAGGTCTTCTTATACGAGCTGTATTTTTTCACTAAGAAGAGCAAGAAAACCTGTATGTTAAGTACAAAATAATTCATTTTCTTTCTAATTTAGAGTCTCTAGCTTGAAATATCATTTTACTTCATATCAAACTGAACATAAACTGGACTTACAAGAGAAGGGTGAGATATACTAAAATTAGACAACAGGAGTTAGAACAAACACATTGACATTGACCCAAAATAAATCATTTAAAATTCACTGCCATTCAGGAATCTAATAACTAAGCACACAAAGATAGAAGTATTTAAAAATTAGGGCTTACTGAAAAGTGAAAATTAATTTAAGATAGAGAATAAAAATTAAATTTTGAACGGTTTTTATTTTCATTTCTCAAAACCTCCTGCTTTTTGCTATATTCCATGTTAAGAATTTTATGGAACTTTAGAATTATAGAAGTTTTACTGACTAAATTTTTTTATAATTTCTCGGTACAATTTTTATAAAACAGGAAAACTATCAATTATAATTTCAAAATTTCATACAATAACAGAAACTGATTCAAAAGCATTTTCAGACTCTGCAAATTTGGCCTAACATATTTTCTTGTGAAAGAAATAAATATAAAATAGGAGAGACCAAAGAACAAAATAAAATCAGGGAGAGACCTGATATATATTTCAGGCAAAATGAGATTTTTTAATTCATGGAGGATGAAGTCAGAGGCACATAGAACAATTTTGAGAAAGTAAATTGTCAGCTCAGATTTATTCTTTCAAATATCATGAGGGCAAGAGAAAACAGAAAGTAATGAAATTTCAGAAAGGCCTTTTGTCTATAATGAATTTGAGGAATACATCACTACAGCATCTCATCAAGGTCTGGAGTGTGGCTAGTTAAATGGTTAGTAAGCATAGCAAGAAGTTGTATGCAGTATAAACATATTCTTAAAAAGAAAAATTTCATGTCAGCTACATATTTTTTACTGTTTATCTATTATTGCCAAAGAATATACAGGGATTTTTGCAAATAGGGAAACAACAATGTACCGTACTTCAGTGAAAATGCCATTTTCTTTCCTTTTATATATTTGGTTTGTTGAGATCTAAATAAAATTATCTTCTGACCTGAAGCAAGACATCTCACATGCTTTTTTCATCTATTTTTAATAAAGCAATGCAATGTAAATGAAAAGAGAGAGATAGTCACCAGTGAAACTGTGGAGAAGAAGAGAAAATTATGATAGTAGTGGGTTTTGATGAAGAAGTTACTCTGGCAGCTGTCTGAGGAGAAAGGAGAAGGACCCAATAGTTAAACACCTCATGATAATTCTGCCTGCCCACATCCCACAACATACTGCCTTCACAGTGGGAGTGAAATGATGAGCTACCTGCCCCTCCTACCTCCTGTAAATTTAGTATTTTTGGACCTGCATGCATCTCTCATATCCAAGTCTCAATTAATTTTATTGATACAGACTGACATCTTCTCATAGAGCCAAATGGCAGCTTTATTATTTAAGGTATTGCTAGGATTAAGAGGGCCAGCACACCCATGAATAATGTGGCAGGCAGAGCTCTCCCCTGTATTAGGGTCTACAATGGTGTGCATTAGCGTCAATGGTGTGTTCTTGGATCCTCAGCACAGGGCTAGTGAATGGCAAAAGTTGGTAGGAGAGGGTCCTTACCCAGTAAGGACTGGGACATCCTTACCCAGAAGAAAGGGAAAGAAGAAATAAGCCTTCAAGATTTTGCAATTTCTTTGGTGTGAATTTGAGAACCCCAAACATTTGGGGTTAAATGTTTTAATTTCATCCAAAGATGAGACAGGCAGGTCTGTCCAGCTTTCTCTCTCTTTTCTGGGAACATCTGGAGAGACGGCAGACATACCCAGAGTGTCACCACCCATAACAGCCAGCAACAGTGTGGCTAGCAGAAGACAACACATCATCTCCAATCCAGGTCTTTTCCATCTGTGCCACACATGCTGGATGCACCAGTGCTGTGGTGGCAAGGCAGAGCTCCCACTGAGGCTGTCCCAGGAGATTTCAGAGCCTGTGATTCCCTCCTTCCCTCCAAGCTGCTAGGCAGTGCTTTGTTTGACCTCCAGATGCCAAGAAAATGTTTGTGCTCAGAGCAGATGTAATTCTGGATGAAAAAACAGTTGGTATGCCAATGGAGGAGAGTTCAGCACTCCCCGTATTGAAGCCCAAGAGCATGCTGGAGGAGGGAAGTGCCCTGTCTGGGCATCCAGAGCCATAAAAAAGGAGGCACTTGGGGTCCAGGTTTCCTTACCTCAGAACCTCAACCCAAAGTTGGGGGAGAGAGAAGGGACAATCAAGATCCCTGTGAAACAGCAGTGGGCAGACAGAAACACCTGGGAGCATGTCCACAAGCATGCCACTGTGGGAGCGGGTGGGCTGCCAGTGCAGCACTTACCAAAACCTGAAATCAAAGGAAAAAGAACCCACATAAATAAACAAGCAGAGGACCTAATTATAGTTTTCTAATATAAAACCAGCAGAAAGGGTCAGGTCACACAGAGCTTGGAGAACCATTGCTCTTGTGCTCAGTGCCAGACCCCCCTGTTTTCCTGTGCTCTCTCTATGTCCATTGTTTTAACAGGAGATGGGAAAGCCCGTGCAAGAAAGTCAATCTTCTCTCCTTCTCAATCACCTCCATTGCTCTCTGTCTGATGTAAAGGGAACAGCAAGAGTTAATGAGATGTGTGTGTGTAGTGTATCTCTGTGTGTGTGTGTGTGTCTGTGGAGTGTACGTGTGTGTATGTGTGGTGTGTGTGTTGTGTGTGTGTGTTGTGTGTGTGTGTGTTTGTGTGTGTGTGTGTGTGTGTGGAGTGTGTCTGTGTGTGTGTGTGTGTGGGTGTGTGTTTTGTGTGTGTGTGTTATGTGTGTGTGTGTTTTGTGCGTGTGTGTGTGTTGTGTGTGTGGAGTGTGGGGAGGATGGAATTTAAATGAAATGTGGAAATAGAGGGGCACTGGCATACCACACAATCCAAAAACAACTTGTTTCACCAAAGGACTGTTTGCGAGGTTCAGCCATGCTAATAATAGCTTTCTTTCAACCTCATCTTTTAGTGGGGAGAAAAGGGGCAACCCAGTGCCCTAAGGGAGGGTGTGATGGACGAGGGGGAGATGATGATGGGGGCTGAGTAAAGAGAGGCACAGAGGCAGGCAAGGGAAAGAGGGAAAGAGGGAGGCAGGCGAGGGAAGGAAGGAGAGCAAAGGGGGAGAAAAAAAGGGAGTGCAAATCCAAATGTCGATTTGTAGACACAGTGAGGAGAGCCTGCTGGCTGACAGGCTGATTTATTGGATTCTTCCAGTTAATCACTGCCGGCCTGTGGCCAAACGGATCTCCAGCAAAGCTGAAAGGCAGCTGAGGGAAACAGGCTTATAAGCATAAAGCCGCATAATGGTGTTCAATGAAGTGTGAGACTTTTAGTTCAGTCTCAGTGAGCCGGCCACATTGCCGGAATGTCAAAGAGGGATTGTGGGTGGAAAAATTATGGATTTAAACTGCTAGCTGTAAATGAGGTCAATATGTCTGGTTCATAAACAGTCCGAGGCTATTCCAAGAATGCAGTGAGGGGGAAAATTAGCGTGAAGCCAACACTGTAGACAAACCTCATTGAGATATAATTGCAGCTATAAATACAAGTGAAAAGCTTACTGAGTGCAATAAAATATAGACATGGTTTTTTATCTCTCTCTCCCCCCCCATATTTCCTTCTTTCAATCTATGCATTTGTTAAGTGTTGTGCATCTATAATATTCCCCCCCTCCTCCCTCTCCTTTTCCCTCTGACACCCAGTGTTGAAATTAATTGAGTGTTCTTGATCTCCCATTCCATTTTATTCAGGCAAGATTGGAAAAAATCAAAAGAGCACATCTAAAGCATTTTCTTCCCTTTTGCTTTTCTATTTGAATCAGGTTGAAATGTGTTAAAAAAAAAAAGACATTGCAACTTTTTTATATCTTAAAAAAATGCAGTAAAATGTCTTTTTAAACTAATACGTATGTTAGATCATTTGAATCTCAATTTAATGAGGTGACATCAAAGACAAGTATTGGATCCTATGGAGAGTCTCGTTCACGAGATACCTGGTCTTTGCTCATGAAACACTGACTTTAAATTAATGTGATGTTTCAGATTTTCTTTTTTTTTCTTTGCCCTGTAGGTCTTTTATTACTGTATAGTGGGGAGAGGAAGCGGCACCAAAGGACAGGAGGATAGACACTGAGCAATATGCCTTACCCAGTTTAAAACTGATACAGTAATAAATTGAAGGCTAATGGCTATGGTCAGGCTGTTTTTCCCCTAAGCCAATTGATTTAAATGGCAGTAATTTGGCCAGCAAGGCTAGTCCTGTTTAAATTAAACCCATTAATATAATAGCACCAGTCTTGAATTAAATCCATCTGTAGCAGAGCCTCCACCGGTCAGTGGTTTAATAACTGTCCAGGGATGTCCTGAAAACACCCACATTCATACAAACACGAATAAGAGATTAAAACCAGGATCCAGAAAACCTCCTGTTTCACTAGGATGTAAGAAGCAGACATCTGTTATAGTCAGCGACAGGAAAACCACAAACTTTCATTCTTCTTCTAGAAGCACAATCTGCAACCTCTTTATGTGTGCTTTCACAAACTCCTGCCCCACCCACTCCTTTTCCTCACCTTGGCACTTACATTTAAATTTCTTTGTCTAATGATCTACACATATGTTGACCAATATAAAAAGTTTTGTAAAACACTATGTGGAGCAACAGGCTCAAAAAAAACATTGAAATGTCATTTGAAGATTAGCATCCAATATAGAAAGCTTATTCTTGGAAGAGGCCTTCACAATATGGTTAGGATTGATCTTTTGACTTCCTCCCCTACTGTTCTTGATTCCCATTGTGGCAGGCTGCTATGTATTATGGGGCAATTTCTTTCCTTACTTGAAAAACTATGCAGGATTTTCCTCGGACTTATTTAGTGTCAAGCCTCGCCTGTGGGAACTAAAAGATGCAAGCCTTCCACTTTAAAGAAAGCATCTTTGTGGTTCAGTCTCACCTTTGTGAGATCAATAACACCTTCAAGGTAGCTCTTCTTTTGAAAATTGCCTTATAGTTTCCCTCTTTAACAGGCAAATCTACTGTATCATAAACCTTCAGCTTATATATTTTGCTTGGTTGTTTTAAGTTATGATTCACCATGTTGGACATCTGTCAACTTCAGGTGAAGTTGTTGGCTTCACTAGATGGATATTAGTGTTGAGACTTGCATGTAAAAAATATTACGTTTTTGTCTGAATTTAAGCTTGCATTTTTCAGTGGAGGGACTGAATGCTGTTTAGGATCAAATAGCATCAGATATACTCAGTATCCATTTGTGTATATAGCTGAAGAATCCAGGTCTTATGATGCATGTCAAGTTTTTAATAATTATTCACAATTCCCTGCCTCAGCATCTCTGTACAGACAGCAAAAAAGAAAAGACTGTTTCATGATGGTCTGTGCCAAATGATCCTCTGGTAATTCTGCTCCAGAACCAGGTGCTCTTCTGAACTAAAAAGAATGAATAGCATATCCTCAGCTTTTTCCTAGACACTACTCATAAAGTTGCCTCAGAGGTTGCCTAACATTTCCCTTACAAATCCCTGCTTTCAGTCACTTACTACATTATTTAACTGAATAGAAAATTTCTCTGTGTCCATGGACTCTTGTGGACAGTAAAAGATGGTGAAGTCAAGAGGTTTTTCCATTTGGGCTTTGCTGTATTTTTTGGGAGCATAAAGTCTTTTACTTTGTCTAAGCTACAAAAAGCTGTGGAAATACCATTAGTCATATGCTTAGGTCAGACATGTTTTGCATATGTAAAATGCTCAAAGATACAGCACATGAAAAATACTGTGAGCCAGAGAGACAAATTTTTAATTGTTTAGCAAACTTGGTCTGTCCATGCTTTCCCTGACTATAATAGTGTGAATGCAAAGCCTGGATAATACTTCAGCATTGCAAAAACCCAGTTTCATATACACTAATTAGAGGCAGAATTTATTAGTTCAGGTTCAGTCTTGACCTAACCCATGTGCAAAATTTCTATTCAGAATTTGTGCAGAGCAAACCTATATCTTCGAGAAAGAGACCATGAGGACATAGCCTTCAACTGTTATCTTAAAGAAGAAAGAACAATTAAACAAACTGAGCAAAAAATAATTTAATTTAACGTATAATCTTAACCCAGAATGATCACAGAAATAAATGCTTCCATAGAACTTTATTCTACAGTGCAGGACTCCCCAGTCAGCTCAGAAGCGTTTCTATCCCACAACAAAGCAGTTCTTAAAGTAATCATCTGTCGCAGTGTCCCTCACGGAGCAGCGTCTCTATGCACCCAGGCTAGCCCAACACCACAGACATGCGGGGGACACTCCCTTGGAGCTTCAGAACCAGAGGGGCAGCTAAGGGAACCTTCCCTTGGTCACGGGAGAGGCCTGCGATGACGGCGAAGGAAGGAGTCTGACTAGTTGGAGGGCAAAGTCTAAGACCTTTACTCAGCCCCAGATGACCCTGTGAGTCTCAGGGCAGCTGCTCCAGCTGAGCAGTGAGACAAAGGAGACAGCAACTTATAAACAGGGGAGGTACAGAAGGAGAGATCAAACCACCAACCAATAGGGAACAAAGTGGGAGCGGATTAGGGTTAGCAGGACTGTCAGGGGATCCAATAAGAACAGCAAGGGGAGGAGCTTCTTCTGTTCCTATCCTATCACTCAACACCCTTCCACAAACTTTCCAGAAACACGGGGAAGCCATTGAATGACAGACAGGACTCAGAGGAGAAGACTGGGAAGGATGCAGGAGAATTGACAGCAAAAAGGGGCAGGGATAAACTTGGGACATAACATTTTTCAAAAACAGAGGGAATAAGGAACAAACCATTATTACACAACACGATACAACAATCATCTAAGTCAATGTCTGGGTATATATTTCCAGACCCATTTCCATTGGGCAATCAATGTGACTTTTCAGGTCCTTAGGAAAGGGAATTGTATGTACGTGTGAGTTTGGAACTAAGAGCAACCACAACTGGCTGGTTCATGTGCTTTGGCTGGTATCTTTTAGGTTGTGTGCTCTTAGCTAGATCAAGACTAAGAAACTGAGGGTTTAATAGCCCCTTTGAACCCTGTCAGCAAGTCATATGTATATATATACAACAGGTATGCATCCCAGTAATAATTTAGGACAAAAAAAAAGGCAGATGGCTTTTAGATGAAGCCGGGAAACACATCTGGTCCATGCCCATATGTTCTTGCTATGCTCCTCTATTTTATTAAAGTTAGCATAGAAATCCTGAAAATGATCAAATGATGGCATTTTGCAGAAATTCATGATCATCCAATAATCAATCATTAACAAAGACAGATACCAGAACGTGCAAAATTCAGTGAAATTTTTGACCCATTTTTGTTAAGGATATATCTTGCAATATAAAGAAAAATGTGTGATTTTGCTACATACTGAGCTATAATTTGTCCCTTTTTAAAAAGCCTTCTCTATATTACACTTTCAGAAAATAAATAAAATTATCTGTAGGAGATGTGAATTATCCTACAGCAATATAAGGCAAGACATTTTGTGACAGACCTTTTCTATAAAATTTGACTTTTAGTTTTTGTGTCTGTTTTGAGAGTGAAGGAAGAACAGTGATCTTCAGTATTGGTAACCCCCTGCATAAAAAGAAAATGGAAATTGCATCCAATGCCTTCTCTTCTTACAGACATTTTGGAAATTTTCTACTGTTATGTCTACTTTAGTGGATTTTGGTTTGAAAGCCTAACTGTCAACAGTGACCATGGTGGTTTGAAAGAGTTGTTAATAAGAGCACAAAAACATGTAATTCAAAAACATTTCAATCAAACCATTGAAGAGAGGGCAATTATTAAGCAGTACACAGAAATATCCAGGGCAAGAAGATATAAATCAAACTCTTTTATTTGAGCCCTTTCCCCTGCTTGACTTTCCAAAGTCTGAGACAAAAGAGAATAATTACATTGCTTAGAGAAATCTTTTGTAAACAAAGATTTATTTTTTCTTTGATTGAAAAGGTCCTTCTTTTGTTTGCCATTTTTCTGAAATCTGAAGTCTGAGTGCCTGCATCCATTGTAAGCAGAGCAGTCAACATTCCCTCTTTCCTTCCCATTTTATGAGACACCAATGAATGCTAATCAAAATACTGTAGTGACCCCATTGATGTATCTTTGAGTATGCTTACCACCTATACAGCCTATCACAAGCTTCCCAAACACAGGACTTCATATTATGCCCCAGTCTTACACCACTGGTTTAAGATGTCATTGAAAGCAATAATATCTCTCCTTCTTTCAACTGAAAGTGGTAGAAAATTTGCTAATATTCACTCCCTCAATTCTTGGTACTCAACCTTCCTTAGCTGATGGATGTTTTCATAGTTTATGGAAGCCCATGAAAAGCTTTAGAATAAAATTTTAACCAAAAAAACCCAGGGCTTGCTAAAATATACCTAGGACAACTGACAAATTAACAGAAAACTGTACTACAGCATTTGAAAGACTATCATATCAAATATCTGTTATGCTCCTGTGTCCTGAATGAGTTTAATATGTTATAGAGAAATTTAAATAAGACAGCAACCCACCCGAAGAACGCAATTGTAATTCCCATGGACTCTTCTTAAAATGAATTTTGTGCACATGAAACGTACTGGATTGACAGGAAACAAGAGCAGTGAACAAGAGCAGCTTTATTTTCTGTGCAATGTGTGTGGTTTTGGTATTAGAAAGTCCCCTGTCACACAGAGTTTTAACTTGCAAGAAATTGCCAAATGAGGAAATGATGAATTCTTTCAAATGTTACCCAGCATTATGTTTACCACAAAAATTAGAGATGGGGGGAAAAAGAACAGTTCACGATGCTATTGTCATTTTGCTTTCAATTTATCAGTGATTGTGTCATGAAATGAAGCAATATAAATGATAATAATGCGTTGTTATGACTCTGTGTGTCATTTGCATTATGTGACATTCCAAATTTTTCAGTTTGAGCATTTAGAACAGAAATTGTTGCCTTTGCTACTGTATTGGCAACTACCTGCTGGCTGAGTTCCACCTTAAAAACACATCTTTTGGCCAATCTTCAGTTAAAATGATTAATTAATTTATCATAAAGGGTGACCTCAGGCCTATATAATTATGGGTATATAGCCGGACATTAAAACCCATACATGAACATTCTGTATAGTCCATGTGTACTTGAAGGTCCACAGATGAGCTAATACTATACACATTAATATATTCTGCATTGTATGTGTTCATAAATATGGGGTTTCTGATGGCAGGAAGGACAGCATGCTTCGTTTTCATGAGTTAGGAATGACTGCATAACTCACAGGTGGCAGAGCAAAGCAAAGCCACTAATGGATTCTGTATAGTCATCCCTACTGTATAAAAATAAAATTCCATTACACTGTCCACCATCACATATTATATTTATACCATATCAGAGACTTATGTCTATAGAGTATCTAAACTTTTCATTACCTTTTGCTGAAGAAATTAACATCATTGATGAAATATAAAGATATATTGTTGGGCTATGTTTCCCACTGGCAGCATCTAAATATGTATTTCATACAAGTAAACACACACATAGACCCCTATTAATAATGTGGTGTTTTTCCTAGTCCGTTTCTGAAAGCTACTGCAATGAGTTCATCTGTCCCCTGGATATGATGGAATTTCTGCCCCTTAAATTTATACATCTGAGGTTTTACATCTTTTCAGTCTCTGAATGTGATTCTGGATTTGTTGTGGTGTAAGAATAACTCCCTAAAAAACAACACATGCAGTCAGCTTACAGTGAAACAGAGTTAGGCCTTTGTCCCTGATTTAGCAGTAGGGGCACAGTTACCACCTTTACTGTTTAAAGGACAACAGTAGGTAACAGCAACAATTAAGCCAAGTCAGAGACACCTACATCATCTGGAAATAGGTCTGTGTTTCTGCTGGATAGAAATCATCATGAATACAGTAGCAAACAAAGCAAAAAAAAAAAAAGCGTCTCCAGGTGAAATTTTTGAACAAGTATGCAATAAATTTTATATAGGAAAATAGGTACATATACAAGAAAAAATAAAACTTCATCACTATAATGCTCTACCCTCAGTCCTCTTCTGCACAGTCCATCCAAATTGACTGTGGTACCACCCACATCAGCAATAAAGCAAAAACAGAAGCCCTGTTTCCATTTCTAAACCTACATATCTATCTCATCTTATTCTGACAACCTAAATTTTCTTCCTTTAAAAAAAAAAAGCTTGGCCTCTGTCAAACACTAGTAAGGATTCCAAAAGTGTCATTAAGCTGGCTAACTAGATTTTAGAGAATCAGGGTAGTATATCAAACAAGTTTTTTTCCAATTTTTACATTTGAAAAGGAACTTAATGATAAAAAATCAGGTGGGACAAAAGCTCCAGTCCTGTTCAAAGAAGTCAAACACCAGCTTTTACTAAGTCACCTTTTCTTTTTTTTTTTGAAACGTGCAGAAAAATAAAGAAGCCAGCTCTCTGAAACATCATTTACCACACCATCTTCAAAATTTTTTTCAAGTTAAAGGCTTATATTAAATTTAGAGGCCTAAGTGTTTGTAGCCAAAAAGAACATATGCAGTCTTATAAGTCACAGGATTGGACAGCATAGTATAGCAGGATACATACCAGGCTTTTAAAGTCTTACCAGGAAAGGGTATCTCACAGTAACTAACAAGTCCTCACTTTCAGATAATTACTCTGATGAATCAACTATTAAATTGCTGTCTGTTTTTATGGAAAGGATGCTCTCCAGCTCTCTGAAACACTGGTTAGACAGCTCTTTTAGTTAGTCACTTCATTTATCTTCTGCTTATACAATTAGGTGTCCATGACTGTATTGTCTTCTGTGAGTTGTCTCAGTATTAATTTGCATCAGCACAAAAGAGAACAAAACATTTTTTTCTCTACAGATGATTTTTGGACAATATGGAGAACGTCTTAACTTGCACAGGGGAGTAAGACAGCATTTAACCTGGACTGGCTCACTGGCATGGAAAGATACAGAATACTACCATAATTTTTTAAAATTTTTTGCATAAATTTTTCAATATATATAATCCCATCTTCCTCTCAGGAAATGCAATTTATCACCTCTTATATACTAAAAAACCCAAACAAACAAAAAAAGTATGATGCACAGAAGTGTGTATGGAATATTATCTTCTGCTGAACACTACTCTAAGATCTGATGCCACACTTTATGACAAGACTTTCCAAGGCAATATTTAAATACTGTTGCAACTACAGAAGTTTTAATGGCAGCATATACCTTTATTCTACAGAGATTCAGTGACACAGACAGGATGGTTCTCTGGCTTCTTGTCCAACAGAGACAAAAAGTAACTTTCACCATTCCAGAATATTCATGTGGAGGAATGAAGTTTGGCATAAAAAATTCATCCTTAATCCTTCTTCTTCTTGACCTTACTTATTTTTTCTTCTTTTTTGTCAAGAAGTGATTTGGTTTGCAGAAATAGACTGGTTTAATAAAACGGGTCTTCTTCCTTCTACTAAAAGTTTACCTGCGAGAGCCCCGAACATAATAAAATCAGATTATGAAGGCAATCATATTTACTTGTAATAAATCAAATCTTGCAGACATCAGTTAAGTCTCCCTTACTGCACTGGGACAATATCGTGCATGCATACATCAATACCTGAGGTGTCAGAAATATATTTCATAAGTTCAGAAAAATTGCATACACACTTGCAGCACCATTATAAGCAGTGATTTTGTAATGTGAACATTATGATGTATAAAGTGGCTTTGTTCCTACATTTAATAAGCATCACATGTCAACCCCACAAACATAATGGAATTTGCTGGTGATTTACCATTAGATGTAGTATATTGTTTTCAGGAAGGGAAGTTTTCCACACTTTATCAACAGTATGCAATTTTAAGAAGCCATCAACTTTCTGTCCTCTGAATGTACAAGATTTTTTAGATTAGTGATATAAAATAAAATCCCAGCCAGTGGTATACTCTATTAAGTTGAGTGAAGTCAGTGCAAGACGTTTCCAGTTGCAGACAAAATGTTTTCTTCAGACTATCCCTGCAGAGTATATATCTTTATTATCTAATTTTGGTATAGGCTAGGATGTTGGAGGAGGTCTCAGCTAAGGTGTACTTTGCCAGCCCAGTATGAGACCTGTGGTGTAACACTCATGCTGAGGTATTTTCAGGTGTTTTCTCACATGGCAAAGTTCACATAAAGATTGACACATCACAGATATTTTCAGTCTAAATAGCTGAGCAGCTGAGCACTTTTTTTCCCTTTTTTTTCTTTCAGAAATTGATAAAATGAGAAGACTTGGACCCTAAGCCTCTGCTGACATACATTTTTACTGTGCACTTCAGTACTGACTATTAGAAATACTTTACTAGGTGTCCTGGTTCTGGCTAGGCCAGGCCAGGGACAGGGAGGGGGGTTTTGCAGTAGCCAGAAGCAGGCATGTTGAGGACCTGGAGGTTATTCTGTACCATCTCATGTCATTTTCCAGGAATGCGATGAGGGAAGAGCCCAGGAAGCATGGCCAAGGGAGTACCAGTTCCCTCCATTACTGATATTGTAATTGCTACTCTTTCTTATTTCTTTGCTGTTTTCCAGTAGTTTGTTCTTATCTGAGCTTGTAATCCTTACCCTTTGTTCTTCCCATCCTCCTCTCCATACCTACTGCTGGGGGATGTAGTTGTAGTTGGGAGAGTAAGTGAGCAGATCATGATTTGGGCTGTTTCACTGAGAACACTAAATTGGGGCATATTGTTCCTAAGGCATGACAGAAGGCAAATCGCAATATTTGAATATCAAGCTGACAGACATCTTGAATATTGAACCACAGAAACAACTTTCCATGAACTATGAAGTAAAAGGTTTCTAACATGTACACATAAAAAAATAAATCTCTTTAGATCTTAATCCTACCAGATGTTTTTCCCAGGAGAGCTCATACGATCAAATTTAACCAGTAGAGGTTCATACTGGCAATGACATCTCCTTCTGGTTTTGTTTCCCTTTTCCATTTGACACTGCCTGAGGATATGTACAGCTCTGTTCTCTAACTATATATATATATATATATGATTTTTGGTTTTGGTTTTGGGGTTTTTTGTTTGTTTGTTGGTTTGGTTTGGTTTTTTGGGGTTTTTTTGGTTTTGTTTTGTTTTGTTTTGTTTTTTCACTGAGCAACATTAAAGCAATCCATTATTTAAAAGGACTGGTCAACTTTATTCCTAGAAAGACATTATCTCTAAACCCCACTTGCTCTAGTTTAAGCCAGGTCTAGATTTCACAGGTATTTGTTTAAGGTAACATTTGGCAACCTATATCCCTTGTCCACTGCTCACCTGTCTTTTGAAGCCACCGTTCCTTCTCTAGTGCCCCCTCCTTTTCCCTTCTTCCTATCCCCTTGGCTGCCCCAACACAGTATTTTGTCTGGTATAAGGGAAGAAAACATGAATTCAGATGACCTCGAGAAATTTCTGGTATTTGTCTGATCATTTTCTCAGCTAGATACACTGTTCTGGCGTAAATGATTCAAGAAGGGGAAGGAGAGCTACCTAAGTTGTACTTGTCACTGCCAGGAGTGGCCAGGAGACCCCACACCACACATAAACTTCACTATCTGAAGCAGGCAAAAGTGAAAGAATGTGCCACTGTGGTACCTACAGTTCTCATTTATGTGGTGAGTTCAGGTACAATGCAAGAAGAGAAAAAACACGTGAAAATATCCCAGCTTCTGTTTTTGAGGCACACATTAGATCACATCCTTAGCACTTTAAAAAAGCAAAAAAACCCCAAACTACAGGAACAATGAAAATAAAGTCTTAAATATTTTTTCAGGTCTAGTTTTCTTAGTTTATAAGCACTGATAAATTTCACAGCACTCCTGTGAAGAATTATATTGCTAGAACTACATACAATATTTTAGGGAAAATTTAGGGGGTTTGGTAAAATTTCAAATTTCAAAAGACAAACATTCCACAGAGAGACATTGAAAAATTAACTCCATCAGTTCTTAAAAACATAGAATTTTTGTTTTGGCCTTATTAAGAGTGATATAAACAATATTAAAAAAAAAAAAAAAAACTTTCAAATTCTAATTAATTTTTTTTAGTATTTCATTCCATTTTATAGGGTATATTTAAATCTTCAAAATCTAGATGAAATGTCTAAAGAAACATTTTAAGATCTTTCTGATCTGCATTTTTAACTCTTTAACTTGTTGGAAATATGATCTAATTACAGATAACAGAATATTCTGAGTTGAAAGGGACCCAAAGGATCGCCAAGTCCAACTCTCACGTGAATGGCCCATAAGGGTATCAAACCCATGACCTGGGTGTTATTAGCACCATGCTCAAACCAACTGAGTGAGGGCACTAAAGATGTTGTTACTATTACCACATGGATTTTACAAGTGAAAAATCAATATTCATGAAGAACAGAGCCAAAATGATTGAAGTGTCCATCAGTATGGTGTAACCAACTCTAGGAATCAAGATCTAGAAATCTTAAATTAATATCCGGAAATGAGGAATATATATATATACTCAATGAAACCCTTGGAGAAACTGTGATCCAATAGTCTTGCCCAAGATCAAATACAAACTTAGAGAAGTGTAGAATAAGTTGTCCCTTCCCTTCCCTTCCCTTCCCTTCCCTTCCCTTCCCTTCCCTTCCCT
>JBBMKD010000115.1:39317812-39337252 GCA_037834095.1 Argya squamiceps
GCTTGGGTGAGATCAATAGAACAATGGGGATTAATCTTTAATGTGAATACTTATGTAATAACAAAGTATAAAACTGTCTGTTTCTGGATTTTGAGGGAGTCAGATTTGGGTCTTCCGACCCCTGACTCTCACAGCTCTCCAATAAAGCACCGCATACAATCTCTGCGTGATTGTGTGTCCCTTTTTCCTCACGCTAACAATAGGAAATAGTAAATTACATCTTGGAAAACTAAGAGAAACTTAAAAGGACTTAACAAAAATTTGAATGATAGACACAAAGCTGTGGGGATGGACAAGTCTGTATCATGGCCCAGTATTTAGCACTAATGGTTTTGTAAGGAAGTTGAAAAAGATTATTGAAGTCTCTGCTGGAAAACAGGTCCAGAGCCAGACCACACAGCTACTTAGATTTCTATACTGCTGCCAAACTTGAAAGAGTGATAGGAAGTTACTGTAGCCTCCAGTATTTCATACCTTCCTCTGTAAATTTCCAAACCAACCCTGACAGGGTTGACTTTTATTCTTAGCTCTTAAAGAGCAATTGTTTTGCCTGATGAATACACTACAAAGAAGGTATTTCCAAAATATGCCTCACTGCAGAAATACTGAATTTCTTTAGGGAACTGCAAAATATCTCTCCTTTGCACAGCAATAATTACAACCCTTGCTCTGTAAACACATAGATGATGCTTTTTGAATTTTCTACTTCATTGTGCTTGAGCAGAGCTCACTGGATGTGTATAGATACAACTGAGAGTAGTTTTAGATTGTATATTAGGAAAAAATTCTTCTCTAGGAGGGTGTTAAAGCAATAGATGAAGCTGCCAAGAGAAATTGTAGATGTCCTGGGAGGGTTGAGGGCCTGGTTGGATAGGGATTGAACCAAGCCGGTCTTGTGGAAGGCTTCCCTGCCTATGGCAGGGGAGTTGGAACAAGGTGATCTCTAAGGTGTCTTCTAACCCAAGCTATTCTATGATTCTGTTATCAATCTGCCAGGTGCCTGTATTCCCTCCTTTATCTAGTGCTTTCTCTGTGCAGAGAACTGGTGAACTCCTCTGGACAATATCAGTATTGCTCTGTTTAGGGTTGCAAGAGACTGGAATGTTAATGGTTAATGATGCAAAATATTCTGCCATTTGTGGGGGCAGAAGGGTGCTTTGCTGAGGCCAGATTTGCACTCACCACTCAACTGAGGGGAAGGCAGAGAGTTTTTTGTGTGCTGAGGTTTGAGCCAGGTAAGGGAGAAGGCTCGTAAGAAGCAGATCATGCAGAGAAAGGATAGGGCATTTTATCATGCCAGTACCCATACAAAACTGGTTCAGTTGTAAAACCCTTCCCCTTCCCCTTCCCCTTCCCCTTCCCCTTCCCCTTCCCCTGCCCCTTCCCCTTCCCCTTCCCCTTCCCCTTCCCCTTCCCCTTCCCCTTCCCCTTCCCCTTCCCCTTCCCTTGCATCCTATTCATCTTATTTATCTTCCAGATTAAGTCACCTCTCATACAAATTCTGGTTTATACTCAGGAGCACTAAGAAGTAATGTATATGTCCTTTCTGAGGAAAAATGGTTTAGAGCTGTTACAGGCATACAGGACATGAAGAAAACAAACTTACAACAGAGATGAGCTTAATAGCTTCATTTTGGTAATCCAACAGGTAGAAAAAAGGGGTATGGAAGAACAGTTAAGGCATGATTAAAATTTACATGGAAGTCTTCTGAATTTAAGGCATTTAGTCTTGCAGTAAAATGGGTGCACTAAGTTGTTTATAGCTTTTTTTTCATTACAAATAATTCCCTGTGTGCAGCACTTGCCTGGAAACAGTTCTTTATTATTTTACAAGATACAAAGACTGACACTCCTTCTGGCTCGTGATATTACTCTCCTGACTGGCAGAATTTAGTAAAGAAGTTAGAGGAATATTGAAATTATATGTTGTGAGACAGCTAATAAGAGAGGTGCTTGTCCACTTCACTCTCCTTGAAGCTGCACTTCCACTTACACTAGTTTTTGAAGCCTGATGGTGGATGCTACTGGAATGGTGTTTCCCTAGCCTGCTTCTGGGACCCAAATCATTTGTGCAGTCAAGTCACATTCTGGTCATATATGAAATTCTGTTCTCAAAACCCTTGTTGTGGAAAGGTGCTATTTTACCCAATATCACATATGTACGTATGTACTCAATATCACCAATATTCCTATTTTAAACTCATCCAAATCCCCAAATTACCTTCAAAAATTTTCAAAAGATCTCTACCAATTTTCCTAGGTTAATGACTCAAAGGGGATGCCAAAATAATAATATGTTTAGCAATCCCTGTCTCTGTGTGCAGATAGCTTTCCATTTTTAGCAGCAGTTAATTGTTCATTTCTATTGAATGTCATATATATCTAACCAGAAAAAGGCAAAAACAATGTCCAAAATTAGCTCAATCTCTGCCAAAGTCAGCACAGAGTCTAAAAAACATCTTCAGAGTTAATTACTGAAAAAGTTAGAAAAGCTGATTGAGTGGAAGACTTCCTGGGCACACCAAATACTAGTAGGCACTGAAAAACAGGCTGATGTAGGTGACCTGAGGTTGCAAGATATCACCTAAGGGGTGCAAAGAAGCCCTGTTTGAAAACTGTAAAGCTGTTTAGTATGTCTATGTAGAGACAATTTATGTGATTAGCAGACACAACAGTATTTTTTGCAGGATAGTTTTACACTGAGAAGTCTTACACTCAGGTTAGACATGCCAGTAACTTGACTAAGTTTGACATTATTTTGTCTAAGACGAAGTCTAGCAGATCTACCTCCACTGCTGTCTCACAACACAACCTGAATGTTCTCATGACCTAATTTGCTCTAGCTCTTTACCTCCATAATAGCAAACCCAATCCAATTCAGATGAATAATTTAAGAACATTTTGTACATTTCTCTCAACAATGTGCTAATATTTAACCAAGCCATTGCCAGATTACTTCTTCAGACCAGATAAATAATGAATTGAGTATAATAAATACTCATGTAAACATAACAACATTTTTTTTTTGCTTGACATCCAGCACGCTTCTTAGGTCTGCAGTGCTGGCTTAAGGAGACACAAAACTCTGTGCTATAATGTCTTCACAATTCTTGACATTCTTCTGATTCGTGGTGTACTAATGAGCCACATGGGTACATTTCTCCCTCACACACCCCTTTTTCCCAAAGAACAGGCTTAGCAGTGCAAAATGGTGTGTTCACCACAGCACATTAGCTTCCTTGTTCCTCTGAAATCAGAAAGCAGATAGTTGCACTGGATAGTGGGCTTCACTATCTAACTTCAAACACCTCCAAAATTCCCTGCAGTCAAAATTGTATCCATTTTCACCAGATGGTAAGGCATTTTGTTCTGTTTCAGAATAGTGAAATGCAGAGAGAATAAGAAAGGAAAGCCAGGCAGCAAGGCAGAAAACAAAAGTAGGAAAAAAATCACATTGGGACATTATACTACACAAGAAGTCAAAAATTGTGGATTATTTTTCAGAAAACAGCCTCATGCTCAACCAAATGTCTATATATTTGATTGCTCTAAAAATTAAGGACCAACTGAATTCAGAGAGAAACTTCCATGTCTAATGAACAGTGCTGATTGTCAAAACACTTGATCATAATCTAACCACAGCCAAAGTTATTCAGCATGATTGTGTGGATCAAGTATATGACTAGACTATTTTCACTGGTTCCAGCACTAGCAGATTAGCAAATACTTGATGCAGAACAGGAGAAGCTTTAGGATTTGCCAACACACTCCTCTGGAGAAAAATGAAATGTGACTCTAGTAAGATGTGCTGCTGAATCAAGTAGTCACTCACTAGTAAGTGAGCCAATCTGGAAAGTCAAGATTGGAAGCAGCCTGGGCTGCAAGGATCATGCACTGGGGGAGTCCGCAGTCCTGAGGGATATAGGTCAGGAGAAGAGCAAAATCTGGACCCTAAACTTCAAGAAAGCACACTTCCAGCTTTTCAAGGAGTTAAACAGTAGGATTCCCAGGGAAACAGCCCTTGGTGACAAGAGAGTATAAAAGATCTTTGAGGATGCTTTCCATAGAGTGCAAGAGATTGTGATCCTCAGGTGTAAGGCTAGGAAGACAAGAGACAACACAGCTAAGTAGGGAACTGCTGGTCAAACTAAATGGCGGGAAGCAAATGTCCAGGCAGTGTAACATTAGCAGATAATCTAGGAAGAGCATAGGGACACAATTCTGTTGTGTGGGGATGTATTGAGGAAGGCCAAAGCACGGAGATGAACTTGGCAAGAGAAACAAAGAATAATAAGAAAGGTCTGTAAAGGTTTATCAGCTATTACAAGAAGGTCAAAGGAGTCATAAACACACAGATGAACGTGAGTGAAAAAAATAGTAAGTATAGATGAGCAAAAGGATGAAGTGTGCAGCAATTTTTTTCCACCAGTTTGCTCTGGAAACATTTCTTCCCACACATCTCAAGTGGATGGTCAGCAGGATAGGGACAGGGAAAGCAAAGTCCCTCCCACAGTAAGTAAAGATGAGGTTCATGACCATCTGAGAAACCTGAACATACACAAGTGTAAGTTATCTGATGAGATGCATCCCAAAGTCCTCAGGGAATTGGCTGAGGCAGCTGCTAAGCCATTGTCCCTGACATTTGAGAAGTCATGGTAGTCAGGTGAAGTTCCAAGGGACTAGGAAAAGGGAAACATAGTATCCAACTTGTGAAGTGTAGAAAGGAGGACCCTGGGAGCTACTGACTTAACATTCTCTTTGTGCCTGGGAAGATCCTGGAACAGATCCTCCTGGATGCTGTGCTAAGGCACAGGGAGGACAGGGAAGTGATTCAGGACACCCAGCATGACTTCACCAAGCACAAGCCTCACTTGACCAACCCAGTGGTCCTCTATGATGGAGTGACTGACTACATCACTGGTCAAGGGAAGGGTTACAGGTGTCTTTTATCTGGATTTCTGTAAGGAGCTGGACATGAAGTCCCACAACAGCCATTTCCCTAAATTGGGAAGAGATGGATTTAGTGGGTGGACTGTTCAGCAAATAAGGAATGGTCATGTCCTGAGACTAGTGGTAAAGATCTCAGTGTCTGGAAAGAAATCAGGGACAATTGAGGTGCCTTGGCCATCCATATTTGGACCAGTGTTATTCCATGTCTACATCAATGACATAGGCAAAGGGATTGCATGCACCCTGAGCAAGTTTGCAGGTGACATCAAGATGAGTGATGCAGTTGACACTCCTAAATGCCATGAGGTTCAACAAGTCCAAATGCAAGATGCTGTACCTCTGTCAAGGCAATCTCACACACAAATACAGGCTGGTCAGAGAATGGATTGAGAGCAGGCTGGGGCATACTGGTGGATGAGAGGCTGGACATGACCCAGCAGAAAGCCATAGTGTTCGCCATGTCCTGAGCTCCATCCAAAGCAGCCTGGCCAGCAGGGGAGGGAGGGGATTTTGCCTCTCTGCTCTGCTCTGCTCTGCTCTGCTCTGCTCTGCTCTGCTCTGCTGACACCCCACCTGCAGTGCTGCACCCAGCTCTGGGGTCCCAGCACAGGAACGACATGGACCTGTTGGAGCAAGTCCATAAGAGGTCCACAAGTTAATTAGAGGAATGAAGAACCTCTCCTGTGAGGAAAGGCTGAGAGAATTGGGATTGTTCAGCCTGGAGAAGAGAAGGCTTTGGGGTGACCTAATTGCCGCCTTCCAGCACCTGAAGGGAGCCTAAAAAAAGATGGAGAGAGACTCTCTACATGAGCATATAGTGACAGGACAAGAGGAAATGGCTTCAGACTGAAAGAGAGCAGGTTTAGATTGGATATTGGGAAGAAATTTTCCTGTGATGGTAAGGAGGTGTTATAAATGAGAATTCGGCAATCGGATTAAAAAAAAAAAAATTTATTTTTCCATTTAGAAATCTATCAGGGACAGCCACGGAAACAACACTCAAATGTTGGGTGAAACAGACAAGACCGACAGCAGGACTGTTAGCTCGCTCTGTTCCACGATTTGCCAGGGCTTTGGTCTGGGTTCTTATAGGGTTTTTCGTGCCTGTCAGTGATGACACTGTGTCCACATAATCTTTTCACTCGATGATGAAACTTGAGCAAATTTCTCGGCACCGTGGCACGTCCTCAAAAGGATTTTCTCGGAACTCTTTTGGAATGATGATTTGCTCAAGTCCCGAATCTGCCTTCGGTGTTATCACTGATGGCTTGATGTTTCAGGTGCACAAGATTCGATTAACTCAAGGAGGGACATCCGGGTGAGCTACTCTCTTTCTCGTGCAAATCGGGGTGATAATTTGCCACTTTGCAGTCTCCAACAGCTCGTCTGGGTATTTGGAAACCGCCCCTTCTATTCCAGGAATCCAGGCTTACTTTTACAGAGTTGCAACATATAACATTTCCAATACATTCTACTTACTACATTTATTCTATATTTTATTACACGAATTTACCATCATATCTATTACAGAGGTACCAGAATATCTGTGGATGTCCCATCCCTGGTTCAAGGCCAGGCTGGAGGGGGCTCTAAGCAATCTAGTTTAGTGAAAGCTGTCCCTGTCCATGGCAGAGGGGTAGGAAATAGAGGATCTTTAGGTTCCCTTCCAACCCAAATCATTCTGTGATTGTATGGTTTTACGATACCAGCTCATGCCAGTGAAATGAGGAGTAAGTTTCTGTTTCTGCCCTAAACCTTTGATACCCATGGTAATCCAACCACTTTGTAATTGTTCCAACAGGAACACTCAAGGTTTCACCTGTTCCCTGGGCCATAATCAAAAGAGGTGAAAAGTCAAATGGGCAGACAAAGACGAAAGGAGAGATTTCATTGCCTATTTTTCCATAGATATTAGGTACACTGAAAATCAGTGTAACTTCCTTTCAGCATTGAAAGAAACCTGATGTGAAAAGAGTGTAGCATGACATACTGTAAAAGACATGTGGCAAACACTATGGCAAGAACAAAGAAAATAACAAAAACTGCCTAGAGATTGAATCACTTAGAGTTTCTTATAGTCTGACATACCTCACACACACAGAATTACAGAATCACAGAATCACTTGGTTGGAAGAGACCTTTAATATCATCATGCCCTAACACCTCAACTAAACCATGGCACCGAGTGCCACAACCAATCTTTTTTTTTAAACACACCCAGAGATGGTGACTACACCACCTCCCCAGGCAGATTATTCCTGTACTTTACCACCCTTTCTGTGAAAAACTTTTTTGTAGTATCCAACCTGTATTTCCCTTGGTGCAGCTTAAGACTGTGCCCTCTTGTTCTCTCAGTTGCTGTCTGGAGAAAGAGGCCAACCCACCTTTCAGGAGGTTGTAGAGAGTGATAAGGTCAGGTCTTTTTTCTTTTTTTCCTCTCAAAAAGGACAAAGGCATACCTAGCAAATTCTGAATAATTTGAATTCATCTTGCATTAATAAAGAAATAAATTGATTGATTAGTATTTCATTATATATCATCTGATAATGATTGGAATCAACAGCATCGAAGTTGTCTATTCAATAATTTTTCAATTGTTTCTCTTTGGTTTATATTCTTATCAATGGAAAACAATATCAAAATTCTGGCTAAAAGCAGCTCCTTATATTTTCACTGTAGAAATACCATAGGGACATTACTTCAAAATTCTTCCTGTCCTGCAGGATAAATTCTGCTCCTTAATGTCATTTTCCTATAAAATGAATGAAACATTTCCTTCCTTTAGGCGTAGTTGAATGTTAGAGTAAAATGTAAGCTTACAGAATGAAGTTTTTATTTAACAGAATTCATGTCTTCTTTCCATTAAAATAAATTAACATGATACAGAGTTGGAATACATAAAGCTGTATGAACCAGTGGTCTGTGTCATTAAGACAATAGGGATAAAAATATTGCAAGGAAAAATATCTACTGTGTGGACTTAAGAGTTAAGGTATGTGCAAGTGACTTTGTCTCTGAAGTGCAGTTAGGAAGGCTGTTGTAACTGTTGAATTAAAGCGCTGAAACTAAATGGCATTATTGGTCAGAGCAGGGGGAATTTCAGGACAAATTCAGAGGCATTTTTGTATGGCAACAATATGTCAATGAGCTGAAATTTAAGGCTTAGTACTCTAAGCATCCACACAGCAAATGCTCTTGAAACAAAAGTGATAACTGGGAACTTGAGCACAAGGTAATTACAGTCACCAATGAAGTAAATCAGCACAGCACTCAGACCTCAAGACTTAAATCAGCTTTCCTGGGAATTGCTCAAACCTTTTACCCAGAAGACTTGCATAAGAAAACAATTCAGGAAGCTTATCCTTGCATCCTCACAGCTGTTACCTAGTAACTATCTGCGTGAGTGCTTCTAGTCCATTTTACAGCAGGGTGGCACAGGTTAGCTTAAATGGCTCTGCCAGACAGCCAGAAAGCCCAGGCTAGTCAATGGCATTAACATGTTACTAAGGCATTTGGTGGGTGCTCAGGAAGGAGCACATATGTGGAAATATTGGATTACAGGGAATTCCAGGGAGAAGTATTTGATTCTTAGGAGCAAATTTATTTTGGTGGAATCAGTGTTGCCTAGCTGAAGGCAGTGATTAATTATTACTTGGAGCAAGCTATCACTATCCATCAGCTACAGGGATGTAGGAGATGTTTTCACACCTTCTGACCAAGTGGTCACCTTCATCAGCACTAATTGCTCATTTTTGGAGATAAGCTGCCATTGCTGACCAGCTGCTTCATACTATGGCTACTCCTGAGAATAAGCAATCACAATGGAGACATATATTGTTACTGAAACTGCAAATGTACAGGTATTTACAGCAGTGAATTTACCAGATACCAGTATGTAACCATGATGAGATGGTATGCCTGCCATGTCCATATTCCTCTCTGAATTTTGTCCTCCTATCCTTTAACCCCCTACGTCTTAATCCAGCACCCTCTATCTTTTATCCATGCTTTCCAGACATACCCCTGCCCATGTTGGTGCTGCTGTGCCCAGCATGCGGAGAGGCAGGACCCTAGGCAAGCTGCTGTCCATACCTAGTGGAGGATATTCAGCTGGGTGGCTGAGGGCCAGCAGGCCTCGCTGGGGGCCGATGCAGGCCACTGTGCTCTGGGGGCTGTGAGAATGCCAAAGACCCTGCAAGGGTGCAGAGCTCTGACCAGACCCCAAGTGTCACAGCATACACTGAACGGATGTTGAAACAAAACCCTGGACAAAATGGTGTAGTTACAGCTGCCAAACTTGTGGTGGCAATTGCCTAAGCAGCTGGCCACAAGTTTGGAAATGCAGAGGTGTCAGCCAGCTTGAACAGACTTGCCTATGATGGTGCACTTCTTTCTCACCTTATACTTCTAGACAATATTTAGTATTTGATCCTAACCTTCAATTCATTCACAACCTGAAAAAAATATTTTTAAATGAGTTCTGTTTTATAATTAAAGCTCTCCAGTAAATAGGCCTGATGCTTCTAGGAAATGAAGAGAAGAGTTAAAAATTTGTTCGTCAAACTAGCAAACAATTTAGAGCTAGAACAAGAATTTACACAAAATCATATTTAAAAGTTACTGGTGTGGTTATGACGATTGCTTTCTCAATTTGCTGTTGTTGTATTAGCATTCCCAGCAGCCCATACTTTAAAGAAAGGAATAAGTTTTGTCTCCCAAAATCTTAAATATAATTGCTTTGGTCATGTTGATGAATTCTGCCTATGCAGTCCTCATATGTCTCAGCTCTTTTGGTGAAACTGAGAACTTCAAAACTGAACAAACATGGTGATCATCCTGCAGATAAACACAAAGAAAAGAGTGCTGTTTCCTTCAAGGTTGTTTGATGCTTTGCCATTGATTTAATTCTGTGTGGAACAAATCTGTTGTCTTCTATCTGTCTGAGAGCTGCTGTGAACAATGATTATATTTAATAGATAATTGCCTAGTGTTACATATATGATGTAGCCCAGGTTTTTTTCTACAAGGTGCCCTCTAGCCTCTTGAAGATTTTTATTTTGGCACTTTCTGTATTTATGCCTTAATTTTTACTCAGGAATTCAAAGGTCTCAACAGGTTCATTACAGATTTGTTTCTTTATTGCCCATGTTTTGAATAGTCTTATTCATGACAGGTCTTGCAATAAACAGCATTTCCCTGTTTCTTTTTTATCTTCCCTTTCTGAACTTTGTTACAATGATTCAAAGGGAGACAGAGGTTGTTTAATGTGATTCTGACAGAGTTTTCTTGGTCAGGATGTAACAGTAACCAGGCTTCTCTACTTGATTTTGCTCCCCCACATATAGAGAATGTAATATCTACATAGTGATTTCCAACAGAAACATTAAAGGCAAGTGATCTTGTAGTCAAGTATATATTGCTTTCTAAATATTCATACTGAATTAATAAAATAGAAAGTATGGGCCAACCATGGCTCAAGATGTAGTGAAAAAGAAAATAAATGACCAAGCAAAGATTATGTATTGCACTTCACATACTCTCTTTGTAACAAGAGAGGGTCAAACACATATGTCAGGAGAAAGATCATTGACATATTCTACACTGCTGCAGTGAAGAGGTGTCAAACATTTTGTTGCTCATCAGCTAATGAAACCCGTACCCTTCAGGGTACAAGAGAAAGTGAATCCACCTATCAACAGATAGCTCACTGCTGGGGTTTGGATCCCAGGCTCTGCTTTGTCACTGACCAGTGAAGGTCCACAGCATCAGCTACCCAAACACAGCTCCATGACGTGGACATGAATGTCTTGATGCTATGGATAAGGCATGAAAGGGAGAAGAGGGACCTTGGTCTTCTCTGTTAAAACCATTTTGTAAGTTAATGACCACAGAATCAAAGCCAGCATGGACAGGAAATGCCATGGTGGGATGGGACATGACAATAGAGTGATTGAATGTAAAACCTGCTAGTGGACTAATGGCAGAAGAAACAAGTGACTTTTTCAATCTTTAGTTTGTTAGGCAAACACAACAATTCCATTATAAGAAACTGACAGAAACAAGAAGAAATACCTTAAAGTACCTATGTAGGACATGGGGACTGGTACCAGAATTTTTCATGTTTTAGATAATGCCATTACTAGGCATGCTGTGAAATACTTTTGAAGTATTATCCTGCCAAAGTCTATTTTTTGTTTCAGACAGAGTTTGGTTAAAAATGCATGAAAAATGATGAAACTTTTGTCTGATAATTTTTTTCAATTAAAAAAAAAAATTTCATCGCTGAGCAGCTTTATTTGCTATGAACAGATCAGACTAGACAGTGTCACCGCCAATCTCTTCAGTGCTCTGTCTTGTGTTCAAATTATTCTAAAATGGATATATGCCCTTGTACTCTGTGAAATGCCTGAAATGCATCTAGTATCTCCAGCAAAAGAATATCAGTTGTTGGCAGACTATGAATACTTTTTGTTTCAATATGATTTTTAGCCAACTAAAAGAGTCAAAAACTCCTAGACCCTGGGATATTTTTCTATGTGATAATATTGTCAAACCTCTTTACTTTTCCATATCTCTCCAAAAGAAATCATGACTCCTTAAAATTTTGGATTACCATCCTTTTCTTTCTTGCATATGGTCATCCACTGCTTTCAAAAATTGTGAACACTGAATCACTTTGGGTTTTAAATATGAAAATATTTAGAAGCCAAGATGCCATGTAGAATGCAAAATTTCATGCTGAGAATTAAATTATTGTGAAAAAAACTAGAGAGGAGAAAATGCATTACTGTGATTTTGTATAAAGTAGGAAATTCTGATCATTAAATCCCATTTTCATAACTTTTCCAATAATGTCTAGCAGTACAGAAATACTTGTAATATTTCAGTTGCTTGTGTTGTGAGAGCTTGTCCACTTCTTTCTCTACTCACTGAAAATACATACAAATCACCTTGTACTAAATCTTAATGACACTATTTTAAACAAATATAGAGACACCAAAAATTATTTAAATACATAGATTTGGGGGAAAGATGGATCCTTTGAATGAAAATAAGTACAGTTGCAAAAGCTTAGTAATCTTGATTAATAATATTTTTAAATAAAATATTAAAATTTTTAGAAGTTACTTCTTTATGAATCAGTGTCTTTAAAGAACCTTCTTTAAAATTCATTTTGTGATGTCATTTTTTAAAGTTTCTGTACTTGAGTTCACAAAGATTAAAGAAGTGTGGGTTTGGGCTGTTCCTTATAAAACTGGGAGACTACAATGCTGTTCTCATTAGAGACAAGGGGGAAATAATGCTGTTTGAGGATGCATCTATTATTTTGCCTTTCCTTTTTTTTTTTCCTTTCCCATTTTCTCTTTCTTCCTGCTTTCTCTCTTGCTTTCTCCTGTCCCCCTTCCTCCTTTTCCCTTTCCCTCTCCCCCTTCCTTTTTATTCTACTTTTATCCCTTTCCTCTAACCTTCTTTTCATCCTCCCTTTCCCTCTGCCTCACGCTCTGGAGAAGTTTTGACCAAGTCTGGTCATAACAGTGATTATCTAAGCAAAACTTAAAACGTTTGCTAATCCATTTATCCCTCATATTTGGAAGGTCTTTGAATTCAATCCAAAACTGTACAAGGACAATCCTACACGACATTATAGACACTTTCACTTAGCAGTGGCTCAAGGTGTAAATTCTATAGGATGTGGCCAGTTCTTTTCCACAGTTACTGTGCAGCATACATGTAGCTCCCAACCTTTTAGCCATTTCTGAGTGATTTTTGAATGTCTGTTTCCTGTGTATTCTGAACAAAGAGAACTGAAACTATGGGGTGCTTGCAAGCTGTTTAGTATATACATTAGTACCTCTAGTATAGCCCTAGAGTTAAAAGTATTTTTCTCTTTCCTGGCCAAGAGATGTAGACATAATAAATAGCAAATAGTCGACCCTGTGCATATGTGAATGGATGAATAGTTACAAGAAGCTGTCATTCTCCAAACATCTGTGAGAATAAAGCATTCATTCACCTAGCAAGCAATGATAATAATGATCTTTTGATGCTCTCTGAGTTCAGCCTGAGAAGGCAAAGTGAATTCACATAGTGAGTAAAACAGGTCCATGGAGACCATCTTGTCGGTCTTGTCAAATACCAAGTTGATGCTTGTTCAGCTGCCTTTAAGATTTTTCTGCTCATCACAGTCAAGGCTAATAGAAAAAAAAAGGTAACTTGAACAGTTTCTGCAATATCCTTCTGCCCCCTGTACTGAAATCATAAAGGGTCAAATTGGAAGCTGCTGAACAGATTTCTTGTATAAAGAGTTTTTTCCAGAAATTATTTTTTGTGACATCTGTGTGGGGTGAAGTGGTATAAAGAGACATGGGGGTGGAATTTTTATCTTTTAACTTACTGATTTTGCAAAGTGCCTTCAGATTTCCACAGCTTGAAGATATCCTTAAGCAATAGCAATTTGTAGGCTCTTATCCTTATTTTAGATGAATCTCCTTTCACAATTATTCACATAATTCTGCTTAAAGTAATGAATTAAAAAGGAAGAAAGCATTACCAATTATAATCATGTGCACTATCAGGTTTCTAGTAAAGCAACTATGAGAAGTAAACTAGACAACCTCTATCTTAATTTGATAATAGGTACATGAGGCATGGGGGAAGGGTTCTGCCTAAAATTCAAAATCAGGATGATAAAAAGAGGAAGAGCAGAGATTATGTGTTATGCTTTTTTAAAAGATTCATAAATAAGAGTGATTATTTTTTCAAAATTTCATGATGCTGCAACTCCTATATTGAGATTTTCAAAAGTGCACATTATCGAACATGTTTGTAAACATGGCAACTTACTTCAATGCATAAATACAAAAAAGCAGGCAAGAAGGTCCTTGTTTTCCCAGGTTCTTGAGAATCCCACTCATTAGGCTACGTCCACTGACTTCAATTTGCTATAGCTAGCAAGTACTGGCAATTCTGAATTAATTTTTCTTAGCTTCCCCGCTCTCTGATTTTGTAGTCTCCCTTTGGCAACAACCAGAGATGCATGACTTTTGGCCTCCCAAACACATCTCCTTCAAGCAGTGAGTGAGACTCATCACCCTTATTCCTCCAAACTCTGAAACCAAATTACCTTCTCAGCACTGGGTATGACAGACCCAGACTCTCCAAATGAGTCCCTGATCCATCAGTTTTATTGTCACATCTGCCTCTCTGTATGTCCCTTCACTCTTTCCTTCATAGTTTTCGAGCTACCAAGTTGAAAGGCAATATTTCCTGTTCCTCTCACTCAGCTCAGCTCCAATTGCAGGCCCAATTACCTCTGCACAACTGTTATTTCACCTTTCTGCCAGTTACCCAGTCCAGCAATTTCTTGAGCCACATTAGTGATTCCTTTTGAGTTCAGGCTGCACTCCATATATTGTATTTTCTCACACCAAACTCAGTTGCTCTGAGATAAAGCTGAGATTCTCAAAAACACAGCAAGTGCTTAAGCAGTTGTCCCCTGCTCTGAGTGAAGAGCACACTCTTACAGTAATAAGAAACCCTATCAGCCCAATTAATAAGTCTGATTTTGAATGCTGTCTACAGATTACTTAGAGCCACTTAAAGACTGATGAAATAGAAGCCAGTCCCTTCAGTGAGACGAAACCCTGTATATTGAAATAACAATACATCTGTGTTATGTCATAGCTGGAAGCATGTGTCTTTCAAAAAAACTGGACAAAGACTCAGCCCAAAAATATGAGTAGAATTTCTACTGGGAAAAGATATGGTTAAGACAACTCCACAGAACTTATTTGCTCTCCTCTCTGCCAAAGCAACTTTTCTCTTACTCTTTGGCCAAATTTTCACCATATGCTGAGCCTCCTCTTTGTAGGACCCCTCTTTGTGGGACCCTTTGTCAGCAGATTTTTCTAATAATTAACACCCTATTTAATACACACCATTAGCTCTTCCCTCTGTGCACACCTACCTGCCTTCTATTATTTGAGCATCATTTTTAAAAGGGCTGGTATGACAGGTGGGCAAAAATCCTGCCCTCTGCTCTCAATTTCCTTGGGTTGAGCTGTGTGGGGAATATATGATTCTGCTTTCCCACTTTACACAGCTACTGAAGATTCTCAAATTTCATGGTTTCTCTTACAGAATATCTTCTGACAACACAAAAAAAGGCTGTCTCCTTCAGCAAAAAGATGAGAAAGTACTTCCTTAAGAATAACTGAAAAACAGAGTGTAGCCACTCGAGGCAGCTTCAAACCCCTCATAAGACACACCCCTTCCTGGCTCAGTAATTGCTATTTTTCATTTCTGTTCTGAAACAACCTTTGAAATTGAAGTGAAATGTGTATTAGAAGAATACTAATACTATCAGTTGTGGTACAAGTACCATACGATGCAATATATATTATATGTTATATTTCAATTTGCTTTCTTCCAAGTTTCTTGACACCATGATATGCTTGGAAATAAGTTTAAAAAATTTAACTTCAGAAAAACCTTCCTCTCTGAAGTCTCTTTCAGGAAAATCTCCAGTGACACAACACAACTGCTTTATATATAGAGAAAGAGAGATATGACCCTTACAAAAAATATGACTCAGAAGAGAGCAGAACAGAACTTTAGGAAATTAAAGAATTGTTAAAAGTAGGAATTTTAAAAAATTTGCACATCTACGTGTTGCATTGTAACACTGACAGCACCTTTGGATACAATGAACTATTTGAACCGAGTATTTATATTAAAAATAGAGATTGTAAAATGGAAATTGACTGACTTCACTTGCAAGAAAGTCTATGCCATAAAGCTGTCCTTTCTCTAATCAAAATATCACCTGAATGAAGTCATCATGTTTGGCCTGATTGCATTTTTTCTCCATATATGTGCAGCTGCATTTGCCTCTCCATAAATGTCATTTGATTATGAGAAAATAAACAGGGAAGGACTCACAGGGAGTCAGTACAGGGCCTGCTTGTTTACCTGCCGCAGCTTTCCGGGCTGAAGAACAAATGTCATGCAAATGGTGCACCAGCAATGAGCTGCCAATCATCCCGCCTTGGCATTCATAGTGATTTGCTAAATCATTTAAAGAGACATGCTTTACTAAATGAAAAAATATCAGCGGCAAGGGCCTGTGTTTAAACATGGGGCTGAGTTATTATCCCAGTAGGCTGGAATGAAATGAAGACATCTTCCAATTAAAGCTTGCAGATGAACCCAGACAAACCCCCCTTTTTTCATAAAGACAGGCAGATTATGATTGGGAGAGAACAGCGACAGAGGCTTTCATTACAAGCTGATTATGGTGATATAATTCCCAGCGCTGTGCGTCTGCAGGCCCAACTTCACATTTGAAGGTTTTTAATATAATTTCCTTAGGGTGAAATGCTGAAGATTTATTAAACTTTATGAAGGGCTTACAGATCCAATTTAAGAGGACATATCATAGGGCAAAACTGACAGACGATAAAATACATTCCAAGAATAAAGAAAAGAAAGAAAAGAAAGAAAAGAAAGAAAAAGAAAAAAGAAAAATAGGGATGAAGAAAGGAATGAAGGAATGAGGAGGGGGGAGAGGAAGAATGAAATCAGGAGAAAAGGAAGAAAAAGAAAGCGTGACAGAAAGAAAAATAAGTGATTTGAAGTTTGGAAATCATCTAAAAAGAAATATTTGTTTATTTGAACTATTCTTTTTATAAGCAACAGCTGTAATTGCTAAGGTCTGTCAGAATTCAATTAATCTCAGGTTTGTTTCATGCTTAATAAAATCTAAGTGTTCAGATACTTAATGCTTAGAGAACTAAAAATTTTATTGGCTAGAGCAAAAATGGATTAAAAAAATAGTTGACGGAGATCACTGATTTTTTTTTTCAGGTAAAGACTAACTGTATTTCTGAATTTATATGGTCCTTGACACTCATTCTCATTCACGGATCACACTGATTTTATCCAGATGCATTTCCAATTACCCTTACAGTCATTTTTGTGAAAGTAAGAATAAGTGGGTAAGTGTAAGTTAATATACAAAAACTGCAAACTTCTAAACAATTCTGAAAAAACAACTACACAGATGTCCATATATGTACAAGCATGCACAAGCTTATCCCAGTTAGCAGTGAGATTTTTCTTTTACTGCATGTGAAGCTGAATTCTTAGATGTATGAAAGAGTATCAGATTTTGGTTATAATGTATATTCAAGAAAATAAGAAAATAAACTCATTAGATTGTTATAAAATGAGAAGCTAGATACATAGTAGCAAACTGCAATGCCCTTCTAAAATTTTTCAATATCAGTGTCTGATTATCTGCATTTAAAAAAAAAAAGAGGTCAATAAAACAATACAAATGGAATGATGAATGTCAGTAGCCCTTCACTCCAGTAAAATGAAAAGAACCTAAGTCTGTCTGCCAGGCAAAACAGTAAGAGTTAGGAGGAAAAGTGTGACTTCGGGAGATTCAGTCAGTTTTTACATCTTCCAAAGAAGATGTAAAATTTACAAAAGAGAACAACTCTGACCACAGCTCCAACTGAACTAAAGGCAGATGAAGCAGCCAGCTCTTTGCATCATTTCCTTTGCTATTTCATCTGCAGAAAGTAAAATTTGCCAGCAGAAAAATAAAGTATTCCAGGTCTAACCTCTTCTTCTTAGTCAGAAATCATGTAATCATTCTATGATGAAAAAGGATTGAATCTTAGACGAGGATAAAATATATATGTATGTCATACATATATATTATATATATATATTTATTCACACCTTTATATTTATACACACCTTTCATTAGGAAGCTAAATTGTACTTCTAATTTCAAAAGGAGATACAAAATTCACAGAACATTATCAGTGTCCTGAGTAATTAGGATGTACAGATGAAATCTTGTACAGTGCTGAATTTTGTTGCCTTAATCTGAAATGGGGTCATAACATCATTGTCTAAACTTCACCGTCAAACCCGCTCTAATTTGATTCAAGTCAATGCCTGACATCAACTTTCCAGGGAAAACCAAAAAATATGCTAATATTAGTTCTAACCTGGTAAGCATATTTCATTTTTCCTTTAAAATACAATCCATCTTCTAAAAGATTCCTATAAAAAAGTGTAAAGTAAATGTTGTTAAACAGAGACACACCAATTTAAAGACATTAATTTAAGGTCTTGATTTGACTCTTTCTCCTGGAAAGGCCACAGGAAGAATATCAGACTCTTTGTCACTCAACCTTCTTCTAATACCCCCTCAAGATATATTTTGGCTGATTACATTTTAAGAGACATACATATACCTTATTCTCATTTAAAATTGTTTTCTCAGAAGATGTTTATGTTTCTGTACAAAGGAAAGGAAAAGTACAGTCTAGCTTCTTGACTTAGGGAAGACACAGTATACCCACAAGCTATATTCAATTTTGTTTTATAAACAGAATCAGACTATCGTTTAGGTTGGAAAAGACCAGATCTTTAGGAGACCAGACCTCTGCTACTCTGCTCTTGAGTGGCTCACAGAAAAATGGGCAAGGCTTGGTAAGCACAGTCTAAGACTACAACAGCAACGGTAAGAAAAATGTAGTAGACCCTCATACAGTATGTTACAAACTTAAGTTTGTCTTTCATAAAGAAATAAAAAAAACAGCACATCTACTGCTGCACAAGAAGTTATAAATACTAGCAGGGTTGCATGCAGCTGTGCCTCATTATTATGCAACTGAGATAATAAAATGGAACTGAATTTATGAGCTTTTTTGAGACCAATAAGCAAAGATTAAATAAAAGAACCAGAAATAAGGAAAAGTTCTGCTATCAGGGCAACTTTAAAAAAAAATCTCTGAGGAACATGACATATTTGTTTAATTTTTGGTTACCATACTGTACACTTCCATGCTTGAATAAATATGACCAGCATAAGGCAATATTTAACATTTCTGATTATCATGTTGTGAAAACTTTACAAGGATCCTAGCACTGAATTTGCCTGGTGTCAGATAAGATTAACCCTGGACCACGCCACTTGCAAACAATTCACAAGCAATTTTATTTAGTGGCCAATCCATGCTCTTAGCAAAGCAGTAAGTGCGTATTATTGGGTTAGCTATTACTTCACTTTAATATATGTGTATTACTTAATCCACTGAACAGTTTGAATTATGTACCCTGTATCACAGCCATCACATCTTAGACCTGCAAAGCCTAGATGGCTTAAGTAGTGGATATTTAATGGTTTTGTTCTTTAGAATAACTGTTGAGTGCAGTTCACATCCTGTGACATTTCTTTGACTTTCTCATTGGAGAAGTAGAAGTAGAACTAGTAGCGGTAGTAGTAGTAGTAATAGTAGTAGTAGTAATAGTAGTAGTAGTAACAGTAATAGTAGTAGTAATAGTAATAGTAGTAATAGTAATAGTAGTAGTAATAGTAGTAGTAGTAGTAGTAGTAGTAGTAGTAGTAGTAGAAGAAGAAGAAGAAGAAGAAGAAGAAGAAGAATAGAAGAAGAAGAAGAAGAAGAA
>JBBMKD010000115.1:39337352-39357691 GCA_037834095.1 Argya squamiceps
AAGAAGAAGAAGAAGAAGAAGAAGAAGAAGAAGAAGAAGAAGAAGAAGAAGAAGAAGAAGAAGAAGAAGAAGAAAGATTGGATGATTCCAGTTCTGTCCATTCAGCCTTCCTTTGCCTCTCAGCCCAACCTGGTTGGGAAGGTAGGCTTATTGGTTTGTTAGTTCTCTTCTTTCCAAATAAAAGCTCCAATTAGTTTTGGTGTTCACTGAAGCACAATCCAAACCTGTCCTACAAACCAAAATCCTGCACAAAACTTAGCTAATAAATGGCTTATTGATTTCAAAACAAGAACATTCCTTTTGTAATTTAGTTACGTAAAATTTTACAAAGCCAGACTTCTGATGGTCAAAAAGACATCATCATATCCAGATCACTCTTTTTGCCAGACTGTAAGCAGACGTATACTGAAAAAACAGAATTCAGCCATCAAAAGCCAAGAAAAACAAAAAAAAATCCAGGCTTTCTCAATAACCCCAGGTATTTGAGTTGTGTCAGTCATATGCACAGCTATAATCAGTGCCCGCCTATGCTCTCTCAGTCTTCCATCAGACACTTTATGAATGCTGTCCAACCTACTAAGAGACTTACATTAGTTGCTTCTCTTCATACACGGTCATTTCACACCTACATAAACAGAAAAAGATGGCTTGACTAAAGTAACCTCTCTCTTTGTATTTCTCCTTTACTTCAGCTACATTTACATTACATTCACTTTAGTTTGCAAGGTGACAAGCTAAACAGGAGTTTAATTTTTAAACAGCTTTTCTTAATTCATTTGGTTTTGATTTTGTGAGCTTGCAGTGATATTAAAACACATAGGTTATCCTAAGATTTGTAAGTATGCAATAGAAGGATTAGATAGGAATGATTTCCGCTAGATGTGAATACATGAAGTTAAAGTTTGTTGTTCACCAAAAATTCAGGCTCTGATGAATGATCATGATTGTAATCTTGCTACAGTTAATCTACAAGGCATGTGAAGATAAAGAACAAATCAGAGACAACACCTGCAATCCCCCAGGAATTTGCCATCAAAGTGACTACATATTCTTTAATAGGATCTTTCCCACTTTTAGATCTGACATATCATTGACCTCTAGAACTCATTCACTTGTTAACACTTGCAAAGTGCTGAATTACTAATAATTACAATTAATTATTTTTATTAATGCAATGAGATTAAATGAACACTTCAGGATATTTCTAAAAATGTTTCAGAGATATGATGAGGGTAACATCTGCATGGACATATGGTAAGAAAAAATGAGCATTCTTCAGACTTAGCGTGAACAGATCACTACCTGAGATCAGGTAAAACAGATGTATCACTCGATTGAGAGATGTGTCATTCAAGAGAAAAAGTTGCATATTTTGAGCTCTATATTTTTTATGTGTTCCCCAACTGCCTCCAGACTGGCTTATGGTGAGATATTTATGCTAGAAAAGAATGCATTATCTGTTAAAAATCTATCTGGCAAGGCAGCTGTTGAAAAGTGATACTTTCTGATGAAGCTATGAAATTGACTCCTAAACCCCATAGCAGGGACATACACCGAAGTGCTATAGGATGGCTGCATAAAATGCATAACAGTAATTGCTATGTACCCAAGAATGACTGTTAAAAAGTACTTTGAAGTAATTTTCTTGCAGCATTATGAAGACGGCAGCAGAGGCTGAAATCACAAAACTATTCTCAAGCTTTTTCAGCTCTATGAAGTACAGCAACTAAGTTGTATTTTCCCTAATCTTCAGAAAAGTTAGGAAATATAAACCTTAATAGTTTGACATTTAGTACAAAAAATATATACGATGTGCTTTTATAAGTACTTTCTGCTCCCAAAGTCATGAATTGAAAAGCTATAATACCAAGTTCAGTCCATGAATATCTATGGTTTAAGACTAAGCCCAGGATATGATGATTCTGAGTCATCTGTAAGACTAAATTATTAAGGACTTGCTTTGTGCTCTGGGCAAAGATATAAGAACTGAATAAAACATTTGTGCTTCCACACTAAAAAGAATTGCAAGGCTCATGTTCTATAGAAAGGTCTCTTTGCCAGTTGAAAAACAGGAAGAAAACTGTGGGTGACAGCAATAAATAAGGCAGAAAACTTGTTTAATAATTCTACAGGTGAGTGAGAGGTGATTTTTCTGCCAACTCTTGCTATCAGAAAGTGTTTCACTTGCAGAGATTATGTTCACAACACATAAACCCAGAATAAATCCCATTGCATAAGAAGGACCATAATAGGAGGTTGCATGTGGCAGTGTCTCCAGATGTCATGCCTGATCCTTTTAATCTTAATGTTGGTGGCCATCTTCAGCAGGTTGCAGAATATGATGTAATCCACACTTTTTTCCCCCCAGATTTTGCGTGGTCTGTGGGGGTTTTTCTTGACCTATCAATATAAAAAAACTGAACAGTAATAAACATATGCTTTGGCGTGATAAGTGTTCGAGCACATGTAAATGTTTTAAGGAACAAAATTCTCTCAGTGGTAGCCACACCCTGAAACTCAAAAGAATCCCTGCCATATTATTGAAAACAAATATATTAGGGGAGGAATTGGCTGTCAGAAATGGAAGTCAGATTGATTTCCTTTTTTGCTCCAATCTGATTCCTCTCTTCAAACATAATTTGAAAACCTGAGACTATACGTCCTTAAGCACCTTATGTGCAAATACACAATCAGTCTGTAGCACTCTTCAGTCTGTTATATTTCTATATGTCATTCATTAATACAAAAAGAAACATTGCACTGATAATTTAGAGAATTTACTGCTTTTGAAATCTCTCTTTATCATAATCTCAGGAACAGACATAACATAATTATTGTATATTGCTGGAAATTGGTAGTAAGCACAGAGTAATGGCTGAGATATACCTTTCATAGTGTAGAATCTGAACCCAAAAGAACATGGAATATATATTTGACACACAAAGAAAAAGACCTTACTCCCATTCAAATGACTATGATTTTCACCGTGGACTGCAGATAATTATACAGATAGAAAGTTCAGATGTTCTCATATCTGGTCTGAAAAAAGAGATCAATGAGCAGTTCAGCTTTCATAAGAGCCATGTTCTAGGAATACAAAAATGAGGAAATCTAGGGGAAGGAGAAGTGGAAATAATTTAGCAAACCACTGAACAATCCATGGAAATTCATCTAGCTTACAGACAGGTTTGCCATTTCTATCTCCAAATATCAAGAAAGGTAAAGCCTATTGACATGAGGAAATTATGAATCTATGGAAATGCGTTGACCTTTGGAGTTTTTGAAAACATGGGAGAAGAACAGGAATGCAATTGGAATCTCTGTAAATATTTTGCATCTGTAAGCTTGAAAGGACCACAAACACTTGCAAAACCACTACATTGTACCTTGAACATCCACTGGTTTAATGAACTCATAAATGGTCCAAGGGTCTTGGGAGAGCTTTGGAAATATGTTTAGTTTCATTAAAGTTTTTCTACTATACTCACAGTTGCTGTTGCCACTCAATATGGATATGAGAGATCCACTGAAAAAAGTGAAAAACTGCAACACAAAAAATAAATTAGAGAAATCAGAACAATAAAAATAAAACCCCTATTTAATTTTTATCTTTCTAGTAGTATCTTCTTTCCTTCCCCTCCCCCCCACCCCCTCCTTAAATCATTAGTTTGTAGGCAGATACCAGCTGTTTCAATACAAGTAGGTTTTGCTACTGAAAATATAAAAAAATATGGATATTTAAAAATCAAGACTTGTTCATTAATTTTTCTCACAGAAAAATGTTCTAATGCCTCCCTGAAAGAATATTGATATGACAGCCAAAAAAGAGTGACATTTCACCCAGAGTTGATCCTTTTTCTTCTCTTAAATCTGAGTTCAGGGGGCAAGAACAGTGAGGGATAGCCATCACCAAGATGACCTGTTTCTCTAACTAAATTCCCACAGTCTTTCTACCCTAAACCAAATCAACTCACACACCAGAGTTTAATGCAGTCAAGTAGCTCACCTCATAATAAATTTAGTGATTAGCCAGCGGATTAGATTCATATATAGAATTGTATTAAAAGCTTTTGCTAAAATCCAGGTAAAATACGTCCATAGCTTTTTCTGCAAGAAGCCTTTCAGATACTTACTTTAACAGTTCTTTCAGATATGTTAAGTATGACCACATTGTGTGAGTTCAATTTGATTTATGCTTAATTAAGTCAAATATCTCATATAGAGCCCTGTTTTGCCTTCCTCATCCTTCTTTTCTCTCTCTCCCTTTTTTTTTTTTTTTTTTTTGATGACTTACAAAAACGTTACTTAAGGTTTCAAATAATTAAAACATAGAACAAAATAATAAAAATATCTTAGGAAAGGGTGACTTGTATTATGACTCATCAACTTTACCAAATGCTATCACAATTATTCTCTGGTATTGTAGGGTAACGCTGTGCATGTATTATCAATCCTTTCTAATCACACACTCCATTCAAAGGTTCATTTACAGTGCTGTCTGCACAGGTGTCATGAAACACATAGTGAAATCTTCTTCCTGGGCCCTCAGCTGGATTAAATTAACACAGATGTTTCAGAGTCACAGCAGCTGACAACTTTGTCCTCTGCTTTACTCATTGATAAAGCTATTGAAATGAAATTATGAGATATGTGAAGTAGCTGTACATTTCAAGTTTCATTCTAGTTTTTATAGTTGTAAGCCTTAGCTTCTTTGTTGCAAAGAAAAGAAACAAGTCATTATTTAATCTTTAAAATTTTTGGATCGTCAACATTTTCTTTTTTTCTATGTGTATTGTTTCTTTGAAATGTGCACAGAGAAATTCAGAAGGTGAGCAGGGATAGTCTCCAAATCTAATGACTAACTTTAACAGCTTGTGGCTGTTTTGCAGAAATGCTGCCTCTGAGTCTACTGTCACATATCCATACTGTCACTCATAGCTATGGCAAGATTCAAATCTATTTTACCAGCCAGATGCTGTTTTTCTGTCTCATGCCCCCATAGTTCATTGAACGAACAAGCAAAGAAAGGTTTGGCCCTAATTCTTATCTTTCTTTAGAATATAAAAGATCAAATATTTTTAACATCTGTAAAATTGCTTGATTCATATCCATCACTCAGTATGACCTAGTTTATAACTGCAATCACTCATTATTAGGAGCCTATGCCTTTTACAACCCTTTCCAATTTCCTCTGCCATCTCGTCTTGTTCCCTTTTCTGAACAAGTTATCTCTGCCTAACTAACTCCTTTACTATATTCAATTTCAGGCAATAATGATTATTCCCTTATGCTAGTTCTATTGTTCTGGAAATATTCCAGTTTTAGTAATTGCATTCTGTTGACATAAAATCCCTTCTGCAGCTTCAGTTGGATACCATATTCCCCTTTACTTCCTGTTCTAAAGTGCCATGTCTTGTTACTGTGCAGTTCTAAACAGCTGCTCTGTTCTGCTCCACTGCCTTCTGCATTTAAGCGATTTGTGCAGTCACACGTTCATGTGCACGTACACAGACACACTGATTTGGAAAAGGAAGTCAAGAATGCTTTAGCTGCAATTGCACTGCAGGTTTCTGTATAAACAGAGGATTGTAGTTACTTGACATTTCCTCATTTCTGTCCCTATGAAACTTTACTTAATATATTTTGAATATTTTCCTGCATTCTTTGAATAACTTATCCTAACAACAATTTTTTTTTCATGCTTCTCAAATACAAAATATAGATACCTTAGCCTTTTTCTTTACCTGACATGCCTTATACAGTTTTTAAACTCTATTGCTTTTTGACTTAGCATGTCTTCTTTCCCTCTGTATAAGGCAATCTTTTAATTCATTCCTGGGTAGGTTTTGCTTTTGATTTTTTTCCAATCAATTCTCTTACCGTGTTGTGCCTTTTGAAGTTCCTCTCTGCTGATGTCATCACACAGTTCTCTCTGTATGTCTTTTACTACTTTTACAGAACTCTATACTGCTGTTTTAGAGTGACTTAGCTTGCTTGAGTGTTGCTTGCTTTTTCCTATTAACCCTGATACACAAATCTTTTCTGTCTGTGCAGAACTTAAGTCACATACATTTCTGGGTGACATCTTACTTATCTGACTGTGTCAAGAGCCTTCCAACATGTGCTGATTTTTTGCAATTTTACACTCAGGTTGTAGATTTAGTTTTGCTTCACTCTAGTTTGCATTTTTATTTCACATCTAACTTTGGGGTTTCCTATGATTAAAACAGTAAAATAAGAAGTGTTCTCATAATCTAACACTCACACACTCTTCTCCATCTGATGCAGTCTGAATATCCACCTTCCTCAGCCATTTCAGAGAAACATGCATTGTAATGTTTTCATAAGTGGAATATATAGAACCATTTTCCTTAAACATTAGTAAATTTTAATTCATTATCCTTCTAATGCTTAAATTTGAGACTAAAATTTCAAATGAGAGAAAAAAGAAGAAAAATAAGAAGAAAGTTAGAAGTAGAATACATCAATCTATTTGGGAACTTTTGTATTTTAGAAAAGACCCAGTTAATAAATTACTTGCTGTCAGATCCTTGTTTTGCCTGCTGTGATAAATATTTATATTTCTACAAAGTTCACATGAATAATTTCCAGTTTGTTAAGTGATTCAAGGGAAGACTCTAATATGACTAATTCTTAGTTGTGATATTTCTGGTTGTTTAAAGATTATAATATTTTTTGTACTGCCTCAATAGAGTAAACAGTAAAACAGTGAACAACAAATAATTAGTATTTTCATTCATGCACGCATATTTTCTCATTCAGATGATTAACAGTCATTCCCAAAACATTTGTTTAATGCATCTGCCTAACTTGAAGGAGACATTTTAAGTTTTCTTTTTTTCTTTTTAGATTAGACATACGTGTTTAGTCAATACAATAGCAGGTACAGAAATTCACAAGACAGCACATAGTGAAAGGAAAAAAAATCCAAGCCAATAAATATCAAGCAGTTTTTAAATGAATGTAGATAATTAGAAAAACATTTTTAAAGTGCCAAGAAACTTTTTTGGCTGCATTGATAAAGGGGTAAAGAAAAGAAGAGGCAAAATATTATAATACTATAATATCATATATATATGAATATATGAGTATACTAAATGACAAGATAGTGTTCTGTCTGGTTCCTTTTCTCCCAATAGGAAGTAGAAGAAGGACATTAAAAAAAAAGCAGAGAAGTGCAACAAATTTGACTAGAGCAAAAAGAACAGTTTTACGAGGTAACTGAGCAAACTATAGCATTTGGACTACATTCAAGCTCCCAAATGGCTGCATTTTAGAGAAGTGGCACTGTTCCTACATAAAGTGCATAAGCTGAAAGACTAGGTGTGTGCTATTACGTTCATTATTAAACAAAATTATTGGGTTCCATACTCAGCAGCTCTTCTGTTTACCCACAGTGAGCAAGTTAGGAATCGATTGCTCTTTTAACAGCAAGGATGGTCTTTGTTTGGCGTAAAGGAAGGAGGGATTATTTGGATAATTTCTTAAGTGAACTCACCCATATATCACCCTGGGTAGAGCAGACATCAGGCTTCACAGTTTGGAAACTGAATTTTGGACCTGATTTCTACTGTATCACTATAATTCCAAGCTGAGACTCTGCTGAGGAGAGATTTCTAATCACGTCAATTTTTGCCATGTAACACTAATTTTTTGATGGGCTAGGAAAAAGCCCACTAGAAGTTAGACCACAGCGACTTGTAAAAGATATCTACCTACTTTTCTTCTCAGGCTTTTCACTTCTAATAAACAAAGTGGCATGGTGATATTATCACACTGCAGATATCCCCAGCTGCAGCATTGATCCCGTTAGGGTGCTGCACTTAGCTAATGTATGTACTGCTACGTATGTTTTTGTTAATTATTTTCCTCAGAGATATCCAATTTTCAAAATGTACTTTTAGCTCACTGGAGATCCAATGAGCATTCAAATCAAGTTCTGAGTCAGCAGATTTTTTGGTAACTGCAATAATTATTTTAATCTTTCAGAAACAAGGAGCTACTCACAGTTTGGAGAGGGGGTGATAGTGTTATTGTATACCAAGGGAGCTATGCTCTGTTTCAAATATTGTTTAGCAATGCAGATGAGTCTGCAAAATTATACATCTTCAGCAGACTATACTTATGAATGCAGAACAATGCTAGACAAACTGTTAATTATTTTTGTCTCAAAAAACGTTGAAAAAAGGAATTTTTTTTAGCCTCAAGATAAAAAGCAGACATAGTTTTATATTCAACTGAGAATAGTAGAACTTTTTCTTCCATGCACTATTTCTTATACAAAAAAAGAGGACATTAAAAATCAAGAGAAAACTGATGTAATGGAAAATTAGACTTGGGAAAATTTGGATTTAAAAAATGCAGTACTTTCTTGCATTTTTAAGACTTTTTTCTATGGACACAGAAGCAGGGTCACATATGCTATGCATCTACAATAGATATAAATAGAACTTTGAGTTTTGGAAGGGTAGCATATGGAAGCTTCTATCCTAATACATAGAATCAACCCGCTGTTTATTTTTGAAACGAAGAACATCCTCCAAAAAAAAAGTATAGTGTTTTCTCTGACTCTGCTTTCAATGACACTTATACATCAAATGTTTCCAGAAGTACTGCAAAATTACACAGACTGCGGTTTGCCTACTGTTAATAAGGTATTCAGTGAGAATTCACTCCGCTGAAAAGCAGTATCGTTGAATAAAACCATGCTTAAAAGAAATAGTCCAAAAACCTAAAACCCCCATTTCCATTCAGTTATACATTAGTGATATAATATCATCTTCCTAGCTGGCTGTCATTCTATTCTCATTTTTTACAAAAAATAATAGTTTGTTGTGCTTCTTTTTTCATGCTTCTTTAGATTTCACAGCTGCCAATGCATACCTTTTCTTTGGAGGGGGCAAAAGTTGCCACCTATACACCATCCTATTCTAGGAGGAGAGATTAAGGACATAGAAGAGAGCCTTTGCATAGTAGGCATCTTTGCCTGACCCTTACTAGTCCATTGCAGGAACAAAACTGGTGACCTGCGATCTTCTGCCAAGAAAAGCAGAACTCTGCCTTTCCGACTGCAACCTTGCAATCCAGAAAAACTAGGTCTGGGGAACAGGGAGGTGTGTGAAGGTGTTGTGGTGTTTCAGCAAAGACCTAACAGCTGGACACAACAAAGCTTTGCATTTAGTGAGATGGTGAACTTTTCCACAGTTCAGAGGCATAAGAAAATAATAGAGATCTAGCAGCTTTTTATGCTAGAACTCAGATGTAACTCTTGATCAAAACAGTAAAAATAATGTAAATATCCTGTCTCTTATTTTTGAGGAAATGAAGGTTAGTTTGTACAGCTGTACACATAGTTCTTTGATATAAGGAGCAAACAAATTACATATTCAAATCATTGTTTGGTTCTGCTGTAGCAGGCTCTACATTGAACCATAGAACAGAAGGGACCTTTAAAGGTCATCTGGTTCAAACCCCCTTGTGAACAGCAGGGACATCTTCCGCTAGGTGAAGTTTGCTCAGAGTTCCATCCAACCTGACCATGAAATTTTCCAGTGATGGGACAACCACCACCTCTCTGAAACAGGACAACCTGTTTCACTGTTTCACCATTCTCTTGTAAACAAAAATCCTTTGTTATGTCTAGTCTGAATCTACTATGTCTAGTCTGAATCTACTCTCTTTTAGTTTAAAGACACTACCTTTGTCCTATTTACTACAGGTCCTGCTGAAAAGAGGACGGATGTCCCCATCTCTCTTCAGCCCTTGAAGTACTGAAAGGCTGCAATCTTGTCTTTCAAGAGCCTTCTGTTCTGCTGTCTGAATAACCCCAACTCTCTCAGTTGTTCTATCACTTTGATCTTTTCTGTGGCCCTCATCTGGATCACCTCCAACAGTTCCACGTCTTTCTTGTGCTGAGGGCTCCAGAGGAAGATACAGTACTCCAGGTGGGATCCTCCTACCAAAAGTATATGTGTATCATGAAAACCATATTGTTTGAAGTCATACTGTGTTCTGAGCAAAAGAGGACTCTGTTCATCAATGAAATGGTACGTCACCGTTGTCCATTTATTTTCTTTATTTTTAATTTAAACCCTAATGGAAAGTTGCATCTATTTGAGACTAAGACTCAAATGTAGAAATCTAAAATAAAGCATGGATACAAGTAGAGGGACAACCCATGACTGCAGAAAAAAGAGTGCTGACACATTTGTTTTATATGTACTGACTCTATTGTGCTACGGTTTGAATGCATGGTAAAAAGCAGTACTTCTGATACAATAAGACATTTTCATTTCCTGACTAACAAGTATTAGTGAAATAAGGCTTCCTGTAAAATAAACCTTAAATTTTGAGGAATGTAAAGCAGTAATTGCTTTCCTGTATTAGCTAATGACACTGCTTATATTAAGACTCCACTGAAGTTTTTAAACTCCAATTTCCATTACTTGGAACCTGCAGAAACATGCTCTAAGGACAGAGCTTAGGATTTGTTTATTTGTTTTCTTTATTAAAAAAGCCTTGGTTTGGCTAAATTGGTATGACAGTTCTCAGGCATAGGTATTTTTCTCTTTTTAGTTGTTTAACATATTCTTTTTCATATAAATAAATAGTGGGATAAAATTCCTCTTTTAAGGTCTCATTCACAATTAGCTGCTTGTGCTGATTGAAAGAAAGGACAAGTAAATAAGTCTTTTAACAACTGCTCTATGCATGCATTGGATAAGTATTAGCTAGTGCTGCAAACTGCTATATGATTTGGTTCCCAATATTGTAGACAAACCTTTCCTTGTAGAAACAATCCAATGCCAGATACTTGACTTGACGTCCTGCTGAGAGATTTCAAGAGGACTTTGCAAAATAGAAATTCATTTAGAATACCAGAAAGTATATAGAGGCTACTATACAGGCAGACACAAAGCATTCTTGGGACCAGTTCTTTTATTAATTTAAATAGTTTTAAATGAAGGTTTGTACAGGGAATTCAAAGCCCAGCAAGTGCATTAGGCATATCAACCCTATGACAGTGCATAATAATTATCATAAATATTTTAACTTTTTGTCATGTGTGTTGCTTCATTCTGGGTTAATTTGTCAATTTGAGTGCTAAATAAGCCATTGTGTATTAAAAAAACAGGAGGAGAACCTTGAGCTGAAATGTTGATTGGCATTCAGATTAACAAATTCTACCAATCTCTTCACCAAGGTATGTTCACAGAGGGTGCAGACCTTCTGCCTGTGGCCAGCACCAGACAGGTACCTTTTCTGACACTGTCTTCCATGTTAGTGGAAAGTGAATTTATCCCATGCCTCAATTCAGTGTTCTATTGCTGCTTATTGAATTGCAAAAAGATATTTTAGATTTCTTTCCTCTCACTTCTTCCTCAGGAACTGTACCTTACCTAATAGGAGGGCTTGAATGCTCCAGAAAATCTCAGCATTGTAGTGTTATAAAAGACTGATGACCTGAAATACTAGAAATGTCAAAGAAGTGCAAATGAAATTAAATACTACCTCTTCCTATCGTCTAAAAAAACCTGAAGATAAATTAGATGACGTTATCAGTACCGTTAAAACAGGGTCTCTTTTCCTAATTAAAGTATCTAGGATGGTATCTAGGATACAGCCAAGAGAGTTTAGGCTCCTTCATTACATATGATGCATTGTTAGATCAGTGGAAGCCTTAATTGACCTGAAGCTTTTTTGTTTCCTATCTTTTCATACATTTAGGCCAGTAACGTATCAAGGGAGATCTGGTTAGGGAGGGCTGGTGGCTAGAATAGATAAGGTGAGGGCTCTTAGGCAACTGCCAGAATATCAGAAGTTTTCAGGTGTTTGTTTTCTTTTTTAGGGAAATTTTAAATAAAATTGCATTTACAGTGGGCTGTCCAATACACTGCAATATCTTGTCCAATATGCTGCAATTTAGTATGGGAGTCAAAGGGAGAGATAATTGATGCAACCAATTTACATTTTCTTTTGTGTCAGTCACAATAAGTTCTGTCATGTGAGCAAAGTTATGGCATTTTTCCACTTAGTGGTGTCTTGTTCACCAAAAATCGCCCTTTACTCCAAGATACCCTGAGCTATTAAAGAGAGACATCACTCCTTCTTTTCTTAGAAGAGGGTAGTTCAGTTACAAGAGGCCTTAGATTAACAGGAATTGCTGCTAGGACTGGGGGACTTCAGCAAAATGGCCTGTGGTGATTCTTCTGCACAACCTGATTTCAAGTGTCAGTGTGTGGCTCTGATTTAATACAGACAAGGGCACAAAGCAAACAAGGTGAATCGCTTAGGGTAATAGTATCTGAAAGGTAGGATTTCCACTCGTTTTATCTCAGTACTGTCTTACTGGGACGTGTTTCCAAGCTACTGTTTGCACCATTGGGAGGTTGAAATAGTTCATAATTTTATCAGGATTATTGAGGGTATGACTGGAGACTTAATAGTGTGATAGTGCTTTCTGTCACAATTTAATGGTATATTGATCTGGGAGTGAAGAATCATGACCTTCAACTGCTTACAGATGCTTTCAAAGGGAAAAGGCTTAAGGAGGTTATTTCTGAAGAACTGGATGCCAGAAAGCCATCTGGATGCATGCCTCCTAAACAGCATGGCAACTTTGGAAATGCTTGCCTATGTAATGACACCTAAAAAGAGAGATCACCCAAGATTCATGACCAGCCACTATTATCACAGGCAATCAGTAAAGCCATCATGAGTACCATTAGCAGACAACAGATTCAAGTCTTAGGCTGATTAGGATCTGTGTTCAGAGGTGTCTTTGCTCACAGTGTAGCAAATGTGCAGGCCAAATTCTGGAGTAATTTTTCAGTGACATCACTAAAGGTAACAATTTGGAGGGAGGTGACTGTGGTTCAGAAAAACACTGAGTTCCTCAGGGTCTATGCTAACAATGCACTTCCTTAATCTATGATCAATAGATTTCTTGTTTCTGACTTTATTTCCCTTCTCCAGCTATTCTCCACAGAAATTGAAAATAATACTAGCTAGAATGACCAGATAAACATGCAAAAGCTCAGAAACATCTTCAAAAATCTCGAAATCCTCCCATGAAAATACTGGCCTCTCCTTTGAAATGCTCCATCCTTACATAAAGAGATTAGGAATGTGGATCTTGATGTAACGGCAAAGATACACATCACCTACATACTGTAACAGACAGATGGGTAGATAGGTGTGTAGCTAGATAAATAGATAGATAGATAGATAGATAGATAGATAGATAGATAGATAGATAGATAGATTAGATGAAGAAAAGTGTATATTCAGGTGTCATGGTTTGACACTGGCCCCGCATCAGGCACCCATAAGAGTCACTTGCTCTTCCTCCCCTACCACAGCTGGGCAGATGAGAGAGAAAAAAAATTAACAAAGGTTTCATGAGTTCAGATAAGGACCAGGAGAAACATTTCAAGGGCAAAACAGACTCAACTGAAGTTTCACTTTCTCAAAGTGAAATTTACTACTAACAGAATCACAGGAGGATAATGAGAAGTAAAATAATCCCCTAAAACACCTTTTTCCCCCCAGCCCCTCCCTTCTTCCTACCGACAGTGCAGGGAGACAGGGCATGGGAGTTTTGGTCAGTTCATCACTGAGATTTTCTTCTGCTTCTCCGGGAGAGGATTCTCTCAGGGCTTCCCCTGTGAGGCCATGGGTCCCTCCCATGAGAGACAGTTCTCCGTGATCTTCCCAGGCGTGGGGCCACTCTCACAAGCAGCAGCCAACCGTACCTGCAGCAACGTGAATTCCCCACACGGCCAGATACTCCTCCCAAAACTGCTGTGACATGGGTCTCTCTTTCCACTGGGTGCAGCCCTCTAAGGACAGGCTGCTCCAGCCTGGAAGCAGGGCCCTCTCTTCTCCGTGTCTCCCACAGGATCACAGCCTTCTCCAGGCATCCACCTGCTCCAGCATGGGCACCACCCGCACGGGCTGTAGGTGGATCTCTGCACCCGCCATGGATCCCTATGGGCTGTGGGTGGATCTCTGCATCCCCTGTGGATCCCCAGGGGCTGTGGGTGGATCTCTGCCTCCCCCATGGATCCCCAGGGGCTGTGGGTGGACCTCTGCATCCCCCATTTATCCCCATGGGCTGCAGGGGCCCAGCTGCCTCACCATGGTCTCACCATGGCCTGCAGAGGAATCTCAGCTCTGGCACCTAGAGCAGCTCCTGCCCCTCCTTCTGCACTGACCTTGGTATCTCCATGTTGTTTCCCTCACATGTTCTCACTTCCCCCTCTTCTCTGACTAGGAGCAAAAAACCTGTGACTTTGTTTTGATTTTCTTCTTTCACAGAGGCATTACCAACCTCTCTCATTGGCCCAGCCTTAGCCAGCAGCATGTCCATCTTCAGAGCCATCAGAGACTGGCTCTGCTGGACATGGTGGAAGCTTCCAGGAGGAACCATCTTTGTGGGCCCCCTGCTGCCCCAAAACCAGGCCATGCCAAAGCAATACACCAGGAAAGAACTCTGACTGTAGTTTTGCAATGGTGAATTTTGAATTTTGGACATTATAGGTGTGAAACTTGTATTTTCTGTTGTCTGATAGTTTCATATATCTTTGATTGAAAAGAATTTTCTGCCAAAGGAGAATACTTTACTTTTTGCTTCTCTGTAAAGCCTCGTAAATACTTCTTATGTAATTTGTTTCCTTGCCTAATATTGCAACATCAAGCATGCTGAGTGACACACCTACTGGAAAAGCACTCTGCTGTCTGTTTTGACAAAGGCGCATGCTAGTATTCATTTCAAGCCTGTCAGAAAACCTGACTATCTAATTATTGATATAATTAAAGTCTACAATACTACATCCTAGTTTTAATATGGTTGATGTGATTTTTAGCATAAGCCTTACCTTAAGTGAAAATTATCTTGAGCGAGCAAGGAGCTGTAATGACCTTTAAAATACCCGTATATACTTTATTGACTAAGATGCACAGAAGACTAGGTAGTGCACTAAACCATATTGAATATGTGTTACATAGCAGTAGAGTGGGGGGTGGGGGGAGCAATTTGTCTGAAATCCAGTAAATAGCCAATAAAAATTCACCTTGTCTCTATATTGTCCTAGGAGAGGCAATCACATTTACATTTATTAGAAGTAATGATGTAGTGTCCTGCAGATAATTAACACAATAAAATGCTGTTAATTTCACAGTGTCATTAAAAAATTTGCCAGTTTAAATTAGAAAGTGATTAACCCTCTGAGCGAGGCAATGACATTTCCATTCCCAGTCTGTGAATTAAATTTGCAAGATTTTTTTTCACTTTGAATGTGAAATACTCCACTGATGGTGTCCTTTACTTTACCAGCCTCCCACTCTGTCCAGTAAGGAAATTCATGGGCTAAACTGTCTGAATCCATTACTATTTCACATAGATAAGCCAAGATCATACCACAGGCATGGATGTGTTAGTTACTAGAGGATAAAGTCTCTCTAAAAGAAAAAAAGAACTAATAATCCCTGATAAGCAGAAGTTCACTGAGTAATGAGCTTCTTGTTGGTGCATGTAAGAGAGAAAGGCTTTTCCATTAATGAGGTGTCTCCAGAAAGATTTTCATTCTGTATAATGACAGCAAATCCTTAACCTTTTGCCTGGACACTACTTTATCCATTTACTGTATCTATTTCTTCCACAACCTACTTTAATTAATACCTTAAAACAGGAATAAACTCATTAAAAGAATAGATTTATTGCACAGTAATTTAAACACTCTAACTAAAGTGAAATCCTCTTAAAGAATGTTTAATGAGAGGACAGAACCAAAACCAAATGAAAATTCAGGTCAGCGATAGGATGGTCCAACACATTAAAACAACCCTTAATTGAATAAATTTAATGCATGAATTTACAATGCTGCTAAAAATATGGTTGGTTAGGCACACCCCTAAAAAACTTCAAGATACATGAATAAATTAGCAATGTACAAAGACTATACTTTAATGGAGAAAATGTTTCCAAGGTACATAAGTTTAATTGACAAATCCTGTTAACTAATAATGAGATTTAGACTCAAACACTGCTAAAATTTAATTAGAAATAAAATCCTAAATAGCATCCTGTAGATTTACCATATGGTCCATATGTTCAGGGTTCTTCTTATTATAAGGAAATACCTCCACAGGAAAACTTGTTTCAGCAGACAAGGGAAAAAAAAAAAAGAAAGATTAATGCAGTACATTCTCCATACCACCCTTGCTTTTCAGTTACACCATTCCCCAAATGACACACATGTTCAGAGTGCAGTGATCATGCAACGGCTTTGACAAAGCCATTAATCGCTGGAATTTTGGTAGGTACCAAACCATAGATGAGCTTGATGCCTTCATGTATCTCCCTGGATCCTGTTCCGGGTGAGGTCGGGGCCTATCAGCGCTTGGAGATCAGAAGCTCAGTTTGAGTCATCTAAGTTAGCATGAAGCAGCCCTCCTATTGTGCACTGATAGCCACCTACACTCAAGTGCAGAATCTAGACCAGACTCAGAAGCAGAATAAGACTTCATCTCCTTTTTTCCTGCAGAGAGAGGTGGTGACATTCAAAGTAAAGATTATAATAATTTTTGTTTTAATTTCTGTTGTCATCTGGATTTGTCTCTAAATTTTTTTTAAAAGGAAATCACTTATGACACATTTGTTTGATGCAACTATTTAATAAATTATTGTACCAATACATAGAAGGTATGTAAGTTTGGATTCTCAAATATGTTTTATGTAAGTCAAATAATTTTTTCAATCCTTTAAGATATAGAAGAAAATAGGAGTTATCTTTCTTCTTTATCTACTAATACCTACTTCAGGCCTTGTGATGTCCTGTGCTCCAACAAATTCACAAATGGATGTAGTAGCAGCTGCAGTAGTTGTAAGAGAACAGAAGACCTGAAGCCAGAGAAGAGTTCAGCTTTAGATGGTTCAGAGGAAAATTTGAACAGTACACACAAAAGGGATGAGTGATTAATTTTGGTTTGTCATGATAAAGATGGCAGTGCCAAACTCCTTTTTTTATAAGGAAGCTTCTTGAACTATTTTGTCCATTTCTGCAGGGCAGCCTCTCTATGGAAATATCTTCATTAACTTGCATTTAGAGGCCATTCAGACACATTCAGAGAAGGCACTGAGCCACCTGCTACTAACAGGTAGCAGGAAGTAATGGTCCCCTGCCTCTTTCAGATGTACAGTATGAGTAGTTCACCTCTTCTGTTTCTATACCAACCTATTTTTTAATCCCCATAGAACCAAAGATCTGACCTTCTTCTACAGAAAATCCTTCCCGGGTTTCTGATTGTGCCTTGCTAACACCTGCTCAATATTTACTGTTATGTATACTGTTATTTTTATTCACCTACAATATTTACTTACAGACCAGGGACTACTGCTCCCCTGGCCCCCGCTGGCAGTTATTTCCTGGAGAATAGACATAGTCCCACTTCTGCACTGGCCCAAGACTACCTCTGTAAGGAAAAGAATTCTCCTACAGTAATTCTTCAGCACAACCAATTCACTGCTTCTCATATAAAATAGATTTATAGAAAAAAAACAACTTTATACTTGCCCAAATTTCTTGGGCAGAAAGAAAATCTGGTGGCTTTTTTAAACTTACCTGTTTCATATTAGGAGATTAAAAAGAAAAAAAAAGGAAAATAAATGTTTGGAAGTCAGCACATAAAAAATAAGAAAGATGTAAGTGTGGAGAGGAAAGGTAGTAAAAACAACCTTCCACACAACTATCAAGTTGACATGTTAAAGCAAAGAACTGACAGTAGTTGCTCAGGTAAACTTGAATGAGTATTCAACAGCACTACAAATCTGAGTATTACAGAAATTTTCTTTACAAATATTGTCAACATCAATCTTTTCAAAAAACCCGTGATGACACGCTTTTCTTCTTCATGTACAAATGGTTTTATATTACTGTAGAAATGTTATGGGTAGCACCTGCTACATATAACTTTGCAAAATAGTTTGTATTATACTTACTTGTCTTTGCAGATTCATTACTTCCTGGACCATTCATTTTTGGGACCAACAGGTTTTTTTGCAGTTTTTACCTCTGCCTGAAAGTAAGGGACTTTTTAGAGTCCCCTGCAGCTGTTTTTTTTAGTTGAATGTGGTTGAAAAAATAATAAAATAATAATTCACATTCTCATTTAAAATCATTACTGTTTTCTTTTTAATATGAAACAAAAAACCAGAATTTAGATCTCTGGAGTTCAAAACCCGACTTTTGCCAAGAGTCTGAAACTCTACATTTTCTAGCTGTGACAAGCAAAAATTGTGGAGCATCTGGCCTGAGAGCAGTTAATATTGCTGAGAGAAGTGGATGAGCATTTGGATACAGAGTTCTTTTACTGAAGCAGGCAAACAGTCAAATCCCTAATGAAGTGCTTTAGCTCTACATTTCTTCAGAGTCAGCTGTGGCTGTCCCAAAATTTGCTATACCATAATTTTTCAAAGTTGCCACTACTGCTGAAAGTGGACCCAAACATTCTCTTTTCTTGGCTGCTCATTCCTGTCTTCCTACGTAGCAAGTCAGATCACTGGTTGAAAAGCGGGAATTATTTTTACAAATATCTGCTCACGTTCAAGGCATGAGTAAGAAGTTGAGATGAGGAGGAAGATGGGATTTCAGAGAAGGCAACATCAGCTTAGCTTGATCAATACATCTGAGAAGTTACAACTTGATTTAGGTTATCCATGATATGCAGATTGAAGAAACTGGGTTTGGTATTTTTAAATTATTTAAAGCAGTCTAAACATCGTGATTTCAGCTAAGGTTATCCTGCATGCAGCTGTAACACTGACTGATGTCTTTTAATATTTATTCCTTCACCCATGCAATGGCTTTTAAGCTTTTCTTTCTCACAAAAAATCATTTGTTTCCTGATTTTAGGAAGTCCAATGTTCAGAATTTTACAGCAAAGTCTCAGAAATGGCTAAATATAATTGATCTTTAATTTGTATACTACTTTAAAAACTCTGACCAAGGTTTTCAAAACTGGATAACAGATAGGAATATTTCAAAACCTTAGTGTAGGCACTCAGTAGTTGCTTTCATATTCTCTAGGTCCTAGAGAAATCATTGAGAAAATGCATGGTGCATAACTATTTCTGAATGCAGATTATTTGAAATTTCCAGGGATAGAGTGCAATGTGTATGGAGATTTCATGAGGTATATTTTCACTCTTCTATAAAAGGATCTAAAAGATAAGAAAGTAAAAATTTATATTTTACAATGAAACTGTAAAATAGAAAAACTGGTTTTGATAGAAATGGTGTAAAACAAATTTTGGGTGCAATTTATAAAGCATTAGATTTTCAGTCTCACTTCAGGTGATGCATCTCTAGAGCTTATTTAAGTTGTTAGGATATCTTTTGGACTTTAGAGTTTCAGCTTCTTTTTACAGATGATGCTAAAATTAAATAAAATTGCTGTGCTAGCACCTCAGACAAAACACAATGGATTTTCTTGGAAGATGTCTCTAGGAAGACCTATTACCTCTTACTAGGTAATAGGTTGTGGCTGTTATAATTTAGAAATTTCCATCCCAACTACCAAAGTTAAAATAAATATTGGCTATTCATTCTCAGGAAGGAGTGCACATGAGTTAAAGTGATATCCCTAGATTTCAAATTAGTGTGGCCCAAGGCAAAACTTTGCAAAGATTACAAAACTGAGTTTCATATGACCATGAACCTGTTATAATTCTGGGGCTATCCCACCCTTTCCTTAAAACACAAGCTATGACTATATCTGCATCCTATTGCTTACTCCCCTGCCCTGAGGGGATCTTCTTAACATATCTTGTAAGCTAAATAAAAAGGTAGTACTTCACATCCTGTCACACTGTTTAAAGTTGTCCAGAGATATTTTCTTGTGCTGTTAATGTCAAAGTTGATGAGGATTCAGCTGCTGGTGTCTCCTGCCCTGTAGATGTGTGATCCTCATGGTGAGAATGATGACGGAAAAAGTACAGTTGATATCGACCCTCCTTGCTCCCTGAGACCCTGAAACAAGAGGTGGCCTTAGCTCTTCTCCTTCCATTGTCTCTGTTTGCTGTAGGTCACTGCTGAAGCAGAGAACAATACTGCCATTCTGTTGCTCTGGTTCTGTTAGAATAAATGACCATGCAGTGCTCTACAATCAGAACAGACCATTGAAGGATGTGAACCATGGAGTGGCAGAGTGTAATGGTTTGAAAGCAAAACAAATGAGAGGCTCCAAGTTAGAAATACAATTTAATGAGAAAAAGAAATAAAAGGTAAAATAAAATAAATGCAATAATACAAAAAAAA
>JBBMKD010000115.1:39368690-39470269 GCA_037834095.1 Argya squamiceps
AGTCACGGATTCCGTTTCTGTGGCCGACATGGCACAGCGGTTGGGTCATTCAATTTTGAAGGGAGTCAGCAATGTTGCTTTGTTTCATTTGATGAAGAACCTTTGTTGTGCCACTGAGGCCTGGTTCTTCAAAAAAAAAAATGGGGAATGCAGGGTGAAACCCTGCACATTAAATTGGCAAGGCTTTGCATGCCATCAAGCACCTTACTGGTGCTGCAGAATTTTATTAACCCCATCAGGTTGAAAGCAGGAAACCATGACAGAAATGAAGGTCAACAGAAATTGAATGATGTTCATTTTTTCTTTTTTGTTTTTCTTTTTAATTAATGGAAAAAGGGTGAGATGTTGCCCTCACAGTTTTCTTGCTTGCAAGTGTTTAAACTCAAGCAGTGCTATTCTCACGCAGTTTCAGAAAAACAATATATATTTTTAGCATTTATCTATTGTTTACATTTTTGTCCTCTGGGAGGAGAAATGTGAGGGACAGTGATGTCAAAGAGGTCAAAGAGGTGGCTACCTTTGTAGCCAATCTCTGGACCTCTGTACAAATGTATATAAATAATGGAGTCAGATAATTAGAATAGAATAAAGAACCAGAAGCCTTCCCTTGACCTGCTGCGTGCCTGCATCTGTCTCGTTCCGTCTGGGGCACCTATCCCTGATGAAATTCCAAAAGGTGGTCAACGACCTGAAGAAATACCTAGAAAAGGAGCAGTGAATATGCTGTAAATGTGCCTGGTGGTGAGGCCAGTGACTGAGGAGTGAGAATATGCTAATGCATGACCATTCAATAATGGATTTAAAAGCTGGTGGAGAATACTATTACATTTGCAATCTGCAGTTATAATCTGATTATAACATATGCCTTTGCCTGAATTAAGGTGCAAATGAGATCATATGGCAAAGCCAACAGTACAGATTTTATCTAACTGTAAATGTGAGGTACAGAGATAGAAAGAAGTAGGAAGTGGAGGCAAGGAGGAGAAGGGAGAGAGAGATTAAGTAAATATATCGCCACTATATCAATTCCTGCAGCAACATGCTGGTCTTTCTTCTTGGTGGGGGAACCTGAGTCTTTCTTCTGGAGGTACCACTTTTACATGCTCCAAGCCACAGCTATCCACGGGGCCTAGAAGCCATTCCTGTAACTTGAGATGGCAGGTGTATAAGCACTTGCTTCCTTGCCCACAGTTTGCCACAGTGGGAATTTTTGTTCACGTGTTGACCAAACCTTAACATCCACTAGGCCTGGAGTTAGCTCCTTCCTGCTGCTGTGATGGCTTGTTCTATGGAAAATTCCTTCTTTGACAGTGTTTTGAGGCAGTTATCTACATTCTTGTAAGCCCTTACAGCAGTTCAGAAGGTAGATCAGATAAAGGAATATTGGTGGAACTTGAAATCTGTCTTGAGGAGTACATGTGGTTGTGAGATTGTGCCCTCAGCCTGCAGAATTGAGAATTACTCCCTGAATGTGCTATTGTCAAGAAACTGCAGAATGAGAACTTCACAGATCCACCTGCTTTTATTATTTAGATTAATTGCAGGATAAGTGAAGAGTGGTAGGTATTCTAGATGTCCAGTTGTGTTGGGTGGGTGTGGCTAGACTTTGGCAGCAGGGGAGTTGCAGGGATGACTTCTGTAAGAAGCTCTGTAAGAATTCCTCTGTGTCTTATAGTCAGTGCCAGCTGGCTCCAAGACTGACCTACTGCTGGCCAAAGCTGAGCTTGTAGATGACAATGGCAGCATCTCTGTGGTAACAGATTAAAGAAAAGGGGGAAAAGTACCCAACTGGGCAACAGCAGTTGTAGCCAGATGAGCAAGAATATGAGAGAACCAGCTCACGCAGACACCATGCAGGAGAGGGATGAGGTGTCCCATGTGCTGGAGCTGACATTCCCCTCACAGTCCCATGCACTGGAGCTGACGTTGCCCTGAAGCTTGTGATGAAGACCATGGGGGACAGCTGTGCCCCTGCAGCCCACAGAGATACACAGTGCAGCAGATACCTGCCTGCAAACCATGGAGAAGCCCTCACCAGGTAGATCTGAAGGAGCAGGTGCATGCCTGAAGGAGGCTATGACCCCTGGAGCAGGAGTTGTGGCTTCATGGAAAGAGGAGCCTATGCTGAAACAGCTTTTCTGGAAGGACTGGTGACCCCATGGAGCACCAACACTGGTTTTCCCAAATGATAGCACCCTGTGGAAAGGTGTACCACATGTACCACACTGACCTGGTACATGAAGAACTGCAGCCTGTGGAAGGACTCATACTGATGCAGTTCATGGAGGACTGCTTCCTATGAAATGATCTTATGCTGGAGTAGGGGAAGACTATGAAAGGTCCACCCCCTGTGGAAGAAGGAGTGGAAGAGATAATGTGAAGAACTGACCAAACCTTCATTCTCATCCCCCTGAGCATCTTGTGGGGATGAGATAGGGAAAATCAGTAGTAAAGTTGAGCCTGGAAAGAAAACAGAGGGAAAGAAAGAGTTTTTAAGATTTAATTTCTCATTACCCTGCTCTGATTTGATTGGTAATAAATGAAATTAATTTTCCCAAGTCAAGTCTGTTTTGTCTGTGATGGATAATATTACTGGGTGATTTCTTCCTGTTCCTTATCTAAACCAAAGGGACTTTCATTGTGTTTTCTGTCCCCTGTCCAGTTAAGGAAGGGGTGCAGTGGAGTGGCTCCAGTGGGCACCTGGCATCCAATCAAGATCAACCACACTAATAAATGATTCTGTATGGAATGACCATACCAAAAATGTTAACAGCAGTTGTCTTTGTGCTGTATCTCATTCTCCCAGAAAAGTAAAAAGAGAATCTTTGCCATGGTAGCTTCTTACTAGTAGGGAATTTTCCATTTTCTGAGCCTGAGAGAACAGTGGTTTTGTTGGAGCCAGCTGGCAAGACTACCCTTACCATAAATATACGGGCCAACTAACTATAGTATGGTACATAATTTAGGAAAAGATTTTCCAGAACAATTATTTGTAGATAACAGGAGTGGATTAACTGACTCAAGATCTAGAGATTCCTCTCATTTTTCAGACCAAAGTAGCTTGTCCCAGAATATTTACAGTCTCCATCATCTATAATTTTGTAATTCTTGAAAAGCACCATTCAGATGTGCACAGAAATTATCTGTTTAACTCTTGTAAAATAATACAGTGCCAGAAAACTGTCATAACACTTGGAATGAAACATGACTTTACCTGCAGCAGAGGTTTTTACAGATTCAGACTCTTTTTTCCTCCTCCTGCTTCCCTAAAGATAATACTTTTTTCTCTGACATTTGCCTTCACAGTCTTTTCTTTGAATGAGCACTGTTAGACGAGCTGTTATATTTAACTTCTACCAGACAATCAAGAAAAGGTGGTATGAAGTGTCTTAACCATTTATCTTTTTTGCCTGTACATGCCTGGTAAGTGGGGGAGAAAGTAATTAAGTGTATAAACAGTTGGGTCTTACTCCAGAAGTACCATCATATACCATGACTGAGCATAGCTGCAAGGTGTCTTCCCAGGTTTTGTGTCAAAGAGCTCACTGCTGTTTCATCTAGAGTACTAGATGCTTATTGGACTTTTTTCTTCTACCATCTAAGTTCTTTCTCAACAAATACGTTTTGCATTTTCTTTAGTTCACAGCATTGGAAAAGAGTTTTGCAACTTTGGATGACATCTAGAAATAGCATCTTCCTCATAAACATCTTTATCACCATTCTTGAAATTCTAATTTTTTCTCCATAGTTGTTTTGATTATTATTTTTCTATTGCACTTCCAAAAAGTCAGTTTGATTGAGCATGATGTAATCAGCCAGAATCTACACAGGAAAGAGAGGTAGTTTGGGTACTATCCTCATTCCTTAAAGACACCATATACTAAAACTAGATTGGATTGAAGCATCTGTTGGTGCCATTAATTTAGATTGTTGGTGTATAAGTAAATTTTGATTACTTATGATTTTGTTTAGGAATAAAACCCCACACTTTAAACAGATTAAGTAGTCTTACAGCTTCCTTATGAGGGTGAGTGCAAGAGCATGAAGCTGTGTCAGGGAAGGCTTAGGTTGGATATAAGGAAAAGATTCTTCACCCAGAGGGTGTTGGGCATTGGAACAGGATTCCCAGTGAAGTGGTCACAGCCTGATAGAGTTCAAGATATGTTTGGACAATGCTCTCAGGCACATGGTGTGACTCTTGGAGTGTCTTGTGTAGAGCTAAGAGTTGGACTTTGATGATCCTTATGGGTCCCTTCCCACTTGCGGTAGTCTGTGATTCTCTTACAAATATTAATTGGTATGAACCATTCAAGGATTTCTGCTTTACAGCACTTGCAAGATACCTGATTTTAAATGGATATCAAAGAGCAATTGAAGGAGCTGTTTTTCCAAGGTTTCTCTTGCAGTGGAATATAATAATGATATAGAAAAAAAAGGAATTCTGCATCTAACTGAAACGAAATAAAATCTCAGGTTGAGTGTAGAAAGTGTTTCACTCTGCTTTTGGGTTTTGGTGGTTGTATATTTTCTTTTGGTTTTTGTTTGTTTGTTTGGGTTTTTTTGTTAGAGATAAAATGTTGTTTCTTCCCTGAATATTGTAAGATAAATCAATGTTTCTTAAAAGCACTTTCCTTTTTGTCAGATGGATTTAGATCTGAGTACCTGCTTTCATCAGTGCACATTTGCTCAGACTCTTAATGTTGTTTTTCTATGTCTTCCAGTCATTAAAGTTCTGGGCATCTGAAGCACGGATTGCAGTTCATAAGGAACCCTCAGTTCCTACTTTTTGTCCTTCAGATCAGTTTCTCTGAATTCCCCCACATATATGCCTGAGTACCTGGGCTGAGCTCTAAGGTATACTAGGTCAAGAAGCCTGATACTTCTTTGAAGATTTGTATATGCTATGATAAACAAAACAGATTTTTTCCAATTTTTGTTCCCTAAACTGACATAATTTTAAGAATACCACATATATTAGTACAGGTATTAAATGCATCCTTCTCATTACTCTGAGTAAAACTGTATTCTCTGCATATCAAGTGATTCTGAGACAGATAGCAATTTTTAATGTGATTTGCCTAAAAAACCTCACAAGGGGCATAACAGTCATTAGGCTTGTGGTGAATTTATGAGATTGGGGACCATTATATACAAGCAATGTCATTAGCCATTTATGTTATTTGTAAATAACATACCTGCTGCTAATTAATGAAAAATGTTTTCAAGCTAACTTGGTTTTCTTCTGTATCTGAATTTTCTCTTATGAATTTCAAACCGTGTCCCTTTACTGGGCTTTTAAGAAAAGTGTACTTAGATTCACAAGCTCAGTGTACCTCTGCAGTGAGTCCTTTGTGCCAAGATGCTTCAAGACTAAATAAGAGCTCCCTGATGTTCTGGATGGCATTTTTTCTTCTTCCATTCAACCACAGATATCTACTTCTATGTTTCCTTATGATGTTCTGTTACTTTGACTTATTCAATAGAGTAATAGCAATACTGTTTGTAGCAAGATTAGTAAAAAATCTTTCAACTGACTTTAGGCCCCTAACTCTTTGATAATGGCATGTGGCATTAGACTTGCTAATGATACATCGAAGCTTGGGTAAGCCACCTTACCTACGTGGTCAAAAAATGCATCTTTCCCTGTTCTCCTTTCCTGCATTATTTATCATAATGAGAGAGCTTTCTCATGTTTTTAAGAAGAATTCATTGAATAGGATTATTCCAACTTTTTAGAAGTCTTGAAAATTCTCTGAATAGCTGCTTTCCCCCCTCACTACCTCCATGAGGGCCCCAGAGGTTCAAGGAAAAGGGAGTTTACTTGCCTCTGCTGCTAGATTCAGATAACTAGACATCACAACCTGAGCAAAGTCGGAGAAGAAGGGGGGGAAAGTTCAAAAGCAATAACATTATACTGATTTCGAAGCACTGCCAAATTAATTTTTTAAACAACCTTAATCTTTGAAGGTTTGCCCTTTATACTGTTCATGAAAAATAGCACTCCCAGTTCAAGTAACAGCATTTTGAGACTGTACTTTTATTCCAAAGCCACAAGTGTAGCAACACTGGATTGCAGATTGGCAATGATCTCTCCCCATATTAGAAGGCCCCTGGCTTCTAAAATTCCAGTGACAGATTGAATGATATGTTAATAGCAAAAAAAGATGTGATAATTGTAAGGCCCTCTGTTGTCCTTACCATTTAAGCCCTTATAGATCTTTTTCTCTGCTTGCAATTAGAAAATACATAGTACAGTATTTAATTTGCATTTTAATCAAGGATGTCTTGAACACAGATACTACCTGAAACCATTTCCAGACGTTTCAACTATATGGATTGTGTTTGGCATTCCTGCTTAGCCATAATTCTGTAATGTTTACCTGAGCTTGGACTTCAGCCTTGACAACTTTTCCTCCAGATAATGTAGATTTTTTGGGGTTTGTGTCCAGCTGCAGACAGCATTTGAATTTTTGGAGAAAAAGGGACAGTTATTAAACTATGTATATTTTCAGGGACAATGCAAAAAGGGACCTGGTAGTTTGCCTCTTTTAAATTCCCAATCAAGATTTGGGGTTGCACCAACAAAATGGCCAAAAATTACTGGAAATTAGAAGAACTTTCAATTCTGTAAAACTAATGAGACCTTATTAGAAATTGAAATAAATTCTCGTTTACACATACGCCTGTGAATACACAGCATAACCCTAAACACCTCAGCTGAGCCTGAAACTTCTCTGTGCCGTTAACATGCACAGAAATCACAGATAGTCCTTGCCTTGAGGAACTGACAATCCAAAGTACATCAGAAAGAGAAATTCTGATGCAGTGAGTTGAAAGACACTTCTGGGTCAGACAGATGTGGAACAGAACTTATGTTTTCCAACTGCTTTTCTGAACTCAAAAGGCTCAGAAGGAGCCTGAAGCCTAACATGGTCTATCTAAGTTGCTATAAATAATACATAAATGTAATTCTAAGCATAAATACTTTAAAATGCTTGTTATATATTGTGGTTTTCATCACTTGCAGCACTAGCTTCCATCTACTGCTACCACAAGAAATAGTTTCAGGCTTGTGAAGAGAAAACACATACACTTGTTAATCATAGTGGTCATAAACTCCTTCAAATGCTCTCCCCATTGTCCCCAGAAGTACATTTATTTCAGAGTTGCTAGGATTAGTTTTCTCAGATGTTCCTTTATTTGTATCACCTGGCCTGTCTCGTGTCAAAAATCTTAAGAAAGTCTTTTCTCTACAGATAGGTCCCCAAGGTCAACTAGAATGTTCCAAGATAATATTAGATAAAGAAAGTGGTGTTATTCTCACCAGCAGAAATAAGTACTGTTTTTTTCCCTCTCTTTATAGACTTTTTAGCATTGTGTTCAAAAACATACTCTTATTCACAACTATATTTATTTCTTTTATTCTGAAATAGGACTCCCCAAATTTTCACTTTTAATTCTAAGAATAGATTGACTTTTGTTTCATTTTACAACAAATTCTACTCTTTGTGCATTGCAGTATTCTAGACCAGCCAGATTTTAATTTGTGATTTCTATGCCTTGTTTTGTATAAATGTATAGTGGCTATAACATGAAAAAATTCTTGGTTTCTTCAATCCAGCTTAGAATTTCATTGTGGATTGAACTGAATTTCTGCAACCTGCTGAAAGTAAAACAAGTAAATATTCCTCTCCAAGTCCTTTCTGTATTTTTTGCATGGGAAAAAAACTTTTCAATGTTTCTGTTCCATGTAGTTGTTTCACTCCATAATTTAATCTCCCTTGGACTTCAAGAAAACACAGATGAAATCTAACTGTAAAGCAAAACATGCTGTCTTAAAGGGATAACTAACTAGAAGGGTTAAAAAAGAATCGTTATCCTTGTAGTTAACAAAAGCTAATGAAAGTTATGAAGTGATAACAAGAAAGATCACACAGCATTTCCAAAAGTTAGTGAGAAGAGTTCTAGGCGTACTGTAAAGAGGGCAAATCCATTTGGCAAATCATGAAATCTTGTCTCTAGTAGTCTCCTGTATGGCTAAATTATCCACATACATCTTGCTCTGAAAACCTTATCCACATCTGATGCCAACATTTATGAATACTGTGGATTGTATAACAAATCATCCTAACTTATTAATTAGAGTATAGTCTGACTTTTATTCACTGTGGGGCAATGGGTATTTCTGCCTACTCTTTGGTAGGCTTTACCTGCAGCGAGCAAAAGTCAGATTAATCATAGGACATGCAAACTGAAATAACCAAAACTGATTACGCATTGAAGAATGTGAAACAATTTTAGATTGATTAATCAGATGAAATAACTTACTCATTACTATCCTACAAAATGTTGTACCTTGATTCAGAGTCTGGAACAAGTTGAGATATACTTAAATAACTCTTGAGCCCTGAAGCCTCTCCTTGTCCTTTCTTTTTTTTTCTATTCCTTTCCTCTGTAATTCTAGTGTAAGTGCTTTATAAAATGTTTTAAAAACAGATGGGCGTAGGAATAGGAAAATGAGATGTTGGATGTTGAAGAACACATGCGTATCTTCTCCTTTGTTGGATGTTGAAGAATACATGCATATCTTCTCCTTTTGTAATTTAAAGCCACAATTATTACCACCTACCTACAAGCTGAAGTCTGGTATAGAATAGTATAAGATCATGTTATTTCTCCTTCACTTGTGTATTTCTGTATCTTGGTCAAAGTTTTCATTCCCACGAGAGTAATGTGCTATTTGGAATTATTTTTGGTTTGAACTCCACAAAACAGAGGCAATACTTTCTGGATTTTTCTTGAAATATCCTCATCTGTCTAAAAAAATAATTTAGAAAAGCTGTTCTGTACCTGAGAGAAGGTATTTCTTTTGGTAGGACAGAGGTACAAAGGAAATTAGAATCTATGTCCTTTACCACCAAATAGGCCTATAGCTGGTATTTTCACTGAAACTTCTGTGTATTAGTTGCTGAAGGAGGATTCAGTCATTCAATATTTTCTTTTCTCATTTTTTTTAAAATATTAATACAAAATTTAACATAAAATAAAACCTTTTCTGATTAGAAGAATCTTTAAATTTAAAATTAGTTTGCTGACTGCTTTTTTAAACATGTATTCCTGATTTCTAGCTGAAAATACTTAAAAAATTTAAATAATTTTCTACTATTCAGGATTTTGAGCTTCTGTTTTCTAATTTTACCAAAGTGCTCCCTTTTTTTCATCTGTCTCCACACTTATATTTTTTTACCCATATAACACAAAAATTTGTAGAAAGTTTCTTCATCCTTGGATTTTGGGCAGCAAAACCATTAAGAAAGCCAACTAATCTCTTTTAGAGGGATAGCTCCTCTATGTCCGCCTTGAAAAGGCAGTGGGAGAGTGACTCTTTCTTCATCCTGAGCCTTTAAAACTTTTGAGGATTTGTCTGGACCAAAAGATTTCATTTAGTAGTGCTACATGAGCGTTTTGTTCTTTTTTATCTGAATGTTTTTCCATCTCAGAGGGAGGAAACTCAGAAACTCCTTTGGTGAGTTTGGATCAGCTGTTCCAGCCATGTTCCCTCCCAACGTCTGACTCTCACCCAGTTTACTGGCCTTTGGGGATGCAGGTGTTGAGAGGGAAAGCCTTGATGCTGTACAAACATTGCTCAGCCACAGCAAAAACATTGTGGTATCAATGTCACTTCTTTATCCACAAATGCAAAGCAGAGCACCATGCAAGCTGCTGTGAGGAAAGTTAACTCCATCCCAGCCAGGCTCAGTGCAGTACAGAAATTGCTCAGCTAATTGACTGTTTTAATAAAATGTTCATGAAGATGTTAGAGGTGTACCTGCAGGATGAAAAGGCACAAGGGATCACATGTTCACAACTGACTTTAATGAAACCTGAACCATTCTCACTTATTTGGTTGGAAATTTTGCCAAGTAAGGGTGATTATATCCTGCTTACCCAAATTGCTTCTCAACTACTTGAAGCATTTATTTATGCTTCTTGCCCTAGGCTCTTTAATGAAAGTTCCATGTTGTATTAATTGTGACCATGTGTCAGTGGGAATGTTTGGTAGAGCAGGAAGTAGCTGTGTGTGGAAAATTAAACAACAGTATTCTGCCTAATTAAAAATTGTGCATCTTGAAGGAAATTCTACAGTGCTTCATCTAATTAGACAGTTGTATTAATCCGTTTAACCAGAAATATTCATGCTAAGTATTAGATTGGTGACCACCAATCAGGATCTCCAGTATGTTCCAAATAAATAAACTTTTCCTTTTACCCTGTATGAACATGCTTCCCCAGCTCTTTCAAAACGTCTTATATGTCTTTTATAGGTCTACTAGGTTACAATTTTAGTCTGTAACATGTGAATTTACCTGACTGGATTCTTTTTTATGACAGTCCTCCTTTCCTGATAAGAGGCATGTCAGCACAAAGAAGGCCATTCTTTTGCTATTTCCCTTCTTTTCTAGTGTTCAGTAATAATAACTGAGGTGTTCAGTAATAATAACTGAGACAACTTTGGAAAATTTCTGTTCCTGTGACAAATGGTTTTTGATGAGAACAGAAAAAAATACTTCTGTCCTTAAGAACAAATACGTTTCAGCTTTTCAGCAAGCTCTGCAAAAATTGTTCAGGTTTGGCTATCTCACTGTAACAAAAGTAGTCTGGAATAAGTTTTACTGCTTCTCTTTACCAAAGTGGGCAAAACCCACAGAGTAGGTGCCAGCAGCATCTGACTCACTCAACTGAACAGAACCTGCTAAAAGACACTGAAAAGTAGAGAGGCCAGCACAAACCTTCATGTTTTTCCACAGCTAGACAGCTTCTGTGCTGAATGACAGGGCTAAAAGCCATTGTAAGTATCTCTTTTGAGTCTGCAGGGTCAGTCTCTGAGAGGTCACAAAAACATTGGACACAATTGGAAAGCTCCTTTCTTTCCCCTGAATCTACCTACCTGAAATATCTATGTGCTCCTGCGTTTCAGAAGACTGACTAATCAACAGGTTTTGCCATATCCCAGACTGAGTTTTTTCACCACTTTTCCTAAACTAGTTTCATTGAATGAAATGAATAAACTTTTATTCATTGAATAAAAAGTGCGTGTTTGCAGTAGCAGAGAAACACTGCCTGACCTTCCCCATTTTTCAGAGATATTTTAATGCAGAATCCAAGGATTCTGCCTAATGTAGGAGGACTTGGTCTTATTCAGGACTTGATCATCCAAGGAGTCTTTTGCAACCTAAACAATTCTAGGAGGAGATTCACAAGGAAGACACAGAGAAAATTTTCTCAATTGACTTAATGGGCTACAGTATCTTATTGTGATATGAAAACCAGAGTTCACATTCCTTCTGTTGACCAGGAAGAATGGAGATTCAATGAGCATCCAAAGTGTCCTTCCCCAAAGCACGAATGTTTGCTCTCCTCTCACCAAAAAAAACCCCCACAAAACAAAATAAAACAAAAAACCAAAAAACAACATTCTAGTAAAAGGTTTACCCTTAAGAATGACACTATATTTAGTAGGGAGACCTTGGAATTCCACATTAATTAAATTTAATTAAATTAGTATATTTTGATAAAGTATTTTTTTAAAACACTGCCAGTATTCTGGTAGTGGAAAAAGCCTGAGAAATTAGGGGAGTAGTGAGTCAGGGTATTCATAAATCTCAGTATAGGTTTTAAATACAGCAAGGACCTGCATGCAACAGTATGAGAAAGGAGTGACTCACTTTGAGCTCAGCAGTGGGGTGAAAAACCAGCTTTATGCAGCACCTGAGGCAGACAACTATCTTTTAATAACCTTTCATGAGGGTTAGAGATAGAACAGATAGAACAGAGGTTATTAAATTAAACTGAACCACAATTAAACAATTTTTGGTAGTCAAATGTCTACCTTTTCTAGAGTACATTCTAACAGTAGATTGCAAAGGGATAGGAGTTGGAATATGTGTTTAATTATAATACTTCATTTTAATCCATTTGCAATTTAATTTTGGAAAATGTTATTGCATCTTGGATCCAAAAATCTCCAAAGTCAACTTCAGCCCCAGCCACTATGTCTGCACTTTGAAGCCTTTTGAAGTAACTTTGGATTGGACCAAACTGACAGATAAGTTAAAACTTGGCTGCGAGCAGAGGATTTTTTTCTCCTTCAAACCACTAGTTCCTCCCTCAAGTCACTGAGAGCACTGTAAGTTCCATCTGTAGATACTTCAAAGGCTTCAAACAGCAGACACTGTGGCTATGTCTGAGGCTGGAACAGACAGTTCATCAGAACTGTTCAACAGAAAAGATTTTGCGGCCTCCAAGTGCTTCTCAGTGCATTTTAAAGAAGATTAAAATCACTATAAAATGGAAAGAAATGTGTCTGAGTCTTTCTCCCTTTTTCTTTGCAAAAAAATCTGGATTTTACAAGAACATCTGTCTACCTTCATGTCTACGTGATGCTCTTTCCAGTATAAAGTATGAAAATATCTTTAGACAATCAGCTTTGCAAAGCCAAACATCCAGTTCCAGAGCTCACTTGGTTTTGCCAGTGTAATTGGTTTACTATTCAAGTTTCTGGTGAAGGCAGTGTTCACTTGAAGGATAAAAAATTTAAACATAAACAAAAGGAACTGAAAAACACTCTGCACATGTAAGAAAAAAATGCAATAAAATAATTATATTTATATCTTATATTTCATAACTTCCTCTCACAATAAATTAAAATATTGTAAAATTATTTTCATTATTTTATATTTATTTCTGTTTCCAACTCAGACATAGGATAACATTGATGGCAGCTGGAAATTAAACTAGGTCTTAAAAACATTGCAAGTTTTAGTTATTGGAGTTTCTCTTCTAAGGATTTATTTCAAAGTATTACTCCTTGCTTACATGTTATAAATAAGATATTCTGTTTACTTCCAGTGTAGGATTTGCCTATACTTTACTCTTATATACTAAAAAATTATTTACATGTTAATGGACAAATTGCATGTTTATCATAATATAAAACTTGACTTTAAAATACCTAAGTGGATGTAAAAGAAAAATAAGAAAAATGTGAGGTTGATCTTCTAAGTACAAAGAGTCTTATGACCGAGCTGTTTTGTTAAGACACTACATCATCTTTCAAAGACAGTAATTTTTCACCTCCATTAAACCAGTCTATAGTTAGTTGTTTATAACTCATTATCAATACACAAATTATTTAATTATGTGGTTTAGTGCAGCTAATTTGAAGACAAGGTTAACGTTTTGTTTATTAATCCTGGTTTTTGCCTTTCTTAAAGTTACTCCTTCAAGCTGGGTGAAGTCTTTCATGCAGTGGCTGCAGGTGTGCTTTACTCAAGTGCTCTGTCCAAAATATTACCACTAACACAGGACATGTTGCAAACATTTACCAGTAAGATCCACCTCTATTTAAAATAAAAGTGTGCAGGATCAAAGTAGGGGAGTTTGTCACCAGAGTCCCTGGAGGGTTTTATATCCACATTTTTGAGCAATGACTTTCAGTCCAGGAAGATTGGAAGATGAGTCAGGGCATGGAACCCTTTTCTCAGCTGAGCAAGAATCCAGATCTGTCCTCTATGAGAGGATAGCTCCAAGAGGAAAACCTTCTACCCAGAAAACAGATATTAATGCCACAGTGCCCAGGTCAGAAGGAACAACATACCAGCCTCTGTCTGATGCTGATGTGAACTCAATTTTAGTGACAGAAGGTAAGACACAGAAGCTCATTGAGGACACCAGACAGCAGCAGCAATGGTAGCTAGATCCCTCCATGTCTCAGAGCAGGAATGGAGCTGAGGAAGCCCTTGGTCACCACCTGGGCAGCTTTACTTGCTTTACTGCTGTTCCAGTGGTGGTTCCTGCAAGAAGCACCAGCTCATATTTGAGCTGGCAAGGTGTCATTCTGCCCTGATACTCTGAATTGCTGGAAGTAGCACAAATTTGGGGGGAAAAATGTGAACTAAATACATTAACTAGATCTTCAGTGCATTGAATTATACTATTCAGATAACTCAATACCAAGGAAATTAAAAGTATTATTAATTGTGTATATTTTTGGGTAAGCATGGTAATAGGCCAAGTACCGTTGGAAGAATGAAAAGAGAGAATTACATTCAGCATATAAGCTTAGATAAGGAGTAGTCTGATTCAGACATAATTTAGGTATTTTACTGGTTGGTTTTTTGTAGCAAATTGTCAGCTCTACATAGTGACCTGAATTTAGTTTTGTTATAGTGAAGTCTTTTTGATTCTTGATAGTAAACAGGTTTTTGGAATGTCAGCTACGTGTGGCTTAGATGATAATGTAAAATTTGAGCACTGAAAAGGTTTCCAAATGTATCTGGATGTCAGATGTACTGGCAAAGACTTTGCACCGGGAAGAAATGCATTGAAAGATATGACCAGAGGCAAAAATTCTACACTAAAGAGGCTTCTGTCTACACACTGTATTCTCTCATTTTTTTCTGCTCCTGGGTTGAATCAGCATTCACAAAAGAAACTTATTTTTGGGCAAGGGGAGGTGTTTTCCTGTTCATCTCGGAACAGATAGAGGAAATAATTTCTTTATAGTCTGTCATGATATGGATACTGTGCATGCTCTACTGTCTGCTAAGATGGTCTTATTGCCAGTCATTGGACTTTGCAACTAGTTGTTGTTGCAAACAACAACTGCTGCTTGATACGAAGTTTATAGTGAGTTTATTCTGCTTGTATGGCTTCTAAGCAAAATGGACAAACAAAAATGGAGAATGAGAGAGTCTTCAGTATCATTTTACATTTGATAAAGCCAGATGTCCCTGATGCAGATGTGGTTCCTGTGTACTGTGTTTTCTGAGGATAAGATAAATATGTTTTTTCTTTTCCCATTAGTTCTTATTAATATTTTCCATACATAAAGCTATTAAGTGGATTACAAAAATTACATTGCTCCAGCATCTGGTGTGGAGAGATGGTTTCAGTAAGTAGAGAGGGCAGTGCAGAGTTATGCAACATAAAGACACAGAAATAAGGACACAGCAGGAATACTGCCACTATGTGGGTGATGAGAGGTGAACTCTTCCCACCTACCTATAGCAGGATATAAAAATCTTCAAAAAGGTAAAGAAAAGAAATCTTGCACTTCTAGTACTCAAGCAACTCTAGAAAAACAGATGAGGCTTATTGTCTCTGTGTTGCACTGCATTCAAGTTTATTTCACAGCAAACCCTGTAGTGAGCAGTGACAGAAAATTTTAGAAAACTGAAACAGACAAAATAATAACTGTTTAACCCAAGTGTTCTGAGTTTTCCTGTTCCTAGATTGATTTTCAGAGGAAAAACATATGTAGCAGGAAAAGATCCAAATATTGCCCTTATTGAAGGAAACGCTACAGATTGGGCTGAAGTATTCACCAAAGAAACCACACAGGGAAGGGCTACTATGAGCTACCACAACCATGGGAAGAGAGCTCTCCTTCATTTCCAGGGAATTCATGAAGACATGAGACTGAGTCATACGCATCTGCTGGTGGGAGGAGGGTTGGAATCTATAAGAGAAATTCATTTACAACAGGAACTACTGATTACCATCAGGTACACTAGATAATTTCAGGCAACACAATTATCTTGATAAATCTTCTGCTACATTTTTGCAGTGTGATACTATAGGCCTTCTGAATACTGTTGTCACATCCTGACAACTAAATTACCTGAAATACAGTATTAATAGTAGTCATGACATTCTGTAAAAGCTGGAAGTTGACAGTTCTTTCAGTTGTGTCTCAGTAATTTGCTAGGTTAGAAATGAACAATCTGAGTGTGCCTGGCTCCAGCCAGTAGCACATTGCTTAACCCCACTTGTTTGACCTTGTTTTAGCTTCAGTGTCTGCCACTTATTGCTGTGGATTCTTGCATGGAGAAATGAAATGCAGTTAACCCTTTTCTGGCTTGAAACCATCCTGTATTTTGGTTTTTTGCCTTTATTTTATTCGCAAAGAAATAAGCTGTAAAGTCAGTATTGCTCTTTTTTCCCCATTTACTGAGATATTCGTAATAACAGCATTCAGTTAGGAGCAGAAATTACCTCTTTTGTGAAAAAAAAATTGGTCTTCCATGGGTGAATTTACAAAGTCTTGGCTGACAGCAGTAGGAATACTACTTGACCACTTGGGCACGAACTTGCCATGGAAACCCTGACCTAAGCATAGGTTGCCGAAATCCTACTGTTCACTCTACCGTGGCAGGTGATGACCCATGCTGTCCCTAGTCAGCACAGGGCTATCCTGAGTCAAGGGTAAGTTGATTCAGACAGCTGTTCTGGACAGACCATTGTCTCATCTGGGGTATTATTTCAATGTCAGAAAAGTGCCAGAACCAGCACCAGGAAAGAAGCATACTCTCATAAAATGTGTTAATTGAAGTTATTCATACTTCATTAAAAATCCACTGGCCATTTTTTGAGAAGTTTGATAAGTTGGCAATACTTTGCGAGTTATATTACTCTGGAGTGATCTTAGATTTGCCTTTAAAGGAAAAAACTTTACAGATACTTAAACCTTAAAAGAAAGGGTTAGCTTTCTACTAAACAAAGTTATTCTTTCATGTATATTAATTGTTGTCCCCATAGGTAACTTTTTGCATTATCACACGGCTCTAGATAAATTTGCATAAAGTGAGGAAAAAGATCTAATCAAGAAATAACAGCCTATGGGCCCCTTCCATTATTCTGTTCTGGAGACTAATGCAATAGAAATTGGGATAATGCTATTACGTAATAGCAAGAGAATTTCTTGTTCTCTGAGCAGTGAATGATAGAGTCATGCAATTTATCTACAAGATTTTGTCAAGTGTAATTGCTTACACTTGCAGGGGTTTCTTCATGACAAAAGAAAAAGAGCATAAAATGTGAAAGGATTTGACACAAATATGAATGCAGCTAATATACACTAGTTTTGATGTTAGCTACATCAACGTATGCATCTGACAAGTCAGGCCCTACAGCTAGTACAAAGAAATCCTGAAATTGCTGCAGTGGCAGATTACCTGTTTTATAATTAGTCCAGACATACAACAGCTTTAGGTTGGCTTCATCTTGCTTTGTCACTATAGCATGTCATTAGGTATTACTTTCTCTAAAAGGAGGCCTTTTTCACTTTTCTTCTCCTCCATCCTTCTCCTCTATTTTTATGTCTTCAGCACTGAGTTACATTGAACATCTTCCAAAGCATTTTTCCCTCCCTCTTCTCCCATTAGGTCTTGTCATAGCCAGAAGTGAGATTTCAATTTTCTAATACACAGATTTTTCTCATGATTGAGATTGTATATGCACATATGAAAAATGCCCCAATTTCATTCCCTATCTATCAACAGTTCCCTTGATTTGTGACTGCATCACCATTTTAAGAGCTGAAAGCATTGGATATTTAGACATCCTGTCACAGTGATAATGTATTGCAGTGGGGAATATAATTCATATGGTGTTGCATCCTGCTTTATTATTAGGCTTCATTCCTAATGTTATGGGCATTCATTTGAATATTCCTTATTTTTAATCAAGGGTCTAAGCTGGAGTTTGCCTTTGGGTTCTGTATTTCTCTACTAGATTTTTCACTTTCAGCTGAGAGCAGCATGAATTATTGTTACTCCAAGAAGTAAGATTTGCACAGAGGTTGATGATTTTATTTCAGTGCTACAATATACACTGTGGCTGTTGAGTGCTAGAGACAATTTTATTTCCTATCACATATGATGGGAACAGAAGTGTAGTCAGTGTGAGAACTGACTCCACTCTTCAATATGTGCATTTCTGTTAGATTTTTGGAGATCTGGAGGCATCTACCAATTTTTAGTGTCAGTTCTTCCTAGGTAGACCTATAAAGATTTAACCTACCCTGACTTTTCCACTTCTTGAATAACATTTTCAGCATACACTGCTGTCTATTTGCGGATAGCTGTAAAAAGAGAAGGGAACATATGTCAGATACATTTACTTACTGTTCTTAGTGTTTTAATGAGAAATATCTATTGAAATGTTACAGATGCCTTCTCTTCTGGTTAGCACATCAGTAGGCTTTTGACCCCAGCTAGAAGCAGGACTGGCATCAAAATTTGCCATGGACATTGTGTAAATTTTCTTTAGTCATCTTAATAACTCCAGATTTAATTTATGTCAATGAAAGGGATTTAGAATAGAAACCTGCTGCTGTTGTTAGGCAATTGTCAAAATATGGTGTTATTATAGCATGACTCTGCTCCTGTCTTGGCACTTTCCATTATGATTAGAGTCCCTGTACGATCTTGCAGATATTTTCACTGAGCAGTCATACGAACGAGAAGGAATTAACATCTTACTGCTTACTTCTCCATTCTGTTAGCACACATCTTTTACTATTCTCCATTGAAAATGTTGCTTGGGAATTTATTTTTCTTTTTCTTTGATTGCATGATTTCTGTCAGATACTAGCTGGTCATTTGGAAAAATCTACAACTTGAGATACCAGGAAGAGATTTAAGTAAACCTTTATTTCCTTAAATACCTGATATTTTTAGAAAATCTTGAATATCATAGGGGAAATTCAGGACTTGACAAATAATGCAGGAAACTTCTCAAATTCTTCTGAATTCCCTGATGGAGGAAATGGGATGATTTGGATTGCCTTTCTGTATAGGAGCAGGGCCTCACTGTCACATCTGTAGATTATGTTTGTAGTCGGTCTGTACAGGATTAGACAATTCAGACCTCACTGAGACCTGGGTAGGTCACCTGCCAGGCAGTCCTTGGTATGAGGTATGGTCCAGCTGCCTACAGCCATGCCCACAGGGTGATGACTTCCCACAGTTTTGCTCAGTTGGTGCCTGTCTCTCCACATGGCATTCACTTGCATTTTTTCTGGACTATCTGAGTGCTGCACACATCACAGAGCCATTTCATATATTCTTGTGTGACTGAGTGCAGAACTGCAGTATTTTACTCCCAAGCAGCAGTGAAACTAAGAGTCAGAAAAAATGTTGAAAAGGACTTCTTAGACTACTGGTTTTTGCTGGCAGATAAAATATGAAAAAAAGATCTGTTGAAAAGTTATAAAATAATGTAGAGAAAACAGTCTCTCCAAGAGTCCTGCTCTGCTCCCCATATACTTCATTTTTTATCTTCTTACCTAATCTTTCCTTATTCTCTGCTTTATTTGTAAAAAAGATGGGAATAGATTTTTCTTGACATGAATTCAAGCTCCCCTCAGTCTGTTGATTCTCCTCCTTCATAGAGTATTCTTCACTCACTGTAATTGTGAAACAAAATGAAATTGTGGTTGGATTCAGATATGCACCAGCATCGTCTAACTCAGTCAGCCATAGGCAACATAATTTTTTCCACATGAGAAATTGGATTAATCATACAGCTCTACATAATTTAATTGAAATGCCCAATATAAAGGGTCTAGTTAGTTGTAATTGTGGCAGGAGCTGAATGTGATGTTTTCGGGGTCTGTGGGAAAATGAAAACACTTACACAGAGATCCTCTTCTTGTTAAGAAGCTGCTGTTCGTTTTCTCACCTGTGTAATAGTGGCATGTTCATGGTATCTATCCTCCAGGAGATTAAAATTAATGGGACATATATATTCCCCTGGGTATCTTGTAACAGCATTAGGCAGGATGATTCAGTCATTAAAGTTTCAGAAATCCAGTGTAGTAGCTAAAATAGAAAATATAGTAAGAAAGCTGAAATTTACTCTAATTTATATTTTCAAGCTAATGAGAGTTCTCTGTCTCGATAAAGAAAATTTTAAGAAGGCAAAATTAACAAAAGAGGGAAACCAAACTAATACACTCATTATACGCCCTTGCTCTTCCCTATTTTTCAAGTGCTGTACTGAAAAAAGGGAACCATACAGACTTAAATGTACACTTATTGAATCAGAGGGGCCACATCCAACTACTTGAAGGTGAGCTAAAATGCCCACTTTCTGTGTCACTTCAGTTCCATCTCAGACAAGTCTTCCAGTTTAATGAAAGCTTTGTTTTCAGTAGAGGTGCCTTATACTAGCCTCCTTCTTCTTCTTGTTTCATCACCATTTCCCCACACTTTTTTATTGTCAGAGAGATGAGGAAAAAGTTCTTCGGGGGGATATAGATTTGTTGGAATTTAGTATGTTGAGATTAGAGCAGGACAGTGCAGTCAGAATTAACTAAACAGATATTATATAGAAGACTTCTGCTCTGCTCTGTGACTAGAAGAGAACATCATCCTAAAAACAGTGCTCTCAGACTGGAGAACATACAAAGAAATTAGTTTCTTCCCATCAGTGGAAATTATGGATTCTCTTACAGTGATGCTTTAAGGGACTGATCTTTTAAAAACTGGTGAGTAAATGACACTTGTGCATCACTTGCTATTACAAGAATTTCAGTGGACTCAGATTCTGGGAAACATATATATTGCTGGTAATTATTGCAAATACAAAAAATCTGATTTCTTTACTGTGCTTTCTTTAGTTGATACTGATTAAATGGAAATTAATTAATTTTATTTATTTTTATTTGCTGTATTTTGGCCTGATGATCAATATGTATCTAGGTTTCCCTGTAAAACTTGATTATCTTTATAAACAGGATAGATAATATTTTTTGAAAAAGTCTTAACAGCTTTCTCTGTAATGTTTTGATCTTCTCAAAAAATTCATACAAATATTTTCTTCTCAAGTGAATCTTTTTACTCATTTGAAACTTTCAGTGAAGCAGAAACTTGTAAGTCATGATCTGACTGGGAAAGCTGGCAGTGGGGTCTTTGTCCCCCATTCATCCCACTATACACACTATACAATCACCTGCTGTGCCACCATCAGCTCTCACTCTTGGCTGGAGCTTAGAGCTCACTGTCTCCCAGTTTGTCCAAAACCAGCTAATGATCTGGATCATCCCAGTCATGCAGCAACTCAGTAAAGCATGTGATATATTCCTTGCCCTGATTTTCCACATCCTCTGTAAGCCAGGCTGCATCTGCCCCTCCTGTATTGCAAGAAGTGCTAAGCCCAGCAGAAACACTGCTCCAAAATTCTCTCATTCCTCACTTCCAAATCAAAAGCTGAATTAATTCTAAAACCCTTAGTAAGTCCAAAGCCTTTCATTAAGGCTTGAACCCTTCCTGCCTTAAGAGATACAGCTTTATACAAGAAGCTGAAAAAGAAACATGAAGATTCAAAAAACCTGCCTATAATACTAAGGAAAATTGATTAGCCATTTTCTGGTTGTACACAAATAAGGAGTCATTAGTGTGTAGTATAGCACATAATTCAGATTAATTACCTTATTGGTGTGTAGCACTCAATGAATAAGTCAAGAATTACATCCTAAAATGTGATTCTGGGTATCAATTTAGTCCTACCTTGACTGAGATTCATTTTGATTTTTTTTCATAGTACAGGTATTAAATTTCAATACTATTTTCTGCCTTTTTTTCAACCACTCTCTCAGTCTTGTTCATAGTACCAAACTTAAAAAGATAAAGGTATTTATTCAGAGTTTTTAAATAACTATTCCAGTTATATTTTCATGGAATGAAGATAATGCATATATTCTGATCAGGTTATTGGCAGTCGACCCCAGACGAATGTCACCATAGAGCCATCTGGTGCATTTTCCCTGCAACTTCACTGAAAAAGGTCTGATGCTACTCAAAAGTCAAGATTACATCACAGAATAAAAATAATTCTTTATAGCAGTCAATAGCATGGAAAATGGCTATTTCATATTTTTGTGGTTTGACAATGAAAGGAAAAAAAAAGGTGGAATTATTTACTGCCTTTAATATTTTAAGAAACAGAAATATTAAGAATCCTTGATCTAATCTGACCAGTGATTCTTCCCATATATTTCTCAGCTTTTGCACCTAGGGCTATTATTAACTTCTAATTCAGCTAGTACTATGCGTTTGTGAGAATTCATGACAAGGGAAGTGCATAATTCAGGTGCTGACATCCTTGATTTTTGGGTTTGGTTTCCTTTGTAATAGAGCACCTGGTGATGAGGTGGGGGGCTCATGTTTTGGGAAGGCTGGAGAAGACAAAATGAGACAAAATGAGTCTACGGATTAATACAAAGTCTACGGATTAATACATCAATGTCAGCTATTCTTACTTCCTATTTGTTTCTCTTCTGAATTGTAATTTTTTGTAAATAGGGTCACTGTCCTAAGGGTAAGAGTAATGCACAGAAACAAATCTATAGGGGTGTAAGATTCAAATAACATACAAATCACACAAGTTGTGCAGGTGATCCACACCTACAGTCATTGCAGACACAGTGTCATTTGTGCTGCTTTCCTAAATGAATAGAGAGAGCACCATCAGAGAAGACTGACAAGAACACATGCTAGAAAAGAAGGTCTGTCAGGGAGAAGCAGAAACAAAGGTTTTTGTATCATTAATGATGGAGTTTATTTAAGGGCCTGGTTTTAGTGTAAAATTAGGGAGAAAGTATATTTCTTCTAATACACTCAGAAATCAGCTTGGGACAATTTTGTTACTGTAACCAAAAAAAAAAAGTGATGTTTCCCTTTAGTCTAATTGGAGTCAGCTGCTGCCATGCTCAGTTTTAGAAGTTCATGCCATTCAGTGTGAGCCTCTTTTGCCATCTGCTGAAAATACTAAAGATAAGTCATCTGCAGTTTATTTTTGGATAGGTCATGTTAGGTAAATGGGCTGATGCTTCTTGTATGCCAAAGACTGAATATAATGCAAAAATAGGATGGGGGAATGGGAAGAGTATACCAAAATGAGGCACTCAACATTTTTTGAGCACTGTGCAATGAAACAGAACTATTTGGGCAATGCTTGAAACTAAGCTACTTCCCTGGCACCTTTGTGGCAGCTAGCATTATATATCTGGATTTCCAGTTTTGTGCATTTGTTCTGACATTGCCTGAAGGAGGAGTATGACTTCTCTGGGACAAAAGTGACATTATTGTACCTGAACAGCATGGAATGGCAGATGATGTCACTTCATGTACCTTTTCTTTAACTTTTAACAAAGGCTGGAAAGCTAATAATATGTTATTTTTTCCACTTACAGGAATACTGTACATTCCTAGCCTTTCAAAGGTGCATATAAACACAATTCAGCTCAACCTTGCATTTCATAACAATCTCAGGGAAAGGTGAAGAAATTGCAATGTGGCATCTGAAAAAATGGCTAGCACATTTAACTATTTAAAATTCTTGGGTTTTCAAAAATTGAAAACTATTTCCATATTAGTTCCTCAAACACTCTCAGTCTCTGAGCTTTCTGTATCTAAAATCACAATTTAGAAAAGTGAGTGGGAAAATTTGCATGCCTACAGTATAAATTTTCAAATGCCAGGTTTTCAGAAGAAGATCAGTTATCTGTATTGTTCAGGTCTTTTTGCATTTTATTTAAATTTGGAAGCTCAAAATCACTGAATGGTTAGGGTTGGAAGACCTCTGACTTCACCCAGACCAACCTCCTTGCCAAAGCAGGGTCACCTTGAGAGCGTGACACAGGAACGTGTTTGAGTGGGTTTTCAATGTCTCCAGAGAGGGAGACTCCCCAGCCTCCCCAGGCAGCTGTCCCAGTGCTCTGCCACCCTCAGTGTAAAGAAGTTCTTCCTCTTGTTGAGGTGAAACTTCTTGAGCTTTAGTTTGGGGCTATTACTCCATATTCTTTGGCTTTGGGCACCACAGAACAGTCTGGCACCATTCTCCTGACACCCACCTTTGAGATGTTTCTATGTATTGATGAGATCCCCTCTCAGTCTTCTCCAGACCAAACAGACCCAGCTCCTGCAGTCCCTCCTCATAAGAGAGAAGCTCCAGACCCCTGACCATCCTTGTGGCTCTCCACTGGACCCTCTCCAGCAGCTCCTTGTCTCTCTTGTGCTGAGGAGCCCAGAACTGGGCACAGCACTCCAGGTGTGGCCTCACTAGGGCTGAGTAGAGGGGAAGGGTCACCTCCCTTGACCTGCTGGCCACACTCTTCCCAGTGCACTCCGGGATTCCATTGGCCCTCCTGGCCACAGGGGCACGGACAGCTCATGGACAGCTTGTGATCCACCAGGAGTCCCAGGCCCTTTTCCACAGAGCTGCTCTGCAGGAGGTCAGCCCCAACCTGTGCTGGCACTTGGGGCTGTTCCTCTCCAGGTGCAGGACCCAGCACTTGCCCTTGAGGACCCTCTACCCAACTCTCCAGCTTAACAAGGCCCTGCTGCATGGCAGCACAGCCTTCAGGTGTATTAGCTAGCTCTCTCAGTTTTGTAGGACTCACAGGTAAGAATTGCATTCAATAACATGAGGTGCTATCACAGAGACCACCTATGCACCTTAAAGAGTGTCTCAGAGCTGCTGGCTCTGTGGTGTGAGGATGACTGTACCAGAGAAATCCTCCGGTGTACACTGATGGCCACATGAGAACAGTGGGACATGGCCTGCAGAACATCAGACTGGGTAAGTCACGGAGATTAGAATGATAAAGCAAGGTGTGTTGAGAGATCAACTGCACTGAAAAAAAGCTTTAAAAAAAAAAAAGAATAGGATGAATACTTTCACTCCACTGAGAAGATGAGAACTATTTAATATGTTTGTGGGCATCCCTAGAATAGATTTTTAATCAACAATTCTCATTTACTGGAAGAGTGAGCCTATGAACAGTCTAATACTACTGAGTGACATTATGGGCCATTCATCTGCTTAACTTGTCTGAAAATTTGAGCCACCAGTGAAGAATTATTATTGATTTTTCAGGCTGTCTTTGTTAAATGCCTGATATACTGTACCACTCTCTTATTCCACTCTCCCTCCATTGTCACTGATATCAAAATGAAACCCACCTATTATCAAATCAATCATGCCTGATAAAACTACTCAGAGTAAGATGATGTGCATCATATTTACCCACTGAGACTGAAAGATGGAATTTCAATCTCTCAGAAAATGTGCATTTTATTTATTTATTGCTTTTGATAAACTGGGAACTACTGCAGCAATTAATTCAAGCTATTTAACTGACTACGAGGCAGGAACTTTTGCCTTGTAGTTGAGATGTTGAACTGAGTTGAATGGTTGTCATTTATGCTTCTGGTTGTGGCAAATGCTTCTCTTGTAACTTTAGCAAAAGTGATCAATTTCTCTGGACCACAGCTCTGGCAATAAAAAATTAGCTACACATTGTCTGTAACTTAAAAATAAGGACAAAACACTACTTTTCATGTGTAGGTAACTATGCAGACAGATAGGAAATAAAGAAAGTTGAAAAAGCCACAGTTAAAGAAAGAGATTTTGTCATAGAAAATAAAAGAAAAATGTTACAGTATTTGCATGTGTGCCTGGGGTTCACCAGTCAGGAACAATTCCCAGAAATTATCTTAGCAGTTCAGGCAGAGAGAGTGAGGTGGAAATTTCACATTGGGTGTCTAATGAGCAATGAATTTCCAGGCCATCAGTACTCCATCATCTTTGGCATAGTAAAACCTCAGAAAAATAAAAGGCCCAAAAATCTTCAGGAGTCTGAACAAATGTAAGAAGGAGAGAAAACCTTCTTCCTGAGTTTTCCAATTGACAAAGACCTAATCTTGAGTATGGAATAGCTTATTGGCAGATGTAAGTAATAGAAGGGAAAAAATGCTTATTTCATTGAAGACCTATATTTACTCTAAAGGACTTGAATTTTTCAGTCTGTTTCACATGGTCTTTATGTCAAAATCTGAACTTCAGAGTTTTCATTGTTTGGGTAATCTTAGGACACGTGTCCCAAGAGAGCACTTTCTACACTGTCTGAAGAACAGAGAGAAAACCCAGCAGTAAACTCATGTCTCCTTCGTATGCCATGTTATAAATAGGAGTATCTGATGAAAGTAAAACAGTAATGACTGTTGCAGAATATCCTAGGAATATTCTGTGTCCAAAAAAATCAATTGTAAATCTATTGTTAAAAGAAATACAACTTTCTTTAGTAACTTGTAAAATCTTTTTGGCAGAACTGTTTGCAATATATCAGTTGTATCAGGAGATTTTGTCCTTTAGGTTTAGATTTTTCCAAAGATTGCTGACATATATCCCAAAATACTTCTATTAAACTAATATTTTCAGAAACTTTTTGCATTTTCTATGTTGGTTTGATTTATTCAGATTTCTGTGAATAAATATGGAAAATATTTTCTCAGCAACAGACCTTTTATGCATTATTTTCTGCAGCCTCTACAATGAACCAGTCCTCTCAGCTAGTTGTTTCCATTAGCAAAGTTATTTGAACTCCAATGTCATAAATAAGCAGTGCCTACATAAAAAGACATAACCAAATATATTTTTAAGGCCTTTGTTTCTTTTACCCTGCAATATTGCCTGGCATGTAGAAGGAGACATCCTCTTAAATCAAATTATCTCTTCCACTTCTATTCACCTGATTTTTCTTGCTGAAATGAAATACACATGACTTTGTCCCAGTCTGTCTCTGCCACATATTGATTTGCCCACAGCTGTTTGGAAGAGCATATTTCAGTCTTTTAGTGAATGGACCATTTCTGAGGTGTTATGGGCTCCTAAATAATAGTTCACTTCATTTAGCCTGAGAAGAAAAAAGCAGGTTGGTACCTGGATGTAGATGAGATGTCTGAAGTCCAGACAGCAGCTCCATCTGACTCAGCTTGTTCTAGGCTAAACCAGGACAGGATTGCCAGGGTGTTGAGAGGAAGATCTTGTTCCTGATGGGTTTTCACATTATTTCACGGCAGAATGTGACCCAAAGGTTAGGTGGAAGAATTAGGTCCCTCTTGGATGACCTCTGAGACCAGAACTCTCAACATTTACCGAATGAATATGACAAGTCCAGGGAATTTATCAAAGAACACAGGCTACCTAGGGAAGTAATTGAGAAGTACTGTTATGAATATTTTCACTACCCAGTCATCTATACCCTTCTTTTCCTATGTAATTCATATTTTTCGTTGTCCAAGAAAAGCAGTTTGTTTATAGATTCTACGTTTTTTCTAAACTACTACATGGCTGCATTTTAAGCAGATTACACCTTGTAAGCATTGTAAGGCAAAAGGGAGAAACTCATGGTGCACATGTAGTATTTAAATAGAACTTATATGTTCACAGGGATTTATGAATAATTTTTCTCTCAATAAGGGGGAAGAAAAGGTATGAATTCATACTAGACCTGGAATATATATGTATATATATCAATATCTTAAAATTATTCTGACTGTATATACTGTCTAGTCATTGTCTCCATGAGCAAAAAGCTATTTATTTTACACATTTGCAAGAATCAAAATGATTGATACAGACAGAATAATCTCAAAATTTCATGGCTAAATACTCTCTTCTGCAAGAACTCTGAGACAGTATCTATTATCTGAACGTTTACAAGTTTACTGCGCTAAATTGCTAGGTTCCTGATAACACTTTTTTTTTTTTTTTAGCTCAGGAGGTCTGTCCTATTATGATCAAAATGTCTGTAGGAGAGTTTCTTCTGGAGCATGAGATATTATGTCTAACAGAAGCAGTAAGAAAAAACAACAATTCAATAATGCTCTTCAACTACTTCTGAACCAAAAAAAAAAAAAAGGCAAAAAGCCCCCCAAGAAACAAAACAAACCCAACTCCCCCTCCCCATAAGTAGAGAACCTGGGGTAATAACATTCATTGTTAATAGGAGCAAATATTTCAGTTCAGGCAAGAATTTTTTCTTCTATTAAAATAGAAGCAAAAAATGTGAGCATGAATTTGTGCACTTTCTTCATGGCTTTATATAGTACCCCAACAACTTTTATTGTAGAATGGTTCAGTGGCAGCATCAGAAGGACCAGAGTCACTAGGGAGCTGTTCTATTGTGGCAGGACTGGAGTCAAACTTGGGAAGTAACTGAAAATCAGAAAGGAAATGGATGAAATTTCTAGTTCAGTGAAAGCAGCCCTTTGCACACTCGTATGATGTCCTGTGCTCCCTTTTTATTCTGGAAAGACATTCTGACTGGTTTTTTCCAGAATAAAGAAAATCGTAAATACGGAAACTCACAATCTGAATTTTCCTGTCTCAGTGGTCCTGAATATATTTCTTAACCTTTTCTCCCTCCTGTTCCCTCATTTATAATGTTCAGATTTGCAAAGACTTTTCAGTGTGTTAATCTTCATTTAACACTGATCAGAGCAACCTCAGAGGGGAAAAATATTCTCAGATTATGTAAATTCAGTATAGCTCTGCTGCTAGCGTTGTACAACTGCTGACACTCTGGGGCACAGAGATCATAAAACACTGTGTTTGTAAAAACAATGCCAAACCATGGGTTTTCATACTTCAAAGGATTTAAATCGCCACATAGAAATTGCAGCTGCATCAAAAATAGAAGGAACTGCAGCTGAACTAGCCCATCTTACATGGTAGTACTTCCATCTTCCTCATATGCAGCTTACACAAGTCGATGTGCCTATGGGCCCCCTTTGTGAACACACACCTACCCGTGGGTTCAACACTAATGTTTAACTAACAGATGAGTAAATAAATAAGCCTCTCCTTCTGAAAGAATTTCAACCCTGAATATTTCTGTCCACGTTTTACAAACACATTGAGAAAACTAATAAATGCATTAATTACATCAGTCCAGAGAGGTCCAGCCATAGTGGCATGATGAAGCCATGATATACAAAACATAGCATCATTCTTTCCGTTCCCATGCTGAAAGTTGCTTTCCTCTGTAATGACAGGTTGAGAAGTACTCAGCTATTCTTTGAGTCAGTTGTAGAAACCAGCAGGATAAGACATTAACAAGCTTAAAAGGTATTACCTGTCTAGCCCTACCAGGAGGTTTATGCTGACTGTAGGGGTTTCACATATCTCTTATACTTTCATGAGGGAATTAGTTAAAATTGCCATAGTGGAAAGTATTTGATTTAGATTAATCTGGATTTCTCAAGCAGTGGAGACTCATTACTCTGGCTGTTCTACCCATACTGCCCTTAATGCTCTAACTATATACTCAGGAAAAAAGCCTTCAGTTTAAAGCTCTTGATGGATAAGTAAAATGGATCATTATTATCTTTTCAAGAAACCTTTAAAAGACTTAGAAGTACAAACAGAAAAATATATGTAAGTGATACATACCTCCAGCGTTCAATCTGGTTGTACATCAGGTTTTTACCTTCTCAGGTGACAAAATTTCTCATCCTGAGAGAAGAAGAGTGCTTTGTGTTAATCTTTTCACCTAAGAGATAGCTCTGATAATCTTAATGTTGGTGCAATTCATGTCTTGTTTCTAGCATGACTGCATTACATGAGGTGGGATGTCCTAGGAATGCCTCAGTTAGTGTACCAAAACACAGTGTGTTTCCATGCTTTTGAACGTTCTTAGTGTGCCTCTTCAGTTCTGCCTGTAGATACAAACCAGAGATCTTTCCAGTCATTAAACTGTCAGATCTATTAATGGGGACATACAGGAAAGTGAGAACTCTGGTGCCAGAAGCCCTCTGTGACTGTAAGGATAGGATATTCCCAAATCTTTTTTTTTTTTGGAAGGTGATGTCAATCAGACAAGCTTTATGATGGTGATGCAAGGGTGAGTGTGCGATTATGCTTTAATGTCTAATCTTTCAGCCATGCTGGCTGCTAAATCCTGCCATGGAATAAAAATATCTGGGTTGTTCATTTGGACTGTGATTTGGGTTCTATTCTCAAATGTTTTAAAGAAACAGGCATGTGAAGGGAGCAGGCATTTCATGATATTGAAGTCTTTCAAGTGATCTAAAACACTAGATGTTTATCCTTCTTTATGGATTACATGCATTTCTAAGTTATAAGATACCCATTGATCTTGCTGAGATGTTTTTTAAAAACTATCAGGATTATTAACAGATCAGAGAAAGCTTGACATCACCAGCCAATAATTCTTGCAACTGTATATTTATAAGCTCCTCAATACTTATATCTTAATGTTAGAATTATCTCCAATACTGTGATTCAGAGGCAGATGATCTGACAGAGGAAGCTACATTTTAAAAGTGCTATCAGAGATAATGTGTGGAGTCTTGACCTGATTCAATTAGAGCTTTGCCCTTATGTTACCCAAGGGCATATTATCCAGCATTTATAAAGACATTGGCTTGGATAAATGAATGAGAAAAAAAGCACTATTGTTTACTCAGCAGGAGATGGACTGTGGAAATGGCTAGATTACCCTCTTGTACAGACACACAATATTATAACCTCATGCACGCAGGCACACACACACACACATACACATAGACAGAAGCACAGTACACATACACAGACAAGCACACGCATAAAACCTTAACAAAATCTCTTCAAAGTCATCTCCATACCAAAACATCATATTTTAAAAATGAGAGACAAAGCTGGGCAATTTTGATTTTTCTTTTTTCCCTTTTGGATGCAAAACCCGGACCCATTTTCGGTGGTTTATATACATGTAATTAGCAGTTTAATTTCCTCAGAGGCTAAATTAGCCCGATGAATTTATTTAATAAAGAGTAAGATTTAGTGCCAGGGCTGCGGCTGCGGCTCAGGCTCAGCTCTGCACTGCCCTCTGCTGCCTCCCTGGCCGCGGCCAGCCCGAACTCGGACACGAAACCCCGGCCGGGGAACTGTCCGCGGGAAAGCCTGAGGAAAAAACACCACTCATCCTAAAACCTCATTTACCGAGGACACATACCTCGCTTTTTTTACTTTCCAGTCACCAGAAATGCAGCAAACATTTTTGTACCCCCATGTTTTGTTTCTTTTTTTTCCCAGCAAATTCCTAGATTGTACTCATTACCATATTAGCCTTGTAACAAACTCTTTCACACAGGTTAGTTCAGTAATAGATTGTATCATGTGCTTGTACATAATCCATGAAGCTTGAGAAAACGATGTCACACAAAGCATCATCCATCATGCCTGAAGCAATCTGATAACTCTTGGTGTGCCTCGTTTTCTGTAAAATCTAATTCGGGAATTATACAATATTCTGCTTTAAAATGTCTTTTAATAGGGGTAAACTAATTCATCTGTTGCAAAGGAGGGACATCTTACACATCCACCTTCAAAGCTTCTTTTGCATCTAATGAAATTTATAGAGCACCTTTTTTATAAGCAGCCCAAAATGCAGGGCAGACCTGATTATATATAAATGATAATAATCCTTGATAATATTAATGGCAAAATTCAAAATTATTAAACCTCACAATATGTCAGATTACTGTGTTCTGATTCATTACTTTCTTTGTTGTTTAAATGCACCCTCTTCTGTTGCAGAAGACAACACACAGAGCACAGCTATACAAAAAGCAGTATAAAGAATAAAAAATAAATAAATAAAATCGTATGTAGCATAATTGCAGAGGGAATTTTAAAAGAAGCAGAAGGTAATGAGCCTACTGGAATTTAGCCAGAAATAATAGCCCTTTGTTTCTGGTGTACTTAAGGAACTACAGCTGGCATCACATTGGCTAATAAGCACAGAAGCCTGGCAGGAAATGAGATCAATTAATTTGAAGAATTGTATTCTGACTAGCTAAAGATTCAAGGCCAGACCACATCTTTAGATCTGCACAGTGAGGGACCCTATAGAAACAGAGAGCTAGCTTCTGGCAAACAAAACAGCCGGAACCGTGACATCCAGCACACACGTTCCTGCAGTGTTTTCACTGGGCTGGAGCCATGGGTATGGAAAGACTCCATGGGAAATTGGGAACCGTGATTCCCTTTTTAGCCTTGAGCAGTATAAAGCAGGCATCAGGTAAAAGGTACATGTGGAAGCTATTTTCTGCATGTGGAGAACTGAGAAAAAAAAGACAAAAAGTCATTACAGAAGAAAAAATTCTTCATGGTTACAGTCTTCTTCTTTTGACAATATATTAAATATTAATCTTGCCAGTTATGCAAATACAAATCCAGCTGTCTTGATGGAAGAATTTTACTCCAGCAAGTATACCTCACAGGCTTTTCCTCATTTCTTGATTTTTGTGGGAGATTGTGGTCTGATCTTCACTAAAGCCAAGTATAAATCAAATAGCTCTGTACATCTCTTTCAAATACACAAACAGAAGAAGATGGCTCCAAAGACTTGAAACAGCTGGTCCAGAAAATTAATCAACATGTCTCTAAGAATTTCTCACTTTCTACTGCTGTTACTCCACTCTACCTCTCAGCATTGTTCTTATGATCTCCCCTGTTCGAGCCTAAGAGCAAGAGGTAGATAGATTCCCACATTTTCATGGCCATCACACCTCTGTAATTTTTTCTTTGGTAAATGAACTACAGAAATTTATTGTCTCTTTAAATGAGGAGATAAAATCTAACTGCTATTTTCCTCATCTAGCAAAAATAATTCAAATGCAGTGCACTGTTATGCAGCTCCATTATTCTCTTTTCTTTTGTAGGAAATTGACCCTTGGCACCTGTATTTGGGTTCACTTATGTTTGAAAACAATCTAGGAGCTGAACATTGCAAGGTACAAGGATCTTAGTCATCATATTGGGGAGCAGCCAATAGGTTTCTATGCACTTATGTCCAAATTTTTTTTGCTAAGTGTGTCAGGAAATTATGCATGCTGAGAGACAATGCACTGTTTCTGGAAGCTCTGATTCTCTGTTAAGAGTCAACTTAAAACAGACAATTTGGCAAGATTGTCAGATAGTGCTATCTGGCTAATATGTGGCAGCATCCTTGAAGGAAGAATATGGAAAATAAATGTCACCCACTTAAAACTGCTGTGCTGCCTCGAGAAAGCAGAATCAGATGACAAATGCATTATTGTCAAATGTGGGAGATGCTGTCTTGTAAGACACTGTGTACAGAGAGGAAAGGACGTGAATGAAAGAAGTAGATTTTTTCTTGTTGTGCCCCAATGGTTAGTATTACATCAGCCAGAAAGATCCACTAGATCATCCCAAATCACCTCGTCCTCTATCACACATTTCAAAACATTATCTTGTTATCTATACATTGAGTATATTAATATTTGTCTAATGAAAGTATAAATTGTGTTTTGGCAAAAGCATAAATCACCTTGGCTGTTAGAAATGTATAATTTTGGGGGGTTTTAAAATTACTTCAGATCCAGCCATCAGTTCTTGTTTTGCATTTCTCAAGTAGGACATTTTCTCACATAGGAGATCCGAGGACCTTGGATCTCTCCCAAAGTTGAGTTACTGAAATGCACAGGGGCCAGACACATTCCCTATTGCACACAATTTAAAGACATGCTGCCCCTTCTACTCAAATTGAAACCAAAATGTCACTTCAATATAAAACTCAGTAATTTTCTGAAGTTGGTCAGGAAACTCTTCATTTTCTTGGCTTTTCTCTCACAATTACTTACACTTGTGCAGTCAAATCATCCTCTAGAAGCACTATTTTAAAGTATTTGTGTGGCAGTACAAGAGTTCTTATTTGGTCTTTACTGTTCTGTGTGGTGGCTTTTTAAGGCTTACAATATTTTAGAGAGGACACTAGTGCTATGAAAATGTTTTCTCCTTCTGCAAATTCACTCTGACAGCTCTTAGAGCCAGGCATTCTCAAGGTAAGTTTCTACCATCTCACTTCTGTTGATTTTAACTGGAATCGTGCAGCAAAAACCTTGGTGGATTTATCTCAGTAACTCTAGACATTTGCAAAGTGTGTGTGCATGTGCGCGCGCGCGCGTGTGTGTGTGCGTGCATGTGTGTGTGTGTTTGTGTGCATGTGTGTGTGTGTGTGTGTGTACACCAGGCTTAGTTCTCTGGTGTTCTTTTGCAGTACCCATAGAGAAAGTGGGTACATAGAAGGAGCAGTCTTTCTGACCTATCTAGGCCTTCACTAAAACGAGATAGACTCAAATGTTTTCCTCTTCCCACTCCCTATACAAGGATGATGCTCTGGGTGGAGGGCATCCACCCCATAGATGCCTCAGGTTAGATGGTGTCACTGCTTCCATCCCACTTAGAATTACTTACAAACTGCAATAACCTTACTAGAATCCAACCTCTTTAGGCCACTGGAGCAGGCAAAGAATTCAGGGATCAATGGCTGGTAAAATCTTCTTTGTTTCATGTAGTGTCCTAGGGCTGAAAGATTGATGTTGAGTTTTCCAGTATCACAAGTTTTCCCCTCATCTGCACTTCCCCTGCAGCTCATCCGGATTGGAAGTAGTCGATTAAGATTTCCAAGTTCCTGACACTGAGTGGGGTTTGCTGATGCTATCAGAGTCCATCAAGGACCCTCATTTGAAAGCAAAGAGGAAGATTGTGAAGAACACTTTACAAGGCAAAAACGCATTCCACACTGAGAAAAACTACTAGGAAAAGAGATTTTTTTTCAGGATATTTTCATTCTTTAGGAACTGGATTTAGAGGGAGATGAAAGATCACTGGATCACATAAATCTCTTTCTGAAGCTGACAGAGGATTGGCTCTTGGAGCTGATTCAGGAAACACTATGTATTATCCGTACTGAAAAAATTAGAGACAAATAAACTCTTTCACTATCTGTCAACAAAACTCTTTTGTGTGTTTACTCAGATGGGAAAATAAAAAACCCTACTGGCTAGTAATAATCCTTAAACTGGAACTAAATAAGGAAAGGCCCTTAATTTCTGCATCATATCCAATAACAACAAAAATCAGCTGTTACTGCAGGTCAATAAGAAGACCGAATGTAAAGAAGCTATTAGAGTGGTATGTGTGCTTCTTGGTCAGGGTTCCTTTAAAGCAGCAGTTTTTCTGACTTATCCACATGGCTGTGTCATAGCACGTCAAACTAAAGTAGGTTTGAACTGACCTGTCACAAAACAAGTTACATAATTTGTACATAAAACATTGATTACAGCATAATCAATGTCTCAAACAATGGATCATTATATGTACACAGTACTGTCATAGGGACTAGAACAGTAAAGTAAAATTACACAAATTGCCAGTTTGGAAATAAAAGTGCACTTTTTCAGGTCTCGTCCTTTGTTCCCACAGAGTATGCAGAGTTTATTCTTTTCACAGGACAGATCCAGAAAGCAGACAGATGAGCCCTGGGTAAAACTCTACAGCAAACTCTTCTTGTTAAACTGTATTCAGGGATTGCCTGTCTCTGCTTTGCATGGTACCGCACAAGGCAGTGATGACTTTATTGCTCTGAAGGAGACCATTACCAACAATGGCTGCAGCTCTGCCATGGGCGAGAAATGGAATTTCATTATAACTGCATTCAAAGGTATTTCAATCAGCACTGATTGCTGCCTCTTTTTAAAGAAAAAAAGAAAAACTGAGCAGATTCAAAGGTTGTGGGAATCACACCCCATGATTTCCTACTGCCTGGTCTTTCTTCTTACAAAATCAGTGCATGCGCTCTCCTGCTCATCTTTTGGCAGTGTTACCATGCAGCCTGAAGCATTGAAAAGGCTAGATTATGTCACATAATCTAAAAGAGTTAAAAAGCATATATTTGGGGTTGATGGGGTGGGGGTGTGGCCCTTTTTTTTTTGTTTAAATCAACATTAAAACAAGGTAAAGAAATTTAGCTGTAGAGACAGGTATCAGCTGGACAGGTTGACTTTTTGTCCATAAAATCGATTCATGGTATTTTCCCTTCTCCTAACTCACTGGCATGCCTCTTGCTGTCTGAAGCACCACATTAGGGAGTGATGTTAGTCAGACTACTCCTACCTCTTGCTCTTTAGCCTTTTAGTCTGAGGTGCAAATTGTGGTGCCTGTGTTTTGGAGGAAAATATTTCCTTTTCAGGCTGAAACTGGACTGAAATCACAAAAGAGCCCCTACTGGGTGTGTGACATTGTCACACAAGTGGCAGTGTCTGCCCTTAAACTGGCTTAAGTTTAATCTACACGTGCATGAATTAAAAGAATACTATAGAGTTCATCAGTAGGTTTTCTAACATTGCCCAGACATATTTGGACAGACATACTTGGAACAAAAATAATTTTACAGGACTGGTGTTCAGCCTATAAATATCAGTCAAACATTCTCTGTAACAGTGACCTTAGACATAAAAACTGTGATAAATCTTTGGCTTTTCTGTTCTTTTCTGGGTAAATAATTCTTAAATACATCCAAAAATAAGGGAAAGGAAAAATATGTATATGAAAACTTATACATACCCGTGCTTGGATTCATGTATACAATTACAATTTTTAATTTTTTTTAATATATCTCTCTAAAGGCAATATTGCTACTTTATAGGAATGAAAGTCCAGAATTATTGTTCTTTCACATAGAAACTGAATTCAGTTTCCTCTTAAGGTCTAGATATAAGAAAACATGAAGATCACTCCAATCATCTTCCTTCATAGATACATCTTCTTGATTAATTTCTCCACCAAACAGCTCAGTGCATTCCATCCCTTGGCCCTACCAGATGTTAGTTGCACGCTTTGTCTATCTAAACAAGTGTTATCAGATTCCAGGTTGCTCTTCTCATTGCCTCATTGTGTATACAAAAAGCCAGTTATGGCCTTTTAGGACACTTCAAAACCAAAACTGCAGGAATAGGTGGGAGACATATTAGCAGAATTTTCTGGAGCCAGGCAGACACTGAGATCAATTGGATTGGTCACTGCGGAAGCAGCAACCTGGCCTGTGGAGATTTGAAAAGAAGTTACTCAATTAAGATGTAATGGCCCTCCAGCCTCCCCAGACTGTGAATGAGAGCAGACATATTTACAATCACAGGGCATAATAAAACTCTATTCAGTTATATCAAATTAGTGGGCCTAATTTAGCCAGCAACATCCTGATTAGGTGCTGTGCCTCTGTGTGTATGTGTGCGCACGTGTGTGTGTGTGTGTGTGTTGGATGATTTATAATAAGATCAGTAAGGACTGTCAAAAGAGATTTTAAAATGACCTTGCAGGGGGGACAAGGGTGGAAGAGAGGGATACTGAGATTTCAGAAAGACAATTGTACTGCTTTACTGTGAAGTATCACAGTGAATAGAGGTGAAGAAATATTACATTTGTCAATGTGTTTGTAGGATGAATTATCTCACACACACACTCAGACACAGACATGCACATACGCACATAAAGAGGACAAAGTTCATTTTCCATTGAGAGCTTTTGTTATGGTAGGGTTCCTCATCACCATTTAATTATCCTTACAGAGGGATTTACCTTTTTTAAAATAAGTCTTATTTATGCTTGCAAGTACTGAAGAACCATGTAAGTGCAGCAAAGTGGAATCCTCCATTTATCCAGAGGTCAGAGATGATTGTAGGCAGGTGGTCCAATTACTTCAGAGAAAACCTTTCTCCCCTCCATACCTCTCCCCACCCCTTTCTATTCAACCAGCTCAGGAAAAAACAATAATCAGAAATTTAACCCAGAGCTGCATAAACGAAGCTGTCAGCCTATTTGCTTCTGGAGAGGGCAGCAGTACAGTGCACAGTATAAGTCTAGTGTGTTCATGAATCCAAAACATATATCATTGCCTTCATAATACTGCAAAGGCAGGGAAGAAGGGTTTTTTAGCCAGGAGAGCAACAGCAGCAACATCTCAAAGGTGAGGGAGGTTAGAACAGATTATTTTTTGTCACCATGACTCCACTCTTTTTGCTTTTCCAACCATTCATGACATTTCTTTCCTTGATATGTGCCCTATCTCCCAAACTCCTGGCCACCCTGAAATTTCTCAGCTGACTGCCCAAACCCACTAGGTGTGACACACTCCAGAAAGGGCTTTCCATGCTTGTTAGTTCCTTCTGCTGCTGTAATCCTGCAAAGGAAATATTTTTACAGGGCAGTAATGCGTGGCAGACTTCACCTTCCCTAAAATATGGATGAGGAATGGTTTCAGTGATTGAGCACAAAATGAAAAAGCCTTTATACCAGTTCCCCCAAAGGGAGATTATCTTCTATGCCATTGTTACAGCACAGTAAAAACCAAAACAAATCAAAACAGTACTTTATATCAAATACAGCCTTTTTAGGGTAACAACGTGCATACTGTCAGCAGTTCAAAAGCTAGACATTGTGTCATTGTTATTTTTTAGGAAGCTATTTTTACCATTGCTAATTATTGTTACTACTACTACTACTATTGCAGCTTTGCTAAGCAAATTACAATCTTCATCTGTCCTTGGTCTAAAATTTCCTGAGGATTTGAGGCTCTGCTTGACAAGCTGATAACAAATCTATCACATAGCCAGACAATGGGTTCAGGTCCACAGGCACTAACAGATTTGACTCTAACCCTCCTCTGGTAACCCATTTGCCTTCACCAGGAAGTGACATCTGCTGCTTGTGAGGTACTCATACTCTCTTTGAGCAGAGATGTTTATCCTTGTCAAATACATCTGAGGTGTGTCAAAACATACTGTGTATGATCCAGTCCCAGATACAAAAAGTGATGGGAAAATATGACGAAGTCAGGTGATTCAGAAGGCAGAAGAAACTTCAAATTAACAAAGTTCAGCTGATTTTACAGGAATTGTCATGGTAGAGAGAAGATTTACAAACTTTCTAGGGATAATAGTGTGAAATCACACATAATTTAGGGAACCCCTAAACAAACCAACAACACCATTCTTACTTTCTACATGATCATTTCAGCCCAGCTGTGCTGCACCTAGTAGGTGACCAAGCAAAGCCACACAAGCAGCAACAGCAAGAAAAGCTGGAGCTGAAGAAACTTTTGAGGTCCAAGTCTTCTCTTCCCAAAGCATTCATAGAGTACTGGTGAATTCCAGTTCATGTCAAACTGAGTGATTTATTTTCCCTCCATTGTGAGATTTGTTGTCTAAACAGAATTCTACCTAGAGTGAATAGGTGACATCACTAATTGCATAACCCAAGGTGTTCCAAGGTGTGGAACAACTAAGTTGAAAGACTGTCAATAAAATTCAAGGTTAGATGTCTGCAGCTTGCATTATTATATGCATCTTAAATAAGAAATCATTGATATCAAGCCTTGTATTCTTCTCCTTGCTTGCTAGAACTTAAGATAAGCACTTCAAAACTTCTAAAATAAGCAACCAGGTGCCTAAAAATATACATTTCAAACTATTTCTCTCCCAGATTCAATTCCAGTTGAACACAATAAACTACCTGAAAACAGATCCTTTCAACTTCACACTATTTTAATGTCTCAAGCAACTTTTATACATGCACTAAACATTCACCCTTTTCCTCTTCACCTTTCTCTGGATTGTAATTCTAAATGAAATATTACTTTCATAGAAGATGTATTCTGTGTAAAAAATTTAGTTACACACATAGGAGTTTTTAAAGATATTTCTTATACTAAAGAAAAATTATTTAACATGTATTTTAGTCATTACAATTTTAATTATGTTATTCCATAGCTTATGTTTAATAATAAAAACTCCCACTACTATTCATCTTCTTCATGCCTTTAATCCTCTGTAACATGGATGAATTACATATTATTCCTTTCCAGAGAATATGTGGTGATATCATATTCGTATTTTAGTGAGATGCATAATAATTTTTTCTATAACCAAAAAAACTTAGATACTGTAACCTTCAGAAACATTCAAAATGTTCCTGTGTACCCTTATTAGTTAAGTAATGACTCCTGGGTTACATCTGTAGCTGCCCAGTAGTGCAGTAGCAGTGTGAGAATGGCATTTGTTTTCAAGGTGCACATGTGCTAAGAGACAAGCTAATCATTACCCACCTCACTGTTCTACGTTGGGGTTTTTTAGCTGTTAATATGTGAGTACTACCAATGCTTGTCAGCCACTTGCCCACACTTACATGCTTTTGGCACAATATTTCTGTTCGTCTTTTTCTGCCCTGCTCAGTGAAAAGTTGGAAAGAGTGCATCAGTATAAAGCAATGGCTAGCACATTTTTTATGAGTGAAATTTATGGAGTAATGTATCTACTTTTAGCATGACTATTGTTAAACCTGGAGATCAAGCAAAGTGACACTGAATATATTGCTTTATCAATTGGATTCGTTCAAGTGAAAAATGCTGATCATGCCATGTCTATCCCCTGGGTGCAGAAACACTACTTCACTACTGGAGTGGTCGATACATAAAAGTCAAATTCATTATAATTTGTAGGGTTTTTTCTTGAAGAAGAACGTGGTTCTCAGTACATCAATATCAACTCCTAAATCCACATTGGATGGAGAGTGTACAGCACAGTAATTCAATCTCTTTACACTTAATATGGTCAGGAAAGGAGAATGAAAACAGCCTCTTGTAAAATGATGGAAAAACTGGGATGCAATCATTCTGATGGAGCTGTGCAAAGGAGTCATTTTACACCATTCGTTACCAGGGCAACAAAAATATAGTGAACCCCATACATCTAACAGGTGACATTTTAGCTAAGAAATTGCTTCTTTGGTATTTTTTCTGTCTATGAAAAACAATGTTACTAGTGTTTTCACTTGTCATGTACTATAGGGCAACATATTCCTGCTGACAGGCCCATAATGGAAAAATAGAGCAGTTAAATAGTATTACAGTCTAACTTTTAGGATACATGCTAATCTGCTCTTTAAAGAGACTTCAGACATTTTCAAACACCCTGGAGAGACTTGAGTGACTGGAAATTTCTGCATGAGTGTATACAGATGAGCAGACAGATGTGTTTAGTGGAAACAAGAAAACCCTCTTTTCTGATCTTTCTGGTTTAGTTAAAATATGGAAAGGGTTTTTTTTTAGTAGACAAATAGGCTGCAGTGTTTGTAAATGGCCACCCACAAACACACCAGTCCAGAGACATCAAGTGGTTGGTTTCCATTAATTTCTACCAATGATTGCACCAATTATTTCTGAAACAAATGTGTGAAGGTCACACATCTGATCCCTGTATGGCTGCTACTGAATTCATGAAGGGACAAGGCTTGATTTCTATTCCACAGTTTTACATCCAGAGGAGATTAAAGATCTAGCATGAACTTCTGTAGCTTTGTGAACGAATCTCTGCATTTCAAAAAATTTTTTTTGATTGCAGCTGCCCCAGGAGTAGCATAGCACTCTGGTACTGGGCTAATTCCAGGAACTGGTGTTGACTGAAACTCCCTGAGAACTGACTGTCTCTGTCTCAGTCACTGGTCAGTGATGTTCCTGAAGTAAGGAGTCAGCACAGGGATGGAGTAGTGACATTCACTGACAGGTCACAGAGGATCAAGATTAAGAAAAAAACTGATGAGAAATCTGGAGAAAATCAAAGTAACTTTATTCAAAGAAACCTTTGTTTGAGTTCATGTGGACAGCACCTGCTAATGACTGAGAAGAGAAATCCAGATGCATAGAGGAGGCCAGAGATGACTGAGAATCTTTGGTTAAATTGGTAGACACAAGAATGGAAGTATTGATATAAATGCTGTCAAGCCCTGGGCACTGTAGAAAATTAGTGACATCAGTTGTGGAATTTGATGTAGGACCTAGGATACAATATGGGGGTTTGTGTAAAAAGAGTAAAAAGAGTTGTGTAAAAAGTGTAAAAAGAGTAGCACAATAAACAGCGTGTAAGTACAGGAACCATTCAGTTCAGTAGGAAAACAGGAGAAATATGCTGGATCAAGAGATGAAGCAGGCCTGATGCTAAATGTATGCAGGGCAGATGGAAGGATGAAGAGTGACATGCCAAGTAGCAGGTGAGTCACACTTTCATGGAAGAGAAAATGAATGTAGCTGACCTCCACAAACCTTGAAACCTCAAACTAGGAAAAGATTAGGGTAACTGGAGGTTCAACAATGGACTGCATTGGAAGCTGCTTCCATTTCCTGTGCAGAATCAGAGCTCGAAGGTTTAACAGAATGAGATTAGCCTCTGCTGGCTACAGAGACAGGCTGACACGCATAGTGACTAAGGCATCTCTGAGACTGTCCTTGAGAGGTGATGTTGCGGCCAGGACTTTCAGGTCAAACACATATTTCTGTCTCCTATGTCATGTACAGTGACTACCTATAGATATCACATGAATTGACAGCTGACTGGTTATTAATTTTTAACTCCTGATTTTAGGTGAAGATAATTTGTTCCTTGATGCAGTCCTTAGACCATCTTACTCCCTGTGGTGTAGTGATGTATGTTTAGCAGGACTACAAAACAATACTTTCCTGTAAATGGGAAATGCATTGTTCCTGAAGGCTGTTCAGCTTCCTAAATCATGCCCATCCATCCTCTCTGCGTGAATAATGGGACTCCCAACAAGTCACAGGTGGACAGAGAGTTATGTGTGAGATAGAGACACAGGACTCCAGGATTCACACACACCAAAGGACAGCACAGCACGTGTTAGTGGCAATGCAGGTCATGGAAGGTGTTTGCTGCCAAAGGTTCCCCCTTTGCTTTGTCCCCTGGATCTGAAATCTGTCTGCAGAATTAGTGGCTTTGCTCAATACTCACCAAGCGTGGCTGTGCCAAGCAGGACAGTGCGTGGGCTGAGCTTGGGTTGTGCCTTGTGCAAAAATGTTGAAAAGCTTGATTTTGAAAAATGTGAGTTTGGGACACTTAGTATCTCTGTCCATATGACAAGGCTAGCCTGTGCCTTATGAACCTTATATCCCATTTTATTTCACCTGTTTCCCTTTCTTCTATCTCTTATACTTCTTTCCATACAAAGCATTTAACCCTCCAGCACAGGTCTCTTAAATTTTTCAGTGTGCATGCACTCCCTGTCTCAGGCCAAGATAACACTTGGCTGAGAGAGGGTTGCACAGTAATTAAAGACTGGTTTACTGTCACTTATGTGCCATACTGCCTGTTCTTGTCCAAGTGCTCTGAAAGAGAGCAGTCACCTTTGAATGCATGCGTATGCTTAAAGGCACATCTTTTTAGCCATACCTACACCTCCAACCCAAGGGTTGTGTGTTGAACTACAGAGAATTTGTGTATTTCACTTGTTTCACATGCATTTAGCCTACACCAGATTAGAGCATTTTTCAATGTAGTGTCTTGGAAGTTGTGATAGCGGGAGAAGCAAAATACTCAAGTAAGCACAGTGCAGACACGCAGATGTAGACTTTCATGTTCTCTCAGACAATCAAGTTGAAGAGGTCCCCACCCTGCAGGGGGGTTAGAGTAGATGACTTTTAAGAGTCATTTCCAACCCAAATCATTCTATGATTCTATGATACAGATTAAGCTTTCAAGGACCCAAACTTGTGTGTAATTATGAACTAACATTAGCCGTTTAAACCTATGCATGAAGATGCAGAATTAAGGCCTTTATAAGAGGAATTTGTCAGGTAACTCATCTTGTTATCATTTAAAATCTCCCTGTAATAACAGATAGAAGAACATACTGACAGAAGGCTGCCATATGTTTCCATGTACCAAGTCTATGAGGTCATTTTTTGAAAAACAGAATAGGATTTAATAAAGAAGATGCTCAAAGCCTGTTTAATAATTGTATGCTAAGAGTGTTTACAAGTTCTGAATTTAACAAGATTTGAAAAAGTAGTTAATATTTTTGAAGCTTCACACTAAGAATATTTATTTTGCTTTCTGTAATCTAGATTACCCATCATTTTATCATCAATTATCAGAGTGCAACTAAGTCTGACAGTATCTCATAGTACTATTAATTGCTATGTTTGTCTGCACGGTCCTTTAAATTGTAAAGAAAACGTACTAAATAGATTATAAATGAAAATAAAAACTGTACTCCCATTCTCCAAAAATAATATACTATTAAAAAAAAAATTACATATTTTCTCTTCAAAATTTCACACTACTTTCCATTACAATTATTCAAAACCACAAGACTTCTTCAAGTTTTTCTTTTGTGTTTCTCTGAAAATTGTTTCTGTGATATTAATAATATATATGTCAATCGTTTTAAAATAACATTCTAAGAAGTACATAATCTTTAAGCATTTAAAGATTTGAGAGCATCATTCAAAATAAATCCACACATTCAAATAAATGTTACAAATTCCTACTTATTCAAAATTCCTTCTCTTAAATTAGATACTAAAAAAATTTTCACAAGAATACAATTTGTATGTATCTTATAGTCGAAGCATATCTGGCTGATGTGTCTGTTCCAAAGATAATTCCTATCTAAGTAGCAGGAAAAGAGCCAAGAAAGGAAAGGTGGAGCCATTTTAGGGCAGACAGTGTCACTTAGGAGGTTAAATCTCAGAACAACATCTGCTGTGCCCTAGGTAATTTGAAAGAATGATACATTGTGAATACATAAAAATGATATCACAAAAATGAGAGTCCACATAAACTCATACTCACGGTGTCAAATATCTGTTATGTTTATGCTATGAAAGTAAAATTACTAAGGAGTTTTTCTAACATCAGCCTCTTGTTTGTTTTTGCATTACAGATCTTTTCCCTTACAGCAAGAAAGTTGGCAGAGATCCCTCATCAGTTACTGTCATGGACAGAATAGACTCAGCTTAGGGAAATAAATTGAATTTATTACAATCAAATGGGAGTAGGGTAATAAGAAATAAAACCAAATCTTAAAACCACCTTCCCACCACCCTTGCCTTCTTACCATCCTTAACTTTATTCCCAGTTCTTCAGCTCCTCCCCAGGCAGTGCAGGGACACGGGGACTGGGGCTACAGTCAGTTCATCACATGTTGCCTCTGCTGCTGCTCCTTCCTCAAGGAGAGGACTACTCACACTCTTCCTCTGTTCCAGAGTGGGGTTCCTCCCACAGATTATAGTCTTGCATGAATTCCTCTAATGTGAGTCCTTCCCATAGGCTGCAATTCTTCATTAACTATGCCAGTATGAGTATCTTCCACAGGGTGAAGCCCCTTTGGAACAAAACACTCCAGTATGGATCCCCTGTGGGGTCTCAAATCCTGCCTGCAAACCTGCTGCATCATGGGCTCCCCTCCATGGGGCCACAATGTCCTTCAAACATCCATCTGTTCCAGTATGGGTTCTTCCATGGACTCCAGGTAAAGCTCTGCTCCACCATGAACCTCCATGGGCTGCAGGGGACATCCCGCCTCATTGTGACCTTCACCATGGGCTGCAGGGTAATCTCTGCTCTGGTGTCTGGAACACCTCCTTCCCACCTCCTTCACCGACCTCAGTGTCTGCAGAGCCAGTTCTGTCACATATTCTCACTTTCTTCTCTGTCTGCAACTTGCTTCTGTGCAGTAATTTTTTCCTCTTCTTGAACACATTAGTTCAGAGTCATTACCACCATTGCTGATGGGGTCAGCTTTGGCTATCCACAAGTCCATCTTGGAGGTGGCTGGCATTGGCTCTGTCAGATATGAAGGAAGCTTCTGGCAGCTTCTCAAAGAAGCTGCCCTTGCAGCCCCACCACTACCAAAGTCTCTCCCTGCAAACCCAATACATTAGTTGTTCTAGTTGCTCATTCATTTCAGTTAAATAATTTCATTATCAAAGTCAAACTAAAAGGTGAATCCTAATACTCTGAGAACACAGCAGCAGCAGAACTCCTCTAGCTTTTTTTTTTCACTTAGGTTAATGAATGTTCATTCTTTTGTACTAAAGTAAGTTGAATGTTATAAGTTTAGAACATGGTTTTCAATTCACCACATAAAATTTAGGGTATTCCTTGCTATCTTCTCTTTCCCATATTAGCATCTTCACAGGTGATCGAGATACCTAGGTAACTGTTCTACATAGAAACAACCAAAAGTGCCAAAAGGCACCTGCTTTTCATTTTTCTGTCCTCACCAACCAGGATTCATTGCTTCTTGGCATCTCTCTGCCCTCACTGTATGGTGATTTGACGCCAAGGCAGTCTCTTTTCTATTCAGCCGTCATTCTTCTAACCAATGCCAAGATTATTCCCCTAATGCTTTTGAAAATAAAACAGTAGAATGCATGCAAACCTTGTTATATCTGTACCATGTGCAACACCATCTAGCATGGACAGTAAAGGAGAAGACTGGCATTTGACTGTGGGCTCACCTAGAGATTATAAATTGTATTATAGAGGTCAATAGGCTGTAGGATCAGAAGGACAAAAGTTGTCCCTGAACCACATATCACACACTGTTTGAGTGGGTAGACTTGCTCTCAACTGAAAACTTGGTGTCTTATCCTATATCCCATCTGTCATCTTGGCTGTTATTGCTAACTAAGAAACTATAGTCCTGAAAGGTGGGAAGGTGCAAGTTGGCTGGCCAATTTACTGTAAAACAGATTTCTCTAAAGGAGGTAAGTCCAGGACTGAGACAATCTGTGAGCTTTTTTTTTTTTTTTTTAGCTTGATCAATAACAAAAGCCAGTGGGAAAATGTATTTGGTTTTTTAAGCATAAAAGCTTAAAATTAGGGATAATCTTCTTTTGATATATTCAACAGCTGTTTTAGTGTGGAAACTGGTAAGTGAGAGTGGGAAGGAAACAGAGCATCAGGAGAACATTGGAAACTAGTTGGAGGAAGAAGGAAAAATCAAGTGAGAAATTTTTTTTTGCTGACATCTTTAGCACTGGATGGATAGAGTACCAGTTAAGGACAAAGTTGTCAGACTAAAGTGTCTGAAGTGAAGAATCTAAATCAATATTTAGACAACTCAGTGAATGATCTGGATTTCAGAGATGCTATGTCACTTCAGCTCACAATAACATAGTATTCATCACCTAAGAGTGTCATTAGATGCTTGAATGTGAGTTGTAACTACAAATGTGAATAATGAGATGCCTGAGGTTTGCTAAATTGTTAATAGAGTTTCATCATCATGTTAAAACTAAATGTTTTTTAGATACAATGGCAAACATACAAAAAGTAAAACAACACAAATTCTTGTCAACAATTTAACATTTCTTACAATAAAATATTTCTTAGAAGTCACATTCTTTTCACAGGATGTGCAGAAGCAAAAGTTGCAATAAAAATAAGTTTTTATTCTTTCTAACAAAGTTTTATCCTCTTTGTGATTTGGTTTCTAATTTGATGCTTTAGATGTATACTGGTTTTGAAAGAGAAAGGTATTTCCTTAGGGGCACTTTTAATTACATATGAACTGATCAGAGATATTCAAGTAGATTCAGCTTTAATACTGCTAAGGAAAGTGAAAGCAGTAAATAAATTAACATATCTTAAGGAATTGCTATTCTCTGAGCAGTAGGACATTGTTAGTGGGAAGCATTGATTTCATTTGACTTTTGCATGGCACAAAATGAGATTGACCCCAGAAAGCTGTTTTGGAAGATTTCACAGCCACTGACCACTGTGAATGCAAAATTTCCCACGTCTACCTTAGAAGCAAGTTAAATCTATTTCAGCAATTGATTGTCTTGTCCAAGCAAATAATCACTATTAGTCCTATACAAGTTCACTGGCTTTCTTGTTTCTAAAGGGTCTGAGAGATAACTTCACTGGTTCTATAAGAATCAAGTAAGTATGTTTAATTGTTTTTATCATATAAATGATACACAATTTTGTTTTAATCAGTTACCTTGACTAAGGTATAGTAATACTTCCTACTGACTTCAGTTGAGCTATACAGCCCCAGACCAACCCTGAATTCAACCCCTTTTCCTCAGACATCAATTGATCTTTTGGGTTCATAGGTTTATGTTGCCAGAAAGGTACACTGATGAAGAGGGAATCATCACATGGCGGTCTCCTAAAAGTTTGCTGAACCATGTTTATATTCTGAAGATGTTTATGTCAGGTTATCTATTTGATAGATAACTGCATCTTTGAGAAGTTTTGTAAAAGGTACCGTGGATCCGAATCATTAAGAAAATAAGAGATTTACAGTTCTCTGCAGGGTATTTTACAAAGAAATTCCAGAGCTCATTGTTTGGGTATAGAAAATAAGAATCTTTTTTAACTAATCTTAAGAAGAGGAAGACAATGTAACAGCAATATACAAGTGGGAAAACACATTGATCCTGCCTGGTAGACTAATGTCCTGTCTGGCTTAGACGTGCACTGTCAGCTTTGTCAGTTTAGGCAACTGTTTGCTTCTTTAGTTCTAAGCAGCTGTCGGTGTGTTTAAGTCACTAATAACAGAAATGCTTCTGTTGGGAGAGTGTTAGCTGAGGAGGACAGTCCAGTGGATGTGTGTGGCAGCAGTAGAGATCATCAGGAACATATCTCTACAGATATTTTTGTGCACTCTTTTAGTAGGTTTAGTTTTTGGTTTCAAATAGTTTTTGTTGTTATATTAGCAAGACCAAAATGCTGCAAAAATACTTTCCCTAGTGCATGCTTTAGAATTGCCGGAACAGCTGTTTAGTGAAGCAAGGCAATTTCTCTCTCAAGAGACTGAACTCCATTTCCCAGTAGATCTCCCAACCCTAGAGGCCCAGAGAGTGAGAGACCAGATGATCCTATGTTTGTTTAGGGCCTTTTTCACCAGGCATAAACAAGGGCCAAGATCCACTTTTGTCTGGATCTTAAAAGCCTTCTGGGAGCTGTGGCTTAACCAATTTATTGAATTCCTTGTGCCTTCTTGGAGTGCAGAAAGCTCTTGCTGTTGTGTGCTCCCTGCACCTGGCAGTAGCTCCTCTGCAGCTCACAAAGCAGCATTCTTTCCATAGCTAGGTCTTGAATTCCTTCTGAAAACCTTCAAACGAGGTGGCAATGGCTGTGACAGCAATGCATGGTTGGTGACAGTCAGGATGAGACCACTTTTGTTGGTTTACAATCCCCTGTTAGGGGGGTTTAGGAAATACTAAAGCATAGTAATTCTCAGCCATCCCTCTCTTGGGGGATATATTCACTCAAGAGCAAAAAGTTGGAAGGTTCCAGTAATGTAACTAATTCTCTATTCCATCCAGCTTTTTAAAGCCAAAATATGAAAATATTCTCCAAGCTGTAGCTCAACCCTGTAACAGGGGCCCAAACCAGCACAATCAAGTGAGCATTCAGAAAATATTGACGAAAAATTACCAATAAAACAAACCAAAAATAGATAATAAATAAAACCCCCAAGCAAGCAAATAAGAAAGCCTACCACAAAATAAACAAAATATCCCTATCACAACTAACCAACCAAACAAAAATCCTGAAACAGATTTGAAAGGGCTGACATGACATGGATTTCAGACTAGAGGAAAAAAATGACAAGAAGATTTATTAAATAGAGAAAGGGCCAGGGAGGGCACAAGCACTGGCACTAGGTGTACTTTGTGTTCAAAAATACTTGGGCTATATTAACAGACAGGTTCAGATGTTGGTCCCATTATCTTTTAGCTGTTGAAACCATATGCACAACATGCTTCTGTGTACTGTCATAATTCAGCTAAAACATGTGTAAACATATGCTACATCAGTCATTAAGAAGAAGGGTATAATTAAACTTTTAAAAGTGGCAAAGCATTTTGAAAGTAGCATATAATTTTTCAGAGTGGGAACCTGTATGAAATATATCTTTCCCTGACTGTTTATACAGCCTGACATCTCTGGGTTTTTTCAGATCAAGGGCCCCACTGTGAACAAGCAGGCTTCAGACAAAGAAGGCAATTTGTTCTTTAGGTACCATTTCAGTGAAAGGAAGAGGCAGCAAGAGAGAGAGGGAGAAAGAGTGAGAAGAGAGAAAAGAAGGGCACATCGTGTTACTGCACACAGTTCAGAAATAGACAGGATCTGGCAAAATTACCCTGGAAGGGCTGTTAGAGGTTCCTAGTGTCAGAGTGCTGCCAAATTAAAATCTTATCTTTTATCTTTGATAGAGTCAAAGGAGGGTATAAAATTTTACTTTTAATCAAATTAAACAGGCTCACTGCTCACTTGGAAGCAATTGGATCATGCAGTTGTGGGAAAGAGGCAGAGCAGGAAGATGCCAAGATCCTACTAAATGCTAATTTCCTTCTTTTAGTGTAATGCCTACATGTGAGAGATATGCAGAACAGGTCTTAATACATTTCAAAATCTGAATACCTTCTCTCAATTAATTTTGTAGCTTCTATTAGGTATTTTTCAAAAATGTTAGCTTAAATGCTTTTAAATTTCTGAAAAAACCAAAGACTGTAGATTATTCTACCCACTAAGTCCAGGTGAGCCAACAGGCTATTTTTGCCAAGCAAGTTGTCACTCATGAGCTGAGCCACAATAATAATTTCTTCACTTATTTAATGAAGTGAAGAATGACTTTCAATGACTGCAACACAGTGACATCTCACCCCACAGTAATAGAGGAAAAGTAACATTTCCTAGTACTTGCAAGAGACCAAATCCGTATACAAAGTGCCTCGTTCATTCAGCTGACATACATTTGAAAGGGATGAGGAGATTATAAGATTACTATCAGTGAACACAAACAATGCTAGGATGAATCCCAATACTCCTTCTCTTTCTGAAAAATTATATTCGCCCCAAAAGTTTAGTATACAGTAGGAAGGAAATAATTGTTCAATATATGTTTTGAGAAAAAATGGTGACTCACATCTCTTTCTCGCCACCCATGTTGGTCACAAAAGTACTTCAAGTTAATTCATATCTGCCTGAACAAGCGATGAAATCTCTATAACAGACTTGTAAAACTAAATATAGAATAAACATACAGAAAGTAACCTTGAGTTACAGTAAAAAACAAATAACAACAACAAAACCAACTTTGAAAGTTAAGAGGTATCTAGAAGTATTAGATATTTATGTTTCATTGTGAAGTGTGAAGAGAGTTCTCTGAACTTGGGTCCACAAAGCTTTCTTATCACTAGTTATTTGCCAAGCTGAACACAGAGACAGACATTGCTGCAATTCTGTAAAACGCTCCAGAGAGACCATACAGTTTGCAGTATCCAGTTCTGTTCCTGAAAATTTCAGCTGTGTTGGAGGTTGAAGGCTGAGAAATTTGACAATGTGTGACATAGGGAACTCATTTTACAATCTCATTTTCATTTCTTTCTTTGAATTCTTGCAAATAGTCTGACTTTTTGATAACGTTTTTCCATAGTGCTAGAAGAATTTGCTCAAATTTCCAAGACTGTAGTTCAAAGTATAGAAAGTCAAGTAATAAATAAAAATGTTTTTAAGGTCATGTAATGGTAATTTCAAAGTAAGTTTATATTCACCACACTTATGTTGCAACTATGTTAACTGTTGTTTAACTTAAATTTATTTCTCTATCATACTCCTTTGAATTTATATCATATTCTCCTTATAGCAGTTTTTGGTTTTAGTTTTATCCTACTCCATGCCAAAGACTCACTCAGTATGGCTGAACGCATGGGATTGCATGCATAGGGAAATGTGTTGGGGATTATATTGCATTGCATAGGCCAATGATTTAGATCAGAGATAAAAAGAAGACAGCGTAGAAAGAATAATGCAAATTTCTGTTTTTTCAGGGGAGAAATGAGTATTTTCATATATATAAAATCTGTAGCTCTCTAATCCACACGGTCTCTTATTATTTAGTATGCAGGCCTCAGTCCAATAAAAATGATGCACATGTGTTTAAATTCAATCCTGACGATTTATCCCACTGAATTTAGCTACATTATTCCTACAGTCTCTGGCAGATTAGGGTTTTCCGTCACAACAGCATTCAAAGGTCCCAGTCAAAACAAGACTGAGCAGTAGGAAAGTAGTCACTTGGATGTTTCTTCTGATCATCTATTTGAAAAAAATAATTTAAAAAAACCCCAGTAGACAACAAGAGAAGTCCTGGAGACCCCCATGCTGGGAGTGAGATTGAAAAAAAGAGGCATATAGTCTGACAGATAATTTTTTGAGACTGGGTTGGACAATAGCATTGTAATGTGCATTGGGTATGATGCTGCAACAGATTTTTCTTAAAATGTTTTTTTACACTGTCTTTACTAAACTGCACCTATTGATTTTCATCAGTAGTATTGATCCTGCCATAGACAAAACCAAAAATGTTGTAGCTACTGAGAACAAATTAATAGAAGCTTATATGCCTGAACAGATATTTTTCCCCTCCAGTTATCACCATCAACACAAATTTAGCACATTACTTCCACTCTCATGAAATACACAAGACATTGTATGCCATAAAGTTTCTAACTTTGTTGGTCTTTAGTTTTTTAGCATAACTAAATCCAGTTTTATTACTACAAGAAAAAAACAATTTGTTACTAGTAGAAGAAAGTAATTTTAAATTTATAATCTGGGGAGCTGGACTCAGTGACTCTTATAGTTGTTTTCCAGATTGAGATATTCAATGATTCTATAATCTTAATTTTATAATTACCTTCATTTCAATGGAGATCAAATTATTGGTTTACAAAATTTCAAATATTTTCATTGGTTTGGATATTTCCTTTTGTAACAAATAATGATGGACATAGTGTTGAGCTCACAGACAATGATGCCCTCTGAACTGACTATTCGCAATCAGTATCATTCTGAGTAATTCTCTGAAAACATAAATTCAGTGCTCTGCAGCAATCAAATATGAAAATAAAACTTTGGGAATATTAGAACATGAACATAAAAATGGAAAACATGTCTATAAATCTTTGGTATTTAAAATATTTTTATTGTACAGTAGTTCTAGTCCTACATTCCTCCTTTAAAGTAGATAGCAGAACAGAAAATGACATAAAATGCATTAAAGGTGATGAGAGATAGGTATCCCCGTGAGATAAAACAGGTAAAGTGGGCCATTTTCAAAAGAATGCAGTAGAATGAACATTATTATAAAGACTGATAAAATTAGTACATGGAGAATACAACAAAAGAATGACTATGCATTACATTAGCATTACAGCAACTCCACCAAAACTGAAATATTCTTCTGTTTTTACATTCCTAAAGTTTTAATAGCTCTCTCTTTCCCAGATTTCCAAGTCACATACACTGGTATATGTCATCTATCAGATCTCTCCCATGGTTGCAGTGACTGTATGTGAATGCTTGTTTGGGAGAGTGCTTTTCACGACAAGTCAAAGGCCCAAAGTCAATGTGATTTTTTGATCATTCAGTTTTTAAAAGGTAGCTGTACTTATAAAAAGTAATGTAGTGATAAGGCTAAGTAGTGGCATTTAAACTTTTAAACTAAACTTATAAACTTATTACTTCTTTAAATCTTGGTTACTTGCCATGCAACTACACCAGACTTTTCCTAGATCATTATTTTTTTGCCATTGGAAAAATTTGTCTACAGACATGCTGCCAGAAGGAACCAAAGTTTGAAGATAATCACGGGATCTGTGTTCAAAGGTCACTTTTTGTGACCCTTTGTTATTCTACTTGGCAACATTCAAAAGTGTAACAATATCCCCCATCATTACTTAATGGTTGGTGCAAATGATGGGATATGTCTTAAATGGGACCTGTAATTGAAAAGACCACTGCATGAAATTCAAAGTTTATGCAACTGTTTTAATCAATTTAATTATATAATACAAAAAAGGAATTTACTTGCTCAGATGATAGACTTATGGCTTTTTATCCAGGATTTTAAGAACTTTCTAAGGCCATAAAATATGTGTTTCCCAAGTGTTCTGGCTCATTTTCAAAAAAAACAGCCTATCCTTAACAGGGCAAACCAGCAATGGCAGCTGCCTCACACTGGTAAAACAACAGCATTCATTTGAAAGATGACTAAGTAGAGAAGGGATTCTAAAGAACAGTTATGTAGCCACATTGCAAATAAAAAATAAGAGCAAATTGTTCAAGTTTTCCTTACCCAAGTTCCTCCGTTGTAACTAGCTTTGGAGCATCACTTCAGCACTGTGTTTCTTAACACAGTGTACATTAAATGATATGATGAACACCTAGCATGTTCTTTTATTTTTCATCTCCTTCTCAGAATGAAAATTGTATGTGCATTATCTTGTAATTTCTTCTATGTTTGGCTTTAGTATCTTTTGCTCCTAAATTTCAAATATTAAGAGGTAGAAGCCCTACTCTTATCTCCTCTCGAACCAACATTTTTGACTCCTCTTCACCACTGCCCCTGCCCAGCACAGAGAGTTATATACCTTTACAGCAGTAAAACTAAAGGCCAAGGATCAGGGGCTTATATTACAGGTAATGCTTTTTTGCATGTTCAAAGATCATTATTCTACATGTTATAGTTTATTACTGAGGCATCGCAGCAGTGGCCTACCAAGGTGCTGGTGTTATTCTGGGAAGGAAGGGAAGAGAGAGCTAGCAGTGGCTCTCAAGGGCACAGTTAGTTTCTATTCCTCCAGCAATGGACTGGTCATATGCAGCTCTCCACAAGAGGCACCTGCTCTCCAGGCCCAGAGACAAGATGTGAGGCTGCCTATAAAGTGTCTATGAGAAGTTAAAAGGAAACATCTTTGCATATATTTTCTAATTTTCAGATATTCCTTTTGCTACTTGAGCAGAGTCAAGAGCAGAACAGACCATTTCTCTGCCTCTGTTGTGTGTTACTCTACAACTTACTACTTTGTTGGAAGGGTGTTGCTGCAAGTCCCGCAAATATATTAAATCAAAACACAAATAATATCACTGTAGCCAAGAAAAATGTTCTGCTAAAGCATTAGTTTTAAACCAGCTTGCCTTACAGAGGAAATGTCATCCAGGATTCACAAGTGTTGCCTGAATTCTCATGGTTTTCTCCTTTCTTGGCTTTCTATTCTTCCTAATACGACCTATATAATTGAAAATACAAAGCAAAGAAAAAGAATTCTGGAGACCTCAAAGCTGTTATTAGCAATGTTCAAAGAGATAGATTTTTTTTTTTTCAAGGCAGGAAGTACAAACTGTGAAAAGAGCGCTGCAGTGTGAAGAGTGTTGTCTCTTGGGTATGGGAGATTCCAGAACATGTGAATAAGCCATAAGTAGTTTCTTGCTCTCCAGCAGATGGTGGGAGCAAGGTAAACACACAGTTTTCTCTCACACTGTGCCCAAATGTCATGTGGTCTCTTAGAGGCAGTAGGCGGTAACTCCCCAAGTTCCTATAATCAGCTTTTGGAGTCCTAGCTAGACAACCAAAAGAGATCTGTGGCTTTGTATTTTATTCTACATTTAGTGCTGGAAACATAGACACAGGACAGTGGAAAAGCCTTCCCGGAATACCATTATGGATCTTGCTACCATGGGCAATTATATCGACTAATGTCTCTCAGAAATTATAAAATATCTATTTTAGAACTTCTAAGGGTCCTCTCTCTTACAGCTCTGTCTGGAAAACTGCAAAATACCTTCAGCATGTAAATACATTGTAAAATAGCTGCAAGTTGAAAAAATAGCGATCAATAAACTAGAAAATGTGTAGCTAAAACTTTTCTGACTACATTTTTCTCCTGGAAAGCATATTTTTTAATCTTTTCCTGAATGGTGTTTTGCACTCTGCTGGCCATTGCCATAGCGTTTTTCTCTAGCTGTTGGATTTGATTTGATTTTAAGGACATGGATGGTAAACATCAAGAACTAAAATAAAAATAAGTTTCTTTTGCATACACATTGCCTTCTATGAAGTCATTAACATCCTTCTTCCTGAAATGGAATTATCTCATCTGACATATTTTCTTTCTGTCCCAAATGGTGATCCTGTTGTGTCTCACTCATGTGATGAGTCACCATTATTCTCTCCACTGATGGTGTGTTCCATTTTCATAATGGTCCTTAAGACCTTGAGTACTATTCAAAATGCCTGTTAATTCCAAATAGGGGAAGATAGATTTGTGAATGTGCAAGATTGTAATGCAAAGTATGGTCTGCAATTCGAGTCTCTTTGGAGGCCAACAGGCTATTATTTAATTAATAGCTCTGCTGCTTGATTCTGTATGAGCATAGAGACAAATTTTTAAAATCTGTGCTTCTTACTATACATGAATGTCATTAACATGCTTTTCATTTTACCCCAAGGAGTCATTTAAGCCTCTAGGGTGAATCTACATTTATGCATGACTTCTGTGAAATGTATACTATTTATCTAGAGCATCATGAGGGCTCCTGGTTTTTGGAGGTACCAGAAAACTGTAAATGTGTATGCAAGGTAAATTGACACAGAAACAGGAAGGGAGAGGCAGGATAGAAAGGACAACATAGAAGTTGTAACTTTGTCTGTGTTTTGTCTGTGTCTTCTCTGTCCTGGAAAACATCCACTAAGTGCACCTTGGTTGTTTTCAAATAGTTTTCTCAGTTTCTACATAGTTCTTGCAGTGGCTATTCACTCTAGAATATTTTGACCCTTCTCCATGCCAAATCACTGATTTGAAAATTTTGCTAATTACACTGTTCCATCTCCCATGATCAGCTCAACAGTCCAGAATAAAACCTAGGAATCATCATGACTTTTGGCTTGTTGCTTCACATAAACCTCTCCAATCTGAGTAGAAGCCATATAAGGATATTGGAGGAGGAACCACAAGATTATCTGTAAATCAGCCAAAGTTGTGTTAGCATGATGCACAGAAAATTGACCAAATCATTATGTGTTTGGATGGGTTTCATACTTTCTAAAAAGAAAACACTTTGGTAAAAACTATAGCGAGGATGAAGCATACTTAATCTATGCTGACTAAGCATTAAAATACATTTGCTGCATTGAAATGTTTGGGAAAATTCAGTTTTCACTTCAACTCCAAATAACTTTAAATTTTTTGACTTTGGGATTATCAAATCCAGAATAATTCTTAATTCCTTGTCTGTACATTGAACAGATTCCTACTGGCAGACACGTCTTCTTCCCAGAATGAAAAAAATAAAGAGCTCATGAAAATTTACACCAAAGCACAGAGGAATCAAGATGCAACAGTGCAACAAAAACTGTTTAGGATATCTCAGTGAGTTCCTAGTCACTAGGTAGAAATAAATGCAAACCCAGTATCTGAAGCCTGCTCCTATGTTTTCCAGGCTCACTACCTGTTTTGAAATGGAGCCTTGCTCCTGCAGGTACAAAATACTGAGACCCTTTTTTCCTCTGCAGCCGCTGATGGGAGCTGAGAGGAGCCCGGCTCTAAGTGACGGCTTCTACCCCGGCAAGCTCCTGCCAGCTGCTGGTCCTGGCTGCACCTGCAGGTCACAGCTGAGCTAAGGCTGGCCACAAATGAGACCCTGCAGAACTTGGAACCTCCTGCAGGAAGTATTAGATTCAGTTGTTCCCTTGGTATTCCTTTCATATTGTTCTTAACAATTTAAATTCTCTGCAGAGGGTATTTGCTCTTAATTGCTAACAAATATGTCAACGCCTGTGGTCTTCCCTAATAAGGTGACATTTTCATGTCCAAGTTATGATGCCATGAAAATGTAACTTCATAGAGAATTCTGATAGGTGTCTTTAAAGTAGGTAACACTAACACTACAATTTCAGGTGTTATTTATTAGTTTTTATTAAATTATAATAAATACTACTGAAGGCGCAGGGTATTTTTAAAAGCAAAATACTGTTTTGAAAGCTGTCTCAAATGTCAAACAGAATGCAATTTGCATTAGTTCCGTATAAATTTTTATTGAATTCAAACTTTTAAATAAATCTTCCTATATCTAATGCCTCTTATCAAAGCACAAAAACCCATTATCTGATTATAAGAAGAACCTCAGAACTCACCATCTTCAAATTTAATGGACTCCTGATGATTTCTTCCCTACCTCGACTGTTTTTAAAGCATTTTACTATATTTTATACATTATAAATGATTCCATTCTTGGCTTAGCAATTCACCTAATGGACAATGGATACAAAAAAGCTCTAGCTCCAGGGACATTAAATTGGTTCTAAGCTCTGAAAATTACAGCTTTTACAAAGAGAAGAAAATACTAAAAACATATCTAATGCAACACTGCATCTCATTTTCTGCTACCTTCACAATCTGTCTAAAAGCTCCTAAATTTCTTAATGACACAATATGTTAAAATTGCATTCCTTTATATTTAGATCTCTAAAACATTTCTTCTTCTTTGCAACCCAAAGGAGTTCCACCAGCAAATGGAAAGTAACATTCTTGGCATTCCAACAGTTGGGAACACGGAAAGCACTGCACTGTACAAGAAAAATGCTATATTTTGTATCTGACCACGGTCAAAGCTGAGTACTTCAGAGAAAAGCAGTCAGTCTCTCGTAATGAACCTGATTCTACATCTTACTTTGGGTAAGCAGTGGTACATAATGGTAGGTAACATATGACACGCAACATTGCAGAGGAAACTCCAGTGTAAAGACCTTAAAAGCTTTTAAACTGAATCATAATTCCTTCCCTTGGATCCTCTGCTCTAGGAGTTTTCTGCAGCCAGCAATACTACAGATTTTAGAGAGATCACAGAATGACTAGGTTGGAAGAGACCTCCAAGATCATCAAGTTCAACCCATGCCCTAACACCTCAACTAAACCATGGCACCAAGTGCCACATCCAGTCTTTTTTTAAACACATCCAGGAATGGTCACTCCACCACCCCCCCAGGCAGACCATTCCAGTATTTTATTATTCTTTCTGTGAAAAACTTTTTCCTTATATCTAACTTGTATTTCCCTTGGCTCAGCTTAAGACTGTCCAGGCAGCAACTAACAGAACGAGAGGACACAAAGAGACCAACTTCCACCTGACTACATCCACCTTTCAGGAGGCTGGAGAGAGTGATAAGGTCACCTCTGAGTCTCCTTTTCTCCAGGCCAAACAACCCCAGCTCCCCCAGTCGTTCCTCACAGGGTTTGTGTTCCCAGCCCCTCACCAGCCTTGTTGCCTCCTCTGGACGCGCTCGAGTGTCTCAACGTCCTTCCTGAACTGAGGGCCCAGAGCTGGACACAGCACTCAAGGTGTGGCCTCACCAGTGTCCAGTACAGGGGAAGAATGTCCTCCCTGCTCTGCTGGTCACACTATTCCTGATCCAGACCAGGTGTCCTTGACCTTCTTGGCCACCAGGGCACACTGCTGGCTCCTGTTCCGCTGTTGTCACCAGCACCCCCAGGTCTCTTTCTGCCTGGGCACTGTCCAGCCACACCGTCCCCAGCCTAGAGTTTTGCAGGAGGTTATTGTGGCCAAAGTCCAGGACTCGGCACTTGGACTTATTAAAATTCATCTTATTGGACTCTGCCCATCCTTCCAACTCTTCCAGATCTCTCTGCAGAGCCCTCCTACCTTCCAGCAGACCAACAAACGCTCCCAGCTTAGTGTTGTCTGCAAATTTACTAATGAAAGACTCAATACCTTCATAAGATGCCGGTAATCTAACCACTGTTCTCTTTCCCACCTCTCAACAATATTGTAGAATCAACTCTTTGACCTTACACAGCTTGACAGCAACAGCAAGCTACAGAGAGAAATGAAAAAGAACTCTTATTTTTCCATTAAATTGTATTGTTGTAGAAAAACCATACACCGATATGGGGATCCTTTCAAATTATGAAAAAACAGTTCTTCAGTTGTCTACTACCAGGAAGTTTTTCAACTTAACAGGATGGGTTTTTTTTAAAGTATTGTCTATTCTGGGTATATATACACGATATACATAAATATAGATATATAGGTACATGTTAACTTCATATTCACTTCTAATTCCACTTATACAATCGCTTTTGTTCTGGTAATACCAAAAAAAAAAAAAAAGAAAAAAAAGACAGAGGTAAATATACAACCTATTCCATGCAATAAATCATGGCATTCATACATCTTCCCTGACAGTAAGAACTTCACATCATGTTACAGTCTCAGAAGTACACAAGTTGGACAGCTTCTAGAGGTTTTTTCAGTTCAGCCTTCTTCACAGAATGATGTCAGCACTGAATTTAGAAGAGATGTCTTAGGACTTTGTCTAGTCACATCCCTCAAAATTCCAAGGACAAGAAGGTCTTTGTACAACCTGCTTCAGTGTCTAGTTAATTCCATAAATCCACTTAGAAATTCTCTATCTTTTACTAGGTCAAGACTGGTATAGATCTTCGCATGCCAGTTGACTTTCCTCTGTTTTTTCTGCCATGTTTTTGTAAAATCAGATTGCCAAACAGTGTTTTCTAGGTTAGTAATATGGTAGCCTGAGCACACAGTAAGAGAATTCTTATTAAGCCTTGCTGCCACAAACTGAAAGAAGCTTTCCCATGTTTGTACACCTCTATTTCTAAAACTTAATCTGAATAAAGATTTCTCTCCCAAACAGTCTATAAAAATACAAGTTTAACCTTTTTTTTCCCCCTGATACACACATATCTGGGACTCAGGCATTCAGGCTTGGATTGGGTTCAACAATGTCCATGTTTGACTTTCAGCTTTGCAGTTTGTGGTTATAAATTGCAGGTATCAGGCTGCTTCCTTAGCACAGGGGAAATTTTTCAAAGAAATTATCACCCTCTCAACTTTCCACAACAGATAATTAATTTGGCAAAATAAATAAGATGCATGAGATACATGGTGGGGAAAAGAACATGCTGAGACATCTCCTAAAAACATTTAGTCCAAACTCAAGACTACATTGCTACTACTTTCCTCTGTAAAAGGACTGAAAGAAAAATGGACAAAGAATTGTACAGAACTGAATATAGGTAAAAAAGATAGTGTAGCAGTGCAAGTTTCTAGTTTTTTGAATTTGTTTTTGAATTTGTATTTGTATGTACTTGGTATAGTCCTTCCCCCCCCGTTCCTGTCCCCAATATATACTTGGTTCATCCTGGTGTAACCCCACCCCTTTCCTTCCCCATTGGGTCAGTGTTTCCCTGCCCAGCCCCCAAGCTGGGAAAAAGGGACACACACACCCCCTTCCCTGGCCCTCTCTCTCTCTCCACCTTCCCATGATGTGGACAGGAGCTCTGGCAAAGCTCCAACTGCATGGGCTGCACTGAATAAACATCCTTATTAACCCAGAGAGAGCATGCTTCCTTCTTCCAAGCCTGAATCCAAGCCTCAGTGAGCTACCTGGAGAACCCACAAACTGCTATAAATTGGCTTGAGGAATCAGCTAGCCGGAGAAAGCATTCCCCACAAACGAGCCACTTTAAGATAGACACACAGCTTACCATTGGAGCACTGAAAATTAATCTGGAGTACACGGAGAAAGGTGGAAGAGGAGAAGGAGAGGAAGACAAGAAAAGACAGAAAAAAGATAAAGAAGGGAGACACAAAAGAAGGAAGGAGGGAGGAGAAAGAAAGAGAGCAAGTGAAAAGAACTAAGAAAAGGAAGACTTTCTTTTGTCTTACAATTTTGTAAAAGAAGAGGTGTTCCCTGCCTCTTCCCTCTTTTTACTTCCTACTTTAATATGATCTATGCAAACTCTGATAGTCTTCAAATTTTCAAAAGTGTTTTTAGTTTTTAAATTCATGAGGTCATTTTCATTGACCTCCTTACTACTGACCTGTTATTTTAGTAGACTCAGAAGGATCATTTAGACTGGCCTCTATCGCCTCACTGATTTCTGTCCTCTTTGCCCCCATGCCAGCCAAGCAATTGAATTTCAGTCCCAATTCTAGTTATTGGATACATAAAATAATTTCATTGGTATTGCCATTATTCCTAGATGAATTGTCTTTTTTTGCTGTATGTCTTTCCCAACCCAGTTTAGTCCTTTTTAATATTCATTACAGTATGTTTCCTTCTGATTATGGCAGAGACTATTTCTTATATAATAGATTCTTCTGTCCTCCAAAGACTCCCTTGCTTCTGGAAAACTCAAATTTCTCTTGTCTGAGCAACCCTTTCAAGCATGCACAGACACTTTTGATTTCACCTGAAGGGTCCATGCTAGATGTCAACACCTCTAACACCGAGTTTATCAAGCCAGGTGAACTTTGAGCTTCTTTGCAGGGAAAGGTAAATTACCTACTGGTTTGTCTGTCTTGTCAGTTTCCCTTAGAATTCGCGCCATCAGTGTTGGGTCGCGCTGCAGGATTCAAGAACCTAGAAAACACCCTCTTCCAGATTTTCACTGGCAGGTTTGCAATAACAATGCAATAACAGCCTTGCATAGAAAGAAAGCAGCTCTCACGGGTTCTGCTGCAAGCTTTCTCCTTAGAAATCACAGAAATATAGAATGGCTTTGGTTGGAAGGCGCATAAAGACCATTTTTTTCCAACCCTCCTGACATGGGCAGGGATGCTACTCACTAGATTAGGTTGTACAGAGCCCCATCCAACCAGGACTTGAACATATCCAGGGATGGGACATCCACAACATGCCTGGGCAGCCTGTTCCAGTTCCTCACCATCCTCACAGTAAAGAAGTCCTTCCTATAATCTAACCTAATGTACTCCAAATCAAACAATATCAAATAATTATTTGATTTACATTTCCCCAGCTTCCCAAATATAGACAAAAAAGGTATTATTGGCAATAAATTTCTCATCAATTTATAGTTATTAAGGTTTTTAGTCAATGTCACCTACAGTCAGTGAACTTTTGCCCCACATTATGGCACAATCTAAGATGATCTCTTTTCCAGTATACAAAGTTCAAATAATGGGATGTCTGTTTTCAATTATTGTTTTGATAAAGAAAAGTAGCTTATATTGGATACTGTTTAAATAAAATTTACAATATAGCATTAGGGAAATAAAATTGTGCAAAAAGTACAGATATTTTAATATTATGGAGAATGTAGTTAAACTATGGAATTAATCAAAATCTAACAACAATTTAAGGGATATACAGCAATTTTGTCTGTGTAGATTGTCAGTTGCTAAGTCATGTTTTCAGCTATTTCATTGTAACCATTGGTCCCAATTTGAAAGTTTCTTTAATTTTCAGTTCCATTAGAAGTCTTAGAAGTATCACCTATTTTAACTGTTGGGAATGTCCTACACCAAACATCAGAATCAAAAGAACTTTGTAAGACTGCACTTTGTAGATTGTATTTTACTCATACTGTATATGGATGCTGACTAGGAAACCAATTTTCTTGAACCTTATCCATATGTCTTGCTGTCTCTTCATAGTAAAACTGTAATGTTTTGGAAGATTCAATGTTTAGCAGATGAAGAGTGACTTATAAAGATTAGCTAAGAAATGAAACAGTGCTAAGTCTTGCCACGATTAAAGAATTCTAGGAATATAAAAAAAGCTGCATGCTTTTCAGCAAAAATGCACATTTCAGGACATACTTGGATTGATTCTCTGGACTTAGATCAAATTTGTACTTTGTTAATTTGTTTCTCTTTTTTTTTTCTTCCTTTTTTTTTTTTTTAATTAGAGGAAGGTCTGATCACATCATAGCAAACTTTCTAGACAGCAGAAAAAACTCAGAATATGAAGGAAGCAGGATGAAAGAAAAAATTGTTGCAGGTTAGACAATATTATCTGTAGGTGACAGCACAGCAGAGGGCTACAATTTAGGTCTTCTACATTAAGGTTCTTATCTTTCAGATGACCTTGAGTCAATTAATACATCATACATTTTCAAATATAGTCATGTATTTTACATATGAGGTTATGGGTTTTTGCATACAGTAATTAAATGATCACAAAAATCAGTATCCCCTTTTAATTTACTCTCAAATCAAGCATAGGAAAATACATTACTCTTCAGGATATGTGTTGTTGCTGGCACAATTTCTGAGTCAAGATTTTAAAGAATTTCAGCTGAAAAACAGATATTAAACTGACATTTAAAACAATGTATCTACCTGAAAAGTATGTTGCAGATTTTTAAACATGACCATTAACAAAAAACACTTGTAAATTTTTAGATGGGGCTTGGCTAAAGTAGAGCAAGGTATTTGACTAATAGTCCAGTTGAAACAGTTAAGAATAAAGAGTAAAGTACAAATAGGTAAATCAAAGTACTTTCATAAATTAGTGACCATCCTGATAAAGGTTAAATACGATATTCAACCGGGAAACTGAAAACTTAAGACTCAAAAGGTTCTATTCCAAAAGATATTTGAAAAAAACATACATTAAATGTGTTTTACTAACATTTACATGAACACATGAAACTGCATGATATTACTACGCATTTGCACTAATCTTAGTTTGTTTTGCAAGCACACTGTGGATACTGTACGGGAATTTTTTTAAAAATTTATTTTCTGAAGGTGAGGAGTCAAACTTTCAGAGCAAATAAGAAATTGATAATGATCATTTCCATTTTGTGAAAATATACTGAGGATCACTATCTTTATTTTATGTCCACTTTTGAAGAGGGGTCAATGCACTAGCATGTGATAATATGCAGATTTAAGTTCTTAAGAAGCTGGGAACTGGGAAATCTCAGTGGCTGTATTGGCTTTATTAGCAGCTACAAGATTATTGCAAATTATGGACTTTTTTTTTTTTAAATACAGGACATTTCTACAATTAACATTGCATGAAATAAATGAGGAATAATTCCAGATTAGTTTTAGTGTTTAAAGTGTTTTGCTTGTCCCTTTCCTGTGCAGGAGGAGGTAACACTTTGGCAAATGCAATGCATATCAGAACACACTGCAGTAAAAAGATAGAAAAACCTACTCTGAACATAAAGTGATTGAAAGTTTCTTTTAAAGCAGCCTTCTGGATATCATTCTGGCCAAGTCTAAAATGTGTCATGGAATAGGTGTAGCTAATTTCACAGACAGAGTGTGTTCAAGAAGTGGATTAAAATGTTCCTGAAATTTCCATCCAAAAATGTAGTGCACAGAAAAATGTGAAGAAACCGTACAGAATCCATGTCAATACTTAAATATATGTATTGGCCTATGTGTAACTTGGTGTCATTATTTACTAGTGAGGTGGTTGAGAAAAATTATACTTTTGAAAATCTTCTTGTCTCTACTGTGCACTTCCACATTTTCTTTGCTCTCTGTTCTCCTATGTATTTATTCTTGTGACATGATTCTAAAATTGTATGGTTTGCCAGATCTGGCTGCTGTGGAACAGAACTGATGGGTGCCTTGCTGACATTCATCCTATGGCAAGGAGTCATTTTTAAGCAGGAGAGCCAGCATCCAAATGCACATGCAATATCAAACATCAAACACAGGAATAACAGAGACTCAATCATTACCTAATCCCTCTAAACTAGCATCCAGTTTTGAATCCTTGGTCACTCAGCACACTATGGGTGTGCTTCTAAACAAATGTCAGTTTACAAAAGCATCTGACAACTGCAGAGGAGCCTTCTTGCAGCCTTCTGTATATTCTTTTCCCCCTAAATGAAGTGGTATGACAAGGCTGAATATTTCTTCTGTGTTTCCTGTCCATAAACAAAATGTACAAATATGCATTCACACGTAGAACAGTATGATAGTTTAGGACCTTCCCTCTATTTGGGAAGAACAACATCAGCAGGCAGTTTCAGATGAGTGGAAAGTAAGGACCTGAACATGGAAATAATATGATCTAAAGAAGAAATTATATTTGTCAAAGTACACACACTTGCTTAAAACGACAAGGTGGAAGACTCTAGAAGGAAAATACAATCATTGATTTAAGATATTTTCCTTTTAAATAATTGAAATACTAAAATGTGTCCATGTCCAGTTAAAAACCCACTTGAAAATGAACAGTCAACACAGAAAGAGTGGGGTTTTTAAAAGTGTCTCACCTTGTCTTGTTTCCATTCCATTCCACATGCTGAAAGAAAACTGGCAGTGTGTTTTGGTTCAAAGGAAACAGCCAAGTGAGTGTTATAGTTAGTGAGTGTTATAGTTACCATTATTTCGACCAGTTTTCAGGCAAATAAACATGGTAAGCAATGCATCAGCAAACTAGTGGAACCAAAATATGTCCCAGAAAATCCTAAGTGTTTTTAGTTAATAAAAAACTCTCAGGTAATTTATATTTCTACCTTCCTCAGCAATCTAAAGAAACTGTCATTATTAAAAAACTGAGCTTCCTTCAATCCACAGAATCCATGTATTTTTTTTTACTGCTGAACAGATTTCATAAAAATGCAAGTGGGAAACTCCCAGCAGAGCATGTGTTTCTGCCAAAGATGGAGTCAAAGTAATGCAAATCTACCCAGCCAGCAAATACAGAAAGGCTTGTGACTGGCAAATGGTGATAAAGCCATATAATGATCAGATGAGCCAACATATTACAGCTTACAGACACTGGGATGTTTTCCTCACACTTTACACCTAGGGACACACTAGCAGATTTCTTTTCTACTGACTGGAGGTCACCAGTAAATCATATTTTACTAAATACATCCTGAGACTTGCCTGTGACATACAGAGCATAGCCAAGTTACAGGGAATATGACAAAATGGTGAAAAAGCTTTCCTCTTTTTCCTGTGGTTGCTCAGTTTTGGAGAGCTTGTGTTTCTTATTGGACTTATGACCCTGACATCTGTTTCAGCTTTTACTCAATCTTCCCTCTTCCCTACTACAATTCATCAAGGAGCAACTCATCCTCTTCCCCATAATGTCCATGTCACATCTCAGAATCTCCTCCTAATTTATTCAGTCAGGCCTTGTAATCTTTCTTCATTTCTCTCCCCTTATTCCTTTTAATATTTCCATTTTACATTTTATGTGGAGCGTCTTACAGCTGCTCCAGCCCATCTTTCTTGTCTCTCAGTCACATATGCATCTTTAAAGTACAGAGGCAGATTTCAAGCAAAAAGGTCTTTGTCCTCTCCTTCAAGCTTTGAATCAAGCACATTCAGCTCAAATTTTTCATGACAGTTCACTCACAGTGACAGCTCATAAAGAGGCACCAGAGAGGAATAATTTGTACTTCTACAGAGCTAAGTGTTCAGACAAATCACAGATCTTCTGGGTGGACCCACTGATGACACATTTGAAAGGTACTGTTGCAGAAAAGACAGAGGCATAATAATAGGAGTTGGTATCCATCACAAGGATGGAGGAGTCCTAAGAAAAAGACTACTTATAGGAAAGAAATACCTGAAATTTAAAAATTACATAGATCAAAACAAATCAAATCCCACGCATCATTAATTTTTCAGTGTTTGTGCTCAAATGCTCTTGTTCATGATTTCACAGGCAAATCTGGGAATTCCAAGAATGTGTTTGACCATTGCACTCAGAAGGTGGTGTTATGCTTCTTTTACAGCCTGCCACACATCATGGCATCTGCCAATGCAAAACCACACATCCTTTTACTTGTTCTGTCTATTTCAACCTCTCCTGAACCACTGTTCATTGTACCTTCCCACTGAGTGGCAGCTCTGTGCAGGTGAGATGGCCACCTGAGTGCAGTGACAAGGAAAGCTGGGCTGACCATGCCCTGCTTTCATTGGACTCCTGGGCAGTACATGTCTCTAGTGAAACAGTTCAGATATATCCACTGCTGCTGGGCTGCAGAAGGGTCCTTGAGAAAGCCTTCAGATTCCAAAGGTTACCTAAAGTCTAAAGGATCATTTAAAATATAAAACCTGAATTATTTTTATAAAAATATTTAAATATTAAGTTGTGATCATTCCTACTGGATGGATTTGGTTGAACAGATATTTAAAATAAACTCTTAGGAGAATTCTGTCCAGATTTGTAGCAAATCCACTTAAATAATAGAATTAGAATGGTTTCAAAACTATTCTGTTCAGGACAAAATTTTGTTATCTTTATACAAATTAATCATGAAGTAATACAGATAATCTTGTGGCCATTCACACTGACTCATGATTCTTTTGGTTAAGGGAAGAAAAACAAAACGTTCCAGACGAATCTTATTGATAAGATAATTCACTGGAGACAAATGACCAATTAAGAGATTTATATTTCTACCTTCTGAATTGTGAAAAAAAAGTGTTGAAACCATACATCATTTTAACACTTTTTATGTCATGAACCTGCTGTTTTCTCACTTTATAGGTCATTCATAAAACACAGATTTTATCAGCCTGAATTATTTCATTATTTCTCACTTTTCCTTCATCAGTTTCAAATTATGCTGAATTTGTGTTTTGCTTTTTTTCTCTGCCAATTAGTTTTTCCTGAAAGAAACTCTACAATTTTTTTCTATTATTAGAATTATTAGTTGGGACAATAATATTGGATAAGTCAAAAATCATGTCTAATCGTGGGTCTTCGTACCTGTGAGATTAAAACCTCATCTGCTATATTGCTTCTTTTCTTTTCTCTTTCATGTCAAATGTAACATGGCAATGAATTCCATAAAATGGATATTAATGTAAAGAAATTTTATGTTGATTTGACTTGTTGACTCCATAACAATTATGCTCATATTGTGACATTGCCATATTTTTAAGTGAAATTATTTGTATGTAATCCCATCCTTCATATATTCAATTATACGTTTTTCCTTTTGTTCTTTTCTACTTAGTTATTTCCCTCACTCCTCATTGCACATAAGAAAGATAATTCCATAGAGTTTTCATAGGTGATGACACTTAAGATCGCATTACTCAGCTGTAAATTTAGAAAAAAAATGGGCAGGAAGAGGGAGTCTGGGAGAGTTTTGTTCATTTTCCTCTGGACAGAGAGGTCGTTTACTTCAGTGCTCCACTAAATAAAATTCTACAGTGATTTTTTTTCTGGTAGTAGTTTTCCAGGTGTGCCCTTACCCTATGGTTCTGCTCCCCCTGGCACTCGAACTGGCTGATCAATTGGCACAGATGGCAACATGCCCATATGTCACCTTCACATGCAGTTGTGATCAGCATAGTTACATACTCAGAACTAAGAGAGCATAAGCATATAATCCTTCAAGACTTACTGAAAAACCACTTTCTTCTTCTTTTTCTTGTTCAAATACATAACTGTGCACCCGATTCAAAGGCCAGCAGTCTACAGCTCACTTCACCTTTTCCATGGCACTAATCACTACATTTCAGAGAAATCTAGATCACTACTATAAACTCTTTTTCCAGGTATCCCTAACCTGCAAACTGAACTTATATATGCAGAAAACCTGTTAAACAGCACTCTGCAGCATAGCAGCAGCTCTGGAATTCATTATCAACTAAAAATAAATCTTTATAACTTGTGTCTGATGTATTTGTCTCTACAACTTTCTCTTCCAACAAAGCATATCACTCTAGTGCCAACATTTTAGTTCTGCAACAGACTCTAGTATTGTAGCCTTTGCTTGACCAAGAGGAAGAAATAAGGTAAACCAATTTGCAGAGAAAGTGAGAGAATGAAAGGCCTCACCTCTTTCCTTACTAGACATGGAGAGCCCTCCTTTCGTAGTATGTGGCGCAGGTTTTAGAAGGGCCTTGGCTGTGCTGAACTCTCTTCCCACAAGGGTTCAGATTACATAAACATGGATACACTTTGAAAGTGGTATTTAAACAAAACTGTAAGTATATTTCATCCCAAGATCTGGGATATTTTAAATAAGAAAGATTTTATGGATCAGTTTATGTGGAAAGCAATGCAACATTTTTCTGATTGTTTTTGCATGTCGTTTGCTCTTATTTCAGACAAATAAAGGTCAACACAAGAGCACACCACCTTCCTACATCAGGTATTTAAGAATATTTCATCTTCTCAGAGCATTTTTTTAAAGACACAGCACAGAAACTGAAAGAGCAACTCCTTATGGAGTAAGTCAACGGGAGCACAGACAGCAGTGTTAATGTTTCAGCAGTGTTAAAGTACTCCCAAGGGATCCAGAGACAGTCTGTATCAACAGTAAGTGTGTGTGTTTAATAAGAGATTCATACTGTGATATGTAAGTGTCTTATAATCATCTCACATATTTTCAGAGACATGTTTTTTATTTTCTTCTATGGGCATAATAACATTTCATTTATTGGTTTGGAACAGGACATCTGGGAGAAACTAAAATAAATTCATTCTATGGGGAAGAAAATAAGAACAAAGTAGTGCACAGAATGTCTGTGCAACAGGTTACAAACGCCACAGGATCTAGAGACCACACTTTTTCCCTCATGATTAATGTTAACCAGCTGAATCTACCCTTCCGTGTTTTCATCTCATTCAAGATCATATAGCCAGAAAACTAACGGAATATGAAGAGACAAAGACTAAGCTGCCACCATGTAATAGTGAAATATTTTCATGTGTGTCTTATGCTTGAAGAAAACTAACCCCCAAAGAAACAGAAAACACTTCTCTGTAGTTCCTACATGTTTCCTTTTGAGTGTAACTCTCCCATGAAAGCTCTCCTGTGATTCAGACCATATGTTAGAAATTAATTTTTGGCTGTTTGCATGAGAATCTGTACATTTGCACCCATCTAAGTATGTCTGTGGCTTTCACAATAATTTATCTTACATACATATTTATATGCATATTTTTATATTGCCCTTTATAGGGGGAAGAAGTTTCCCACGTGACAGCTGTAAAACATACACAATGATGTAAACACAGCACATCAGCAGTAAGAGAAAGGCTGCAACAATTCTTGTCCACTAGTACATTATAGTTTTGTAGCAATTAGCAACTGTACCCAGAGTCATCACAAATTTTTTTTGTGTTAGGAAGAAAGGATTTCCTGCTACTTAACCCTTTTCATTAGTTCCATTCATATGTGAACTCAGAAATAAAACTGTATTATGGTTTTCAAAATATTTTACAATGATTGATCCAAATAAATGAACAAACTGTACTCAAAATAATGAGCAGTTAGCACACACCTCACAGTTCAACTACTCTACAAGGGTATTCCAGTGTTTTCCAAGCACAACTGAAAGTTGAACAATGTCAATTTTTTTTCCAAGATATCCTTTCATCGGACAGAAAAACCAGAACTGCATGTCTGTTATAGCCATCACAAGCATATCTGCTACACATATGCAAAGCAAAAATATACAATATCCAGTCTCCATAAAGGCACTGCCAGTCTTTGTCACTCAGATCCCTCCTGAGAACAGTATCCTGCCATTAAAACAGCACTAGACAATAGTGTGAGATTTTCCTGTGGCTTCTGGTTATACTGCTGAATGGGATGGTTCCAGCCTTACCTTATTCTGCCCAACTCCTTAGCTGCTTCACTTACGTTTACATTGTTTTCTTCACAAGCTCTTTGCAGCAAGAGCTGTCTTTTTAATTATGTGCAGTAACAACACTTGGCTCAATGGAGCAATAAGAAATACTTATTGTGCACTACGAAATGATAATAAAATACCCTTTTCTTATGGAAGAAATTAAATAAACAGTTCTATTCCTTCTGCAACTCCATTAGAGCACAAATAAACAGAGAATCCTGCACCAAGCTTTACACATAATGCTCAATCTCTTCAACAGAAACAACAAAACCCACAGAGACCACAGAGAAGATTATTTTCATATTCTAATAGGCACAAATGGACTTTAATATGTCTTTCCAAGGATCTCCCGACTAGCAAAAATCACAGGGGAGAAGATTAGAGAGATAATAGCAAGTCACAGTCATGCATGTATCTGATACGCTTTTAAACTCAACAACAAATCTAAAACAAACAAACAAGACATATTAAGAATGTCAAGAACTACTCTTTTTTTCCTGCATTTGTTGACTACTTAAAAATTCCTATCTATCTCGTTTTTCTTTTCCCTTTGAGGACAGCTTTTTTAACATCATCCAGACAACCAGAATTCATAACAAAAACTTACAACGTGCAACAGATTAAGACACGGCCTGGTACAACCAGTTGCCATGAGGAAAAATTACCCAGAGATATACGATGGGAAAACCCTCATAATATCACCTAGACAATCAAAACACTGCACCAGACTTTGGCACTCAGTACAACATTTGCAGATACAAAATATCCAATTGGAATATACTGTTCAGAGGGAAGAGAAAAATTGATTCTAAGCCTTATGTTTTTTGCAAATTTTTATGCAAATCTGAGCAAGCGCAGTGTGACTGCCAAAGTCAGGAGGGAGACAGTTGCAGACATTCCTGATCAGCACAAATACTTTGGGGCAAGGTAGATTTGCATGAGGCATGAGGTGTAAAATAACACTTACATGATGATTTCCATGAGTATTAGGGCATAGGTTCCCATTCTCATCCATTTTTTCATTCCAGAAATTACATTCTTACAACTTTATTACTAAAATAGCTTCAGATCATATTTATATTTTATCCTATTTTATATCTTGCTTGCATCACTTTTCATCAGCTTGATAGGAAACTTAATTCTCACTTTCTCAAAACAGTGGTGGCAGTCACCAGAATCTGAAAATATTGAGATACCAGGAGACAATCACCTTAAATGGTTTCCATCCTAGGTCATATCCTATCTGAAGGACATCTGAAAATGCAGAAAATTTGTTCTTAACATTTCTCTGAAATTTGAAGTTTTTAACCATCAGAGGCAATTCTGTTAATTTGGAATGATTAACCTTCCAAGCCATGAAAAGTAACACCAATAGTGATCTCTAATGATTCTGCGAAACCCACCATTTACATAAGTAGCAATGCCTTTGTTAATGCCACTTACTGCAGATAATTGTTGTGAGGTCCAGTGATTTCAATTGTTTAGGAAATGGAAGGACTGTTAGACTATGACATGTTTTCTTCTGATGCTGAATGACAAAATAATGCACAAGTAACTATATTAATTTTCCAACTTGTCCTTGTGTTCTGAGTCACCTAGAAAACTTCATGATGAAGCTACTATTTAATACATTTATTCTGGATGACTTGCTGTGAATTCCAAAGAAAGCTGAATTAACCACATTTTTTTATGCATTAATCAACAACAAATGAAATAAAATAAACATTCCCTGCTTCTCATATAGAAACTGCAGAAAATAGTGACATTGGCCTAAACAAATCACTATACCTTCCTTGTGAAATAATGTCAGTGTCAGTAGCTGAGTTTTTTGTAGTCATCAATATTTTACAGAAAATGCACCTGCATCTCTGCTGCTCAGCAGTATAAGCTGTATGCAAAAAGGACACAAGTTTTTTAAATCAGTACCTGTTCAGCTAAGACAAGTCTAATTCTACACATTTATATTTCCCATATCTTTGTTTTCACTTGAAAGAGCTCAACAAGAATTTTTTTTTTTAAATCCATCTTCAACTCCTTGTATCCTGGAGTTACTTTTCCATTTATCTTGTGGGAACAATGAAACACTATTTAATAAATTGTATTTCCAACAGCAACAGGAGTGGTTTTAAGAAAAACCACAGTTTCCACAGGGCAGAGATGTAAATGGTTACAGAAGGCGTAAGGCAACAGAAAGTCAGATCTATTGTATTTAGGTTTATTCCCCTGGAAGATAAGAAATGTTAACAGAGAGAAGGAGCCAGTCCTTTGTCTCTACAGTAGTTTCCCTATGTAGTGAATGATGTGTTGTCATCTTTGATGACTTTCAGCATTTCCAAACATATGGTCAGGTGTAAAGAACAAGTAAGTCAGTGGATACATTCCTTTGTGGAACAAGTAAGTCAGTGGAAACTATTCCCTTTGAATAGTCTTCAAATAAAATATTTAGGTACTAATTTCCAGGGAATGACTGTCAATAAAAATAAAGGGGGAAAAAAAAGAAAGTACAGGGTAAGAGGAGAAAGATTTAGATATTGATGTGCAATAAGTCTGTATCTCTCCCTTGTCCTAAAAGGAACTAATAAAAAAAATTCAGACTCTTTTTTTTAAACATTAAAATACTTGCTTAGTAATATTAGAAAATTCCAGAAGTATTTGTGGAGTTTTTATGTCAGTCAAACGAGACGCAAAGCCAAACCAGCTTCCTATGTGTCTTTCTCCATTTTAAAGTTACAAAAGCTTTATTTTGCCTCTGACACTTAAGAAGGTTGAAGCTTCTACCTTCCAGAAGGAGGATTTTGTAGCAGTAGAAATGTGTGTAGGACAGTACAGAGCACACTTTTGTGTTTGAGTGCATAAGCACACATATGAATGTATTTATTTCTCCTCCCTGTTAAGTGCTATTAATAGAGAAAAATAGAAAAAGGTGTTGTCCAATCTAATATGTTTCTCTGTATGGCTATGGTCAGCATAAATGCACAAAATAAAAATCCATAATGTGGCTGCATGTATTGTGAAAGTACAGACAGAAAACAGTAGCTTGGACAAATATGATGTAGTGTTCATAAACAGTGTTTGTTTCCCTATCTCATGCAAATGGCAGTTGGGAACACAAAATGCAACATAAGCCCAGCTCTACAGTTGAGATACACCATTTCTAGGCTACTAGAAGTATTCTCTCATCAAGCCCTTGTAGTGTTAACCTTGATGCATTCTGGTTGCTGTCGGCCCCCTGCAATTTACTGGGAAGAACTTTATTTCAGTTTTATGCAATGATGAGGCTTGCTCTTGCTAGCATTCATAGCATACACAGTAAATTCAGATCAATGTGAATCACTCAAGGTTCCTCCTTTTTTTCTGTTACTTTGAAAGAAATGTGAACTGCATCATCCAGCAAAGACCACTTTTGAATGGAATTTCACCATCTTGCTAAATGTCTGCTGAACAGTATCTTGCCACCCTTCTGAATCTCCAACTCTTCTTCCCTCAGTTTTTATTGCGCAGTGTGATGCCATGTGGTCTGCACTATTCCTTTGGTCAGTTGGGATAATCTGTGGCAGGTGTATCTCCGGCCGACTTCTTGTGCACTCCCAGTCCTTGCTGTCAAAGTTTCAAGAAGCATATAAGTCCTTGATGCTGCTTAAGCACTGCTCAACAATAGTTAAAACAGCCCTGAGCTCTTCAATGCTGTTTTCAGCATAAATTGAAAACACAGCCCCATAATAGCTACTATGAAGTAAAATTAATTATCTATCCCAGCCAAAACCAGTACCTACCAATAATTTCAGGAAATTGTAGTATTTTGTATTAATTTATGTAAAAGCAAGGAATGAAAAATGCAACTACTTGATATTGGTACACAAATCAATCTTAAAGTTTGCATAGGCAAAATCATCTCTAAAGAGACATCTATCATTGTTCCATATCAAGGATTTAATACAAGGAAGGATAATATTCAGGGAAAAGGAAAGGGTGTTGTTTTGTACGACTATACGATACATTAATACTGCACTTGGGTTCATAAACTGTGGTGCAAGTGGATATCAGATGTGTCTTGCACTGATATAACCAGTTAATGCAGCATCAAGGTTTTTGGGACAAAAAAAAAAAAAAAAGGTAGTGAGATTAAATGCAATGCTAAACAGTACATCCTCATATGGTCAAAACTAAACTATTTTAAATTAACCCAATATTCTGGTTTGAAGAATTATTTGATTATTTTATTCGAAAGAGTTGACTAGAGGAGTTACTTGAACTGGAATGAAAATTATCTTCAACAATAAGGTCAGTACAAGAGAATACTTCTAACAGTTCTTGCTGATGATACAATACAGGAAGATTTCATTAGCATGGGAGTTGACTGGGTGTTTGCTTGCTCAATACACTCACTTTCAGGTCACCCTGTATACAGGAGTAGCAGAAACCCTACTTTGTAGTACGCTCATATGAAATGATACACACTGAAATTAATTACAAAACTTTCTGTTAGCTGTATCAAGAATGCAGATCTGAGAAAAGCAAGTGAAAATATTGTTCATATCACATGAAATGTCAGGACAATGCTAGAAAGTGTTTGCACAATGCTAGAAAGCATTGACAAAAGACATCTGAAATTTAAACCACTAGCCATCAGAGAATGCTATTTCACTCCAAACCTGGAGAGAAGACCTGGTTCAGCAAAGCAGAAAACTCTCAAACAAGTAAAATGTAGGTGACTAAGACACCTTCTGCTGGAATTATCCCTTATGACTCACCTAGCCAAGACTACAACTATCAGATTAGCTGCTGGAAATAATATGACAAGGCAGCAGTCATGCTCTCCACAAATGCTTTGTTTCATTCACCCCATCCTGTGGGCTGTAATTTCTGACTGAACCAAATCTCTGACTTTAGCCACAGATATGCAGAAGCTGTGAGCAAAACATGTAAGAGTGAACAAGAGTCACTCAAAATAACATTTCTGTTGCATTATAACAACACATAAAATTGACTTTGCTTTTTTCGGTTTCTAGGCAGAGAAAACAAAAGTGAAGAATAAGGATCCTGTTGGGGTTTGCACAGTTGTGTTCCTTCTGTCTGTCAGTGCTATCAAAAGAACATCTTTCTTATCAGTTCCCATAGTTATATCTGACAGTCTCTGAAGAATTTACCATCTTCCTTACCATACACCAGATACTTTTTAAACTGAGTAACAGGGTCTTCTTTGATTCCTCACAAGTTCTGACATGCATGTAGGAGGGTGGATTTCACAAGCAAACCAGAGAAGGCTGACATATGAATTGTTAAAGAAAAAGACTTAGATCTCACATATCATTGAAAATCACAGTGCAAGCCTTCCTAATATGTTTTCTATTTCACAGATTACATGGATTGCTCCTCTTTTCCTCTTTTTTGAAGCCTTATGGAGTAGCAAGTACTCAGATGTTTTTCTGCTCTGAAAAATACATTTTCCCAGTTCCTTCTGATCTATATAATTGCCTGCATATACAAATTTGAATGAATGAAATAGCATCAAAATTTGCTTCTTTAATTTCTGCTCTGAATAAGTTTTTACTTCTGTTTGTAGGATAGAGTCTCTGAGAGAGAACACAAATGTACTGGGTCTGGCCTGTTACCAATGAACTCTTCACAGAGATGCCAGGGTGGAGACAATTCTGTCCCCTGTTACCTCTGTGCACCCCATTAAATGAAGAAAGCATAAAGAAAATGGAGTCACATATCTTCAAACAAATTCATAATGGAGTTGTTTAGGAAAAAAAGATACTGGAATTATTATGCCTAAGATTCATTTAAAGGAGGTTTATTTTTGAGCATGGATGGAAAGGACAGCTTTGGAAAGGACAAAGCAATACATTTTTATTTACAGCAACATTCTGAACGTTAACAGATAATGCACTTGGCTGTCTAAAGCATTACCAGATGAACATTAAATGTTGTCAGCATCATATTCAATGTGCATTTTGAAGGGAATTGTTGTGTATTTTTCAGTACCTACTGTTTTCACTTTGGGATGCCTTTTCTTTCATTCTGTAATTTGCACAAGGGAGTGTAATGGAGTATGTTTTGGGGGGGCTAAGCAAGCAAGCTACTGTAAGTCTCAAAACAAGGTCTCAAACAGATTTTGAATTCTCAAAGGATTGGCTCTGACATCTTCACTAGCTTCAGTTCAAGACTGTTCAGAAATGTTCAGAAAGATGTTCAAAAACTCACAAGCTGTACCAGTCTGCTAGAACACCTGCTGGAATTATCAAGTCTGAGATACCTCAATCAGCTAGTAGACTTGTATTTAGATTACACAGCCTTCTTAATAACCAAGTATCTTTTTGTTAAATGTGTGCTTTACATTCCCTGGCAGTAAGGTTCTATTCCCATATCTCACATCTGCTGTACACATCACATTCGATACAAATAATTATACCATGAGGCTCTCTTTCTGTGGTGTCAAAGGTGCTTAAAGATTTTACTGCAGGGAGGATTCTATGGCCATTAGTGTTGGTGCAATCACATCCTTTCTGTGGAAGTTCCACAAGAGTTTCTACCCCACTGTAACATCAAGAATAGTGTAAACATGGAAGTTCCAGTCACTAGTGAGAGGTGGGGCTTAGCACAGTGCATTGCCTGACATGTGGAGATTGTGAACACACCTCTGTGAGGAGCAGATGGTCTGAGAAGACATGAAAGCAAAAACAAAAGCATCCTTGCAATCCACCCCCATTAAAAGGAGCAACACATTTATACTTAATGCAATGTTGTCTCTCAGAGCCCTCTTTCTAGACCCAGCTAATGATGGTTGTGACCCAGCGTATTGATCCACCTGGGTTTGCTGTAACTACAATACAGATAACTTCTCTCTTGCTTTCTTCCCTTCAGCTCTTCTCCCATACACTTGAGTTTCTCAGGCAGAACCAATATGTGCAAGGTCACTTCTTTCCTTCATGTTTTCCCTTCCTGACTGGGAATAGCACCATGTATGTGCTACTTTACCTATCCAGTATTTTCAACAGGCTCAGACTTACACCCTATAATACTCAGTTCTTTCACCACTGTCACAGTTTCAGGAATTGTCTCATGATTTACATGCCCTAATATGTGCTGTTATTTAAATATAGTTTGAGGTTGTCCATGTGTGTATAATATGTGTATATGAACATATACAATAGGTGTATATAAATATAAAATTATCAACATGTGAGGGGATGTATGTATAATATAAAAAATCTCAGACCCAAACCAAAGGTAGCATTTTTCCAAGAGATCATTGTGGCTGAGTCAGTTTAGGAAAGTGGCCTTTCTGCTCACTGCAGTAAAAGGGCAGCTGTAACTGTGACTGACTGCAATGCATTACACAAACAGTCTTTCTTTTTTCCTCCGTCTCTCAATGTGAATGCCAAGCACTGTAAGAATCACTCTAACTTGTTGCAGGACACAGTGTTTATGAGATATCCAGTTTTTTATTGAACCAATATCAGAACTGTAGCAGAATTTCTTAAAGAAAATGGGCATGATCTGTATTTGGATTAAAAGTTGAAGTCCCCAGACTGGGCCTCATCATTGAGGCCTGTATGAGTTTGTGGCTCAGGTAGAAATTCGGTGCTAAGTCTATAGCGCAGTTAAAATTAAAGCTTAAGGTGTTGGCAAGCGACAGAGGGTTTTCTAGTAGTTAGCAAGTACAGTAATTAGTGTGGACACTTTAGCCGCCTTAAGAATTTGTTCAACAATGTGTGTTTGCATTTTTCCCTATGTTGTATGCCAATGAGAGTACACCTGTGAATGTAAACTATGTAGAAGTGTATATAACCTGCCATTTTAGATGGAATAAAGCAGAGAACGTAGCATTAACCATACTGGTCAGATCTGCATTTTGCTCTCACCCAAACTTCCCATTATTTTGGGTTCCCTTGCTAGTCAGAACCAATCTGGTCAGTGGCATTCAATGGTGGCATTACACAAGCCAATATAATTCTTATTTAATTGTCAAATGCAAATGTATTTGAATGTTTTTCTTCTCTTTATTTCTCATCTGAGGTGCTGCCTTGCAACGTACAGTGTAAACAAGCACAACCAAGCATGGGGCATTCTCAGTATCCCCACATAAAGGACTGACAAAGAAATCTGCTGTTTGAGCTGTCCAGCTCTGTCATAGTATTTGCTTCCCATTTAGGGACAGCCTGATCTTCTGAGCAATTTCAGTGCTCACTCATCTTTCTGATGTGAAAAATTGCCCATAGAGGTCATGAAAGCTGCTTCCTTGGAGGTATCCAAAAGTCTTCTGGACACAACTCTAATGTGCTGTAGGGAACCCTTTGTGAGCAGAGAGGTTGAACTTTTACAGCCTTACCCACTCTTTGATTCCAGGAAATTATTCCGTATTTCAAAGTACCAAAAAGTAGTTGAGATACAGACACCTTATTTTCAATTCAGGTATCTAGGTAAGTTATTACTTGGGACTCAAGTTTCAAAAAGTGGCTGGGTTTTACTTTGTGAGACATAGATTTGAAAAATCCCAGCTGATCCTTTATAGTAGATTGAAGAACATATACTGTATGTTAGAATGTATTCCAAATAGTATTTCAGAATATATCAGATGGCATTTTAGAAAATATTTAGTGAACACTGAATACTGTGTCTGTTACCCTTTTGCATATTTTTAAACACCACAAGTATGGGGAACCTTCAGCATAATCAGAAGAAGAACTAGCCTAAATAGCAGAATAGCATGACTAAGGGCGCAGGAAAAGAACACAGACTCTAAGATGGTATGTTCCCTTGAAAACGTGCCAAGAGGGCCAAAGCACTCATAGGAGAGATAAAGGTGAAGAGGTGAACGCCTGAAGACCACCCAGAAGACCACCACAACAGACTGAGCATGCCCAGAAGGGTGTGGAGTTAATTACCACACCAAGCGAGGACAGGCAGAGTCAGGGAATGGATATGTATGAAGGGGGACTATGAATGTCATACATATGTAAGACCTCAGGGAATAATAAGGGGGGCAAGTTCCCTGGTGAGTGTGCATGTCTTTGGTGAAATTATTCCCCATGCATCTCGATGCTGATAAATACGTACCGCTCTAACAACTATTATTTTTTGTGGAGTTCTTTCCGCTGCATTTCAGTTTGGTTTTAGTTTTTTGCTTGGTTGGGGATTTGTTTTTTTTCTGTAAGACAGTGTATAAGTCAAATTCAGAACCAACTACTTTTGTGTAATGATGGAGAAGATTAAATCTCCAGCACCTTGAACTTTCTCAAGAACAGGTAGTGCTCTATGAAGCACTATGAAGCACCTATTTTTCATTAGGAATTGAGGAAAAGATAGGTAGTGTTGGACTGACAAATTCGTAATCTTGATTCAAAACTTTGTTTAAACATTGTCAAATTAAAAGCTGTATTATGAAGCAAGTTGGAAAAGCAATATCCATAAACTTTGTCTGAAAAAAACCCTGGTCTTTCATTCTCAGGTAATGTACCTAAATACGTTTATTTTACATCATATAACTTGATACTTTTATTGACTAGAAAGGTGTTGTGGGTGGGAAAACATACTTTTTACTGATTTCCATCAGCATTTCTCCATAACTAAAATCACAGCATGGCTGTGCTTCATTCAGGACAATTGGGTTTAAAAATTCCTGCTTGGGAGAATTGAATTTTAAACTATTTGACTAATTTTTCTTATCGCATTAGCTGAGGCTAGCTCTGTATGTTGGACAGGTTTCATCTCCATATGAAAATAATGTTAAAAAAATAACTAAGTGCAAATAAAATTCAAACTTTTGTCTACATATCTACCTGCGTCTGAACCACCATCATAGAACTCCCCTCATAACTTCAAAAATTCATGGTTCATATAGTGTCTGCGTAATTCAGATTTTTTTTTCTTTACGAGAAAGTAAATATCCCTCCCACTCATAGATGCCAGGCAATACTCAAGTGACTCATTAATCATAGCCAAGGCATGTGCTTTAGAAACGAAACACCTAAATGATATGTAGCAGCTTTTGATGCAGTGGAAATCAAATTATATTTGATGTGGCCTTGTATTTTTGACCCTATTCATTCGTAAGCACAGTCTGCTGCACATCTTCTGTGAAGACCTATTTCAAAATTTAATGATTTTCTTGCACAAAACCCATTAAAAAGAATTTTTCTAATTCAGTAATACTTTAAAATCAGGTTTTAGTCAGACAGTCACATAATTTTTTCATCTAAATTATCCTCTAATCTAATATGAAACTGCAGCCACTACTTCGTGTTAGTATCATATACTCATTGAATGGAGGATAAATTTATGGCTTACATCTTCCTTTAATCGTGTACATCTTCCTCTAATTGTGTGTTTCTATACCTTATATGTATAACATATATCTTTCTTAAGTTTTTGTGAAAACTCCTGTGATTTTCCTCAGAAAACAATATCATCAAAACTCTGCTGTTAAATTAGTGACATGTTACTTTATTATAAAGGTGCATTCATTAAAAAGAGGTGGTGTGGAAAGGAATGGAAATTACAAGACGCCAAGAGCAATGGGGTGCGGTGCAATAAAAAATATTTGATGTAATTTATAACAGAAGTAAACTATAAGAAGAAAAAAAAATCTACTTTAAATGGTTGCCTTTCTATCCTGGAAATGTCAGACAAGACATTTTGAATTCAATAAAACTGGCCCCTAAAATTTCCTATTGTTTTTTTCTGGAAGGTAAAGAAAATTTATAGGGTTCAAGTGTACGTTATATTTCAATTTTAAAATGTAGTCTTTTGTGTGTGACTGATGCTTACTGATATGAGCAAAGACGATGTTCTCTAGCCCAGTGCTGACTAGACTACAACAAGAAGACTGAAAGTCACAAGTGCTATGAAATATTCATCAGACACTCCAAGGGTTGCTTTATTTTTTTCCACGTGAAAGTGTTTTGCTTGTTGTGGCTGATCTCCAGAGCTAGCAAAAAGGTATTTGCTAAGACTAACCTTCCCTTCTCTAATGTTATTTATTGATATGAACAAAATCATTTGCAGTGTGTTAATTGTTAACTCATGATATTTATTAACATCACAATTTTTGCAGACAAATATGTTCTTGCATGATTATGGCATAGTAGATTAGACAGCAGATGTCTGATAGAATCATATTTTAATTAACATTAGATGGGAATAGAGTCATTAAATAGACTCAACACCCCATATTCTTTTACATATACCCAACTGTTTAAGGTATATGTCAAATCTTTGTGAACCAGCAGCTAAGCTGGCAGATAAAACTGGTAACTCTTTGCTTCTCAAGGCTGAAAGACAGACAATGGGTTTGTTTTTTATCTTTCTCCAGAACATCAGCTTGTACAATATAGAGGTTGAGTTTATTTGCCAATAGACATGCAGAAAATTTTTGACCATCTAAATTAAATATCTCTTGAAAAATCTTGCAAAATGAAACATGAAAAAGCAAAAGCTAATTTCACCAACAATATTGAAGAAAAATCCATTCAAAAGGCTGAATATTGGCAAAAAATTTATTCTAAATTATATACACTCCTTAGACTGTTGAGCTAATTGCAAGCCCCCTACACCTTCGACATGTCCAGGCACACTTTGCAAAGTCCAATGTGATGGCCACAACCTCTCGGGTATGATCGTCACATCTGCTCCAGTGTCTAGGAGACCCTTGATGGTCTTGGTCTCCCCACTCACCGTAAGCCAACAGGTCTCTTTCAGCTTATCCTCCCCTATTACCTTCACTGCGTTCACTGTGGGAACGCCCTCTGTCTCAGGTGAATCTGGGACAGGGATCACCTGGGCTATTATTTGACCTTTTGGGAGGAATGTCGGTGGGTTTAGGCAGTGCAGCCAGAGAACGAAGCACTCGGGATTCGAAGTAATCATCCCAGGAGCAACTTTGATCTCTTTCGGGGTGTATTTGCAGTTCCCAATGACAATGAACTTCCCCTCAATCCAGCACCAAGTACCTTTTTCCTCTGACACGGTGACTATGTGCCAATCCCTGTCACAAAGGAGAAGCGGCTCTGTGAGGTCTTAGTTCATACAGAGAGGTCATTGTTAAGGACGCAGATGGTGGCGGTAGAATCAGGTGTTGTGTCAGGTCCAGTTTGAGATCCTTAGGAGGATCTGGTGTCCAATTTTGGGTTGACAGTGGAGGAGAAACGATGTTATTTTTCTCCTCTAGTTCCCTCTTTTTTTCTTTCCCTTCCCCCTTGGCTCAGGCCACCCAATATTTGTCCACACACTGGGTGGTCCCACACTCGTCCCTTAGTTTTTTTGATTGCCACTCTTTTGGCAATGGGTTTTCCCCCATTGCCTCCTTTCTTTTCTCCCCCTCCCCTGTTCCTGAACCAATCAAACTCTACTTTGAGGGGACACTGTTGGCACCAATGACCCTTTCTGCCGTACAACGCATATGGCCTATCTGCTGTTCCCCTAAAGGACCGCTTCCTTTGGCCTGGTGTGCGAGGGGCAGATGGAGTGTCAGGTGAGTCAGTAACGCCGGTAGCAGCAGCAGTCTTATTGTCCGGTTTTCTTCCCCAATGACCCGACCTGGCAGTGGACCCATTAATGGCACCATATGCCCCACTATTTGCAACATGTCTTGGAGCGTAAGAAGCGGCTTGTGCGGCAAAGTGAGAATGGCCACACGACACCTTTCACTGGCGTGGCTGAAGGCCATCTCCTCTAGGACTTCTTCCCTGGAATGCTCCTTTTTGACTTGCTCCTCCACAGCTGTGGTTAGCCTTTCTGCAAATTGCACAACAGAACGAAATAAAAACTGCGACTCAAGACACCTTCCCAGAGAGGGCAAAAGGCACGCCCCCAGGGACCGCACGGTCGACAGCAGACTCGTCAAGCAAGTCTGCCCCCAACTGAGGCTTGCAGCCTCAAGGCTTGCTAAAAGCCTCCATCAAGTGCTTGCTCCAGGAGGAGCTGCAAACACTCACCCAACTCCAGTGCGAGGTCAGGAAAAATCGGCTGCGCTGGGTTTTCCTGCCTGAGGGAGACTCCTCCAGGTGCAGGAGAAGCTACCTTCCTCCCCCACTAGGAGCACACCCTCAAGCCGAGGGCTGCTACAACTAGTGGGTGCGTGACGTGCTGAGAGTCCCTGCAGTTCCAGATGAATAAATCAAAACTGGTTCAGGGAACCACTTTGCGGGGTCTGGCGATCTTCTCAGGCCAAAGCACGTCGGCCAGCATGCTGTCCACTCACCCCCTGGCCGGCCCACATTGGGCGCCAATCTGTCACGGTGTCAGTCTCAGCTTACCCCAGCCAGCCCTGGCAACATGGCAAGCTAGGCATGATTCAGTGTCCTGAGACACCTGCACAATCCTGTGGGTCTTGGTTTGTCAAGAAGTGGAGAGAGACTATAGCAGGAAAATAAAGAGGGGACTCTGAAGAGGGTACAGTCAAACTGAGTTTACTGGCCCTCCCGACCAGGGAGACCTCACCTCAGGGTGCCTACCTTGACAGAGACCAGGAGCACCTGAGAACATCAACTTTTATGTGGGGGTGGAACAGGGGGATGGGTTCCGTTAAGGACCAATAGGGAACAACGTGGGAGCGGCCCTGAACATAATAGACATATACATTAACAAACCACAGGAAGATAAGAGGGGGGAACCAGGATCCTGCCCAATCACTCGAAGCTCTCCCTGGAACCTTCCAGATGCCAGGGAGGGGCCCCGAATTGACAGACAGGACCCAGGGGTTACGTAACATAAGATTGACAGATAACTGTAACAGAGGCAAACCAAAGGGAAACTAATCAAAGGGGTACATGGAACAAACCATTATACAAACAATAGAAGACCAATCTGGAAACTGCATAAGAAACACAGACAACCAAGAAGCACACCACCACACACTCTTCAGCATCTCTGTTTTAAAGAACAGACCGTATTTTGTTTCAGGATTTATGAAATAAATAATCTTTGCAAAATTAGTAATCCACATATCCTCAAAGCTATAGAACATCCAGAGTTGGAAGGGACCCACAAGAATCAATGATATTCAACTCTTGGCCCTGCACAGGACAGCCCAAGAATCCCACCATGTGCCTGTGAATATTGTCCAAAAACTTCTTGAACTTAGACAAACTTGGTGCCAACTATGCTTGCTATAAATTCAGCTGTTATTATATTAAATATAACCCTCCAGTTTTCCTAATGTTATTTCAAATATAATCACTCTTACATACAAAAAATTATTAATATAATGAGTAAAAACATTGTTTTCTCTTTCAGATTTGCTTCCTTTTCTTTTAAAAATTGTCAGGACAGCAAGAATCTGATGGTGTGAACACCTGTAATATGCTGACAATCTAATAAATGAAAGTGATATGTAAGAAATTACGCAATGAATATATTTAGGGCTTTGTATATTTTGAAGACTTCATATCTTGCCTGTGTAGAATCCAGCTCTAAGAAGCAAATCAAGAGCAATTTCAAAGAGACTTGGTTGCATGAAAAGGACAGGTGTATGTGTTGAAAGTATTGAAAAGACAATACTTTTTCATGCCATTTTGTGAGAATTGTATATACCTGTATTTTCCTTCATACTTTATTATTCATCTCTGCGTTTTGGCAAGACTCTTGCATGAGGCAAGTCTTCCTGTGTGTTTACACTGCATTTGTTGATAGTTTGAATTACTACTGCGTGTCTTTTGGAGGTCTCTTCTTCCCTATGTCCACATAGTTGGATTTTTAACAGCAGTAGGAATCAACTGAGTATAAATAGCAATGTCAACTAAAGATTTATTTTATTCTGAAAAACATAGTTATTTGTGAACTGGGAAGCATTTTCTTATTAACTTTATGTAAACAACAGAAAATTAAGATGACAGTTTTGTCCAGATTCTGGCTGAGTACCTGTTATTGACCTCTCATCAAAAGGATATCAAAGGTAATTACTATTTTAAATAATATTCAGACAATATTTTGAATCCTCAGTGTTATTCTTCTGAGTTGAAGTTTCATAACCCATTGCCCCTTTCAACATCTGGAGTATACAGTACAGATGTCTGTACCTATTTCTCAGTTTTTCTACATAGCTTAAATTCACTGTTACACATGAAGTTCTTCTGTAATTCAGTTTATCAAAATACTTATATGACTGACATGACATGAGTAAACTCCCTTTGCAAAATATTTCTAAGTACAATAATACTTGACAAATAAAGTGCAAAGTCAGCACTACTAAATGTAATGTCCATTACTTTAAATTAATTTTTCTTTAGAGTTCCCTAGAGATTCCACCCATGATCAGTCACAATATATATTTATTCTGTATGATTCTGCATGTAGACAGCCATCCTTCATTTTAAGCTATTATATTTCAGACCTTATTTTATTACAACTTTATCTTTTTCTGTCAATCTTTGCAAATGGATGCCAGACTACAACTCTAAGGCAATATCCTTTCTGCTATCCAATTCTTAAGGATCAGTTTGCGAGACTCAAATTCTCACAAGTAGTTTGGTCAATCAAATCCTCATGTGTAAAATTTTCCCCCATATCTTTCATAAACACAGTTTTTAAAGGATGCTTGCTTTCACAGTGCTTCTCATTTCATCTTTATTTTTCTGTGTCCTTTACTGTACTGTCCACAAATTTTGCCCAGTCAGATCTATTCAAAGCCTTCCTGTGAAGATCATCCTCTGAAACCATGTCTTTGATCATAATCATCTCATTTAATACCCTTCTATTGCCCTTAATATCAACCATAAGCAGTTTAATTTTAGGATATTTCCATTACTCCCAACCTATTCCTCTCCTATCATCTCAATATGGACATGTCCAGTCCAACCTGTAAAACCTACTTGCTTTTAATGAACAATAACAAATCACTAAGACCAGATGGTGTTCACCCAAGAGCTTTAAAGGAATTCAAGGATGAAATGGACAACCTATCAACTGCAACATGCAATCACTCATTTAAAGCTCTGCCAGTGTCATAAACATGGTGACCAGCACGATAAAAAATTTTAGAGGAGTCATAAGCAAGATCTTGGGAATTACACATCAGAAAGTCTGATATGCATACCAGAGAGATGAACAGCAATTAGTCCAAAGAATAATTATAAGGTACTTGACAAAATACGATGTATAGAAGAATCAAGATAGCTTCTGTACAGGGAAATAATGTCTCAATCTATTACAATTTCTTAAAAGAGGCACTGAGCACCAGGAAAAGATAGATCAATTGGTATTCAAAAGACATTTTTAAAAATCCCTCAGAGATATCTGATAAAGAAACTAGGAGACTCTTGACATTAAAAAAAAAAATATTTTCCCATATATACATAACAAAATAAGAGATAGGAAAGAAAAAGTAGATAGTAGCTTACTAGTGGAATCCCACCAAAGTCTATATTGCTCAGCACATTTGCAAGGGATCTGGAAAAGACCAGGAATTGTACTATGATTTCCAGGCTGGAAAGATAAAGACTACTAAAGAGCTGAATGGAAATCTGAGTAATGGGGTAAAATGGCAAATGAAGTTGAATGCACATAAATGTAAAGCAATGGTTAGATGAAAAAAAGGCTGAATCTTGTGAAACAGGACAGGAATTAGAGTATTGTATTGCTGACAACTAAAGCCTTTTCTTTACAAAATCAGCTTTTTTAAATGTTGATGCAATATTTAGTAGCCATTGAAAGGACATTATGAATGCTGAGTCAGTCATTACCAAAATGCATGGAGAAAAAAACCAAAAATATCTTTATGCCTCTCTATAAATCTTTGTTGTACTAGTAATTGAGTGCTGTCCATAGTTTTAGTTTCCCCACGTTGAGGTAGAACTGTAAAGTGGTACAGAAAAGCAACTAAGACAACCAAAGTTCACATAAATCGTTTTTTGTAGAAGAACAATCAGCTGTGGAAGACAACAGCAAAATCTGGAAGGACCTGACAGGGAATGTCTCCTCCAGTATCAGAATGAGGCACATTGATACCAGTATGTACAAACACAAAACAAAGAGGTATTTCATCCAGAAGCTAAGCTGTGAAAGAAGTGCAAGCATTCAAATGTTGAACATGTTCAGATGGTAACTGAGCAAGTTCAAGGGGGAAAAAAAATCTTTCAAGGCATACACAGATAGGGCCTCTCTTGGAAAATTCTTTCCCAGAATCTGTGAGACTATTTGTAAGAAGATGATACTGGCATTTGCTCTGTACTTATAGTCACCTTTATTAACACCAAAGACAGGATAGTGGACTCAGTATGGTCATTCCTGCATTACTAAGTTTTCAGAAGTCATTTTTCCATCATTGTATTCCTTGCTCTAGGGAAGACATGCCCGCAAACATTGATAAGACCATCTTAGGATCTTTCTGTGAATACATGCTGTTCCACAAGTCCTACAAAAGCATGAGACAGACAAGCAGACAGCTTATGTGTTGACCTTTGCCAATTAAGATGACCTGCTTCTTCTACTAACTTGTCTCTAGTCTTATGCTTAGATCGTGAGCCTTTTTAAGTAGCAACATTTTTTTTATCTGTGCTTGGGCAGCACCAAGACACAAGGAACTGGTTTCTGACTAGGCATTCTAAATGTATAAAAATTTTGACTATTAATGTGAAGAGAGATATCAGAAATTATTATATATGTAAACCAGTTTTATTTGGTGCTTGCAGCTGTGTTACATTAGCAGTTTCAAAACACGTAAAATTCATTGAACTGAGAAAGAGAAGAATCTGAGCAGCTTTCTTCATGATAAACATGCATCAGCAAAATAGAATTTCCTTGAAGAAATTCTATTACAGAAAAGGCACTGAATCTGTCTTCAATTGGAGAGTTTTTTGTATCTTACCTCTTTGACAGCTTTGGAAGCTCCAAGTATTACCAGGAAGAGACTTGAATACAAAGAACTAAAAATCAAATTTTCATTTACTGTTGTTCCTGAACCAAAGCTGCCATAGTTGTTTTTATTTTCCTTACTCCATTAAGTCCAAAATCATCTAAATAAAAGTTGATAACCTAGCTTCAAGAAAACTCCAAGCCATTCACACAGACTTTCACTGAAACAGAGAGACTGCTGTTATGTTTCACTACAAAGTTGTCATTGTGTACAATTCTGAGCTATCATGATTTGGATTCTGTTCATACCCATATTTTGTTGTGTTTATGTGGTATCCTGAAGGGTACCTAATGGAATAAAATACGCCAAAATGCCTGGGTCACTTTCAATAAAAATTAGGTTATTAGGGTGAAAGATTGCTTTAACAACAACCAAACATTTATTCAGCTTCCAATTACTCATTTGAGAACTTGCTGTATGGAGAAGAATAGCAAGGAAAAATGCTGCTCTAGATGTTACTTCTTTCAGATTCTATTAAAACTGTAATAGCCTGCTTCCATTATACATTTCCCTGTATATTTCAATCAACATGTCACTTTAGCTGTTGCTCCTGAAGTGCACTTAATATTTTCATTAAAATCAATAAAGCCGGGAAATGACAAGGGTGCAGGTGGATGCAAGCAATTAAACTTCTTCTATGTGTATTGTTAACTAGCAGTCAGAGAAAGAAGCTTCATTCAACACCTGTCCCTTTCCTTTTAAATGACAGCTAACAGAAATCCACTTTAGCCAGCTTTTGTCTGCTTATTTTGCTGACAGATGATGTGAAGAAGTAGGCAGTTATGGGGCCAGTAATTCAGAATTCATTTTCTCTTCAAAAGATGATGTGGACAACTGAGTGCAGTAATAGTACCTGCTCAGAACTCAGGGGGTAAACAAGATAATTTGAGATGATGGGACAGAAATAAAAGCTCTTTAAAGGTTTGCTCCTCACATGGCTCTCAAAGGCACACTCACCAGCATTTTTATTTGCCTCAAATCAAAGTCAGAAGAGTTAATCGTTGAAGCATTAGCCTGATGTACTTTTGTGTACGGTAGGATTGTAAAGGAAGCAAATAAAATGAGAGATGAAGGGTTGCAACCCACCCCAATATTAAAAATGAATGATAGTTAAATATAGGGCCTAACTCAGTCACAATTTTTTATTAATTATATTTCCAGAACGTGTTGCAAATTAAAGGAAGCTGCTGGCTGGACACAGGTGGCATATTTGCAGTAAAGGGAAGTAATCATATTTTTAATTATCCATCAACAATTTTTTTTTTTATCCTGTCACCTCTGTGGCACTAACCATAGTGGGCCTCATTGCTAGACAAAGAGGCAATGTGAGGACCACCACTGCCAACAGAGGAACAACAGGCACAGATTCCTTCTCCAAGTGTGCATGGTTTTATGTAGAAATGGGAAGCTGCAGTTCTACAACCACTATGCCAGATCTGCTGTTAAGGTTACACATGTGTATGCACAAAGAACCACAGCAGGATCTAAAAGGTTTCCAGAAAATTGAATGTAAGGATAGATTTGCCTGGATACTTTCTCTCTTTTTTAAAAAAATATGTGTGCAGCATGAACTTTTTGATACAACTGTCAAAAAAACATAAAGGAACCTTCTCAGCAATTTTAGTTATCACAAGAGAGCTACATTTGAGGTCGTTCTTTTCAAAGACCTTCAAAGTAGAATAGACACTTCTGTATTCTTACAGCCATTCAAACTTGGAACTGAATATATATCTAATGATCTCTGACTCTGGCTCTCTAACACCTGGATGAAGTTCTAGAGGGAACTAATGGGACAATGGATGGGAGATGTCAGACCTGGCTGTATTTGGAGTGTGACATCTTGTAAGCTTTCATTTCTCTCTGACTACTTGCTGCTGTGTAACCTAATCTCATTATTATTACGTGATTGTTTCTGTCCTCTCACATTTTACTCTGCACTCTAAAAGCTGCAGCCTACAAATATACAGAGGTATTTCAGACCTACGTTGTATTTGCTGTAACTGCACTCTGTAAGAGCCCAAGAAGAGGGAATGAACTGATCTCAAATATACTCCTGATTCAGTCATGGTCATCTCATACATAAGGGATTTCTGGGATTCACATTCTTGTACCAAAATATTAAAGAGCAGCCCAGGCTCAGGCTCCTCACAAAGCACAACTGCTTTTTCAGGGAAAACTATCTGCTCTTCAGGTTTCCAGTGTAGTGTTAGCAAATCACCAGAGCTGGAAAGTTTGCAGATGTGGAGACTGGGTGAAGCTCATGCCCATGTTTCTCTCTTTCATGTCTCTCTTCCTATGCAGTCTGAAGCTTGAGTGTGCCTTGATGGGCAGTCAACATTGGATCCCATTGGAATTGCAGAAGCGCTGAACCTCATAAGCCAGGATGAGCAGTGGCTTCTTGCAGTTGCAGTGGTAAATCCACATACACATTCCTCTTGTGTGTTGGACACCATTTCATGGACTTTGCTTTGTGACAACATAGCACTCAGGAAGGTGTCATTCACCCAACTCCATCACCACCACAACTTACAGCAGAGACTGTACAAACTGCTGCCTCTCCTCCTGTGGATCAGATCACATCAGACATGAAATGTGTGCTGAAGTGTTTCTCTCTTCTTTTTCCAGTCATGGTACTCTCTCTGGTTGTGTCAGGTTTTGAATCAGGACCCAGTCCTCCAAAGACTGGAAGACTGTCCACTGTAAAATTTTTAAGAGATTATCCAGAGAGCTGTACAAGCACATAATTTTAAATGTGTACATATATATGTGCAGGATCAAACCTTAATTTCTAAATTCCTTTTTGTACAAGTAATGTTTTATTTGAGGAAAACTTCAGTACATTTCTGAGCTTCATTACAATAATAATGTTCTTATAAACAAATTTATCAGAATAACTACTACTCCTTTTCATGTCTTCTCCAAGAAAAATAGGCTTTACACACTAGTTACTTGAAATATCCTGTGAATTAGTTCCAGAGGGTAGAATACTTACTGTATGTGATGGCCTATGTAGTCTCCAACTACAGTGGTCCATATAATACACAAACATTCATCATTCATATGAGGTTTATTTCAGAATTACTTTGACAAGACTGAGATCTGAATCTGGCCCAGGGGTGTGTATGAGGGCCAGGTGATAAGGCATTGCTATAGTAATGACCTAGTCTCTTCAAATAGCAGGCTAACTACTTCAGAAAAAATCTGTACCTCCTCACAACAAATTAAATCTCTTCCTGTCATGTTCATCCCTGAGACGCTGATCTTAAAAGCAGTCAAGCTTATTCTGCAAAATCTACACATTAAATCTCATCTTCATAGTGTCACAGAATGGTCTGGGTTGGAAAGGACCTTAAAAGACATGGAGTTCCAAACCCCTTTGCCTCTGACAGGGCATCCACAGCTTCTCTGGGCAACCTGTTTCTGTGCCTCACAACCCTCATATAGCAAAGAATTTCTTCCTAATATGTAATCTAAATCTACTCTTTTTCAGCATGAAGCCATTGCACTTTATCCTGTCACTACATGCTCTCGTAAAGAGTCTTCCTCCTTTTGTCTTGTAGGCTTTCCTTCAGGGACTGGAAGGTCAGAGTTAGGTGACCCCAAAGCCTTCTCTTGTCCAGACTGAATAATCCAAATTGTCTCAGCCTTTCCTCATAGGAGAGTTGTTCCATCCCTCTGATCATCTACATGGCCTCCTTTGGACTCACTCCAACAGGTCCAGGTCCTTCCTGTGCTGGGACCCCAGAGCTGGATGCAGCACTGCAGGTGGGGTCTCAGCAGTGCAGAGCAGAGGGGCAGAATCCCCTTCTTCGCCCTGCAGCCCACGGTGCTTTGGATGCAGCCAAATCCAAATCTGGATGCAGCCAGGACACATTTGGCTTTCTGGGTTGTGAGTGCCCATGGCTGGGTCATGTCCAGCCTCTCAACCACCAGCACTCTCAAGTCATTCTCTCCAGGAGAAGTAACAATGCTCCCAATATGAACCCCTAAGGCACACCACTTGTCACTGATATCCATCTGTTGACCACTATCCAGTAGATGCAACCATCCAGCCATTTTCTTATTCCCCTAACTGTCCATCCATTAAATGCATCTCTTTCCAAATCAGAAAGAAGGATATTTTAGAGGACTGCATCAAAAACTTTACAGAAGTCCACATAAATGATGTATTGTAGTGGTTTGAAAGCAAAACAAGTGAGAGGCTCCAAGTCAGAAATACAATTTAATAAGAAGGCAAAAAAAAGGTAAAATATGCAATAATACTAAAGACCACTGACAGAGTCAGAATACAGCCTGAGTGGGATGATGGAAGCAGTGATCTCATAGAAAGGTCTGGCAGCTCTGATCCTCTGGGAGTCCAGTGGGTAAGGGCCCCCGTACTGTCCCAAATCCCACATTATATCCAAGTGAGAATGCTTGGCTCCTCCCCCTGGGCGGAGCATCTCACAATGGGATGATGAGTCATACAGGGGGTCCTTGATGGCCCATTAAAGAGAGATAACTCCCGGTGGGAGTTATGGAGGTTGGCTTGGCAACTACATCAGCAAAATTTCTCAGGACTCTGGGATGTATTTAATGAGATTCCAGAGACTTATGAATGTTCAGGTTCCTCAGATGATCATTAACCCAATATTTACTTACAGTGCAAAGCACTTTTACCCCACCAGTTCCTATGCTCCTGCTTATCCATTCAAGAGCTGCAGGAAGAGAACTTGCCATTGAGGACTGAGGCAACAAGGTTGTTGGGTACCTCAGCCTTTTCCTCATCCATAGTTACTCATTCTTCAGCATGGTATACTGAAGGGGGGATGAGGAAGAGTGCAGCTTCTTTCACTTTTTTTTCTAGTAAATATATCTGTAGAAATCCTCTTCGTGAATGCAAACCCTCCAGCTTTGCTTTGGCCTTCCTATACAACTGAACTTCCTCTGTTTGCCCTTCACAGTTCATCTGTTCTCATTTCCACAGTCTGTGCATTTGCTTCTTTGTGTTTGGTTTGGCCAACAGTTTTCTACTCAGCCATGCCAATCTCCTGGCTTCCTTTTATGATATATTCCTACCGATTGCTAGTTCTCACATTCACAGAAGATTTCCTTAAAGATCTGGCAGTTCTGTTCCACACCCTTTTCCCCGAGGGCAGGGACCCAGGGAATCCTATTGATTATGTCCCTGAAGAGCTGGAATTTTGTTTTCGTAAAGTAAAACTTCATAATTCTCTTGGCCCATCTCCCTCAGGACTGTGAACTCCCCCAAAGTAGGATCGCTGCTGCCTGGGCTCCCCCCAAACCTAATGTCCTCATTATGTCTGTTTATGTTGGCAAGCAGGTCAGTATCACATCTCGTCTGGTAGGGATGTCTATTACCTGGGTGGGGAAGTTACCCTCCATGCATTCCAACAGTCTCCTGGATCTCCTACAACTGTCTATGCTATTTTCCCAGCAGAGGTCAGGGTGATCAAAGTTCCCCAGCAGGACAAGAGGCAGTGAGAGCAGTGCCTCCTGCAGCTGGAGCCAGCAGGCTTCACTAACAGGCCTGCTTGATCAGGGGGCTGTGGTGGACACCACCCACAAGGTTCCCTTTGTTGCCTCAGTCTCTGACTCTTGCCCACAGGGCTTTCACCTGCCCATGGCTCTTCTTCAAAGGCAACTCTTTGCACTTGGTCCACCTACTAATGTAGGGGGAAGACCCTCCACTCTTGCTTCTGCCTTGTAACTATCAATAGTCACATTCCAATCACTGGACTCACTCACCAAGTTTCAGCCATGGCTACAAGGTTTTAACTTTCTAGCTGAGCAGCAGCTTCCAGCTCTTGCCTATTCCCCATGCTGTGAGGGCACCCCAGTCAGTCTGTTGGCTGTGTTATCTTCCTGGAAGCACATCCCTTAACTCTTTTAAGATATTTCCTTGGTTTTCCTGTTGAGTTGTGTCACCTCATGAGCTCCTGGGTTATCTCAGTACAGGTGTGCTCCTATGTGGCCAGTACAGTTCAGTCAGCAGCTGAGGGCCCTGGCAGCAGCACCCTATTCCTGTAAGCTTTGTCTGGGACAAGCCTGATATTGTCCCCTCTCCCATCACATCTAGTTTAAAGCTCTTACTCTCTGGAAATGTTCATCTTGTGGCAATGTACAATGTGCTGTTCTCTGTTTTGAAGAGAAGTCTATGTGTATAGACTGTTAACATGACCCAAAAGTAAATTTGGACCTCCACAGTATCAGAACTGAGTTTTTAAAGTACTGCAAACATATAAGTCCATGAATTGTTTGTTTAGCATCATAGCCATAAGGCTGTCTTCCTAAAAATGGTTAAATTGAGAGAATTGTTGAGCACAGAGCTGGAGTCTGAGACTGGACCTTAATTATACCTTTAGAGACAGAAAGATTCAAATGTAAAAAGTAATAGAATTGAACAACTGATCCAGTGATAATCAAAACAAGAAAGTATTTTTTCACTTGTGTATGACTATGTAAGAGACTGGTTGGTAAAAGAGAGAGGGTAGTAAAAAGATATATCCTTAACAACCTAAGTAAGAAGTTCTTTTTAGCTATGCAGGACATTTTCTCATAATTCATCTCTCATGGCTTCTAGACAAATCTGTTGGTTTCAAGGACTTGAGGTTTTCCAGTTTGAGTTCAGGGCTGGCTTCTCCACAGAAGTGTTCTTGTAACAAAATCTAGTACATGGCTGAAAACAAAACAACAGCATACTGCCTCCATTTTCTTGTTTTGAGTGGCACATTTGTTGTTAGTGACCAGCAAATCTATTCACTTCATATATGTGCCCTGCAGTATCTTCAATAAATTTGCCCCAGTCCATATTTACCCTAGTTCTGTAGCACTGAGTTCCCAACACAGAAGCATCCATCTGTTCTGAATGTACTCTGTGAACAGGCACAGAATTACATTCAGTTGCAGGTGAAAAAATATGAGCCATGACATATAACAGACATTTGGTTCATGTTCTTCTGAAGCTTGTTACAAAAATAAATTTTTAATATATTTTTTCCACTCCTTTATTTTTAATTGTGGATGTAGGCTAAGTCACAAAATTTACTCAATTTTAATTTTAATTCTTGTTTTAACTGTTCTCTGTTCAAGATTCAGGAGACTGTTATTATTTGTCTCTATAAAGATTTCTGCTAATGAAACGTAGTCAAAAAGTGAGGGGCTTTTTGTACTGAAATGTTTGTTCTATATTTTAGTTCTTTAAATTCAATGGTAAAAAATAATCTTTCTTCTAGTCTAAATGATGAAATGTTCTATTCTGAATAAGACACTATCTAATGTGGTTAATGAATATGATTAGAGCTAATTCTCAGGAGTCTGACAAATCATATTAAGCACAATTAACTTTATGGTTTGCTACTGACTCTGGTTGCTAAATATAACTGCGGAAATCAAATAGCTATTTTATTTCAAAGTGATATTATATACATATATATATAGATAGATAGATAGATAGATAGATAGATAGATAGATAGATATGGATGTTTTTGCTAGCTGCTCTTCTACATAGGTTCTGGTTTACTCATACAATATTTACTTTTTGTGCAGAAAATGGCACCTGACAAAGGGAAATGACCACAGATAGTGACTTGGGAGGTTCAAGCTGGGAATCAGCAAAAAACATTGCTCTTACAGGGTAGCAGAGCACCACTAAGAGATTAGGGAATCTCAGAGGCTCTTCACATTCAGCTAGACAACACCATGACTGCCCAGGTTTAGTGCTGGTGAGAATTTGACAGGATATTCGGGGATGAAGACCCTGTAGATATTTTATAACAAGCATTTCTGTAATTTTGTGTTATAATGAGGAAGAGAATTATTTTAGCATTACATTTTACTGGTATTTTTCTTTTCATCTTTGAAATACTAATTGGAATGAACTACAATTGGAATTGAAAATAAATATTTAAAAAAATGGATGAGAGAAATTGCTACAATTACCTATAACACCCATTAATGTGTAAGGGATTAAAAACATTTGCCAGCCTGTAGGAGTGAGGGCTGTGAGCAAGACAAAAAAAGAAGAGTCGGTAGAGATTACCTGAAGCTACAAGAAAATACATTTTTAAAGGTATAATAAAACATACATAGACTAGATTTTCTGGCTTATAGGTAAAACCATTGCTGGTTTTGGTTAAAATAGTGATCTCCAGTGAGTAATAATAATACTTAATGGTCTTTTCTGAACTCAGAAGGCAAAGCTTTCTCACAGTAATCCTCAACAAGAATAATATGTGCTTATATATTCCTATTTATAGATCAGAATTAATGGAAACAGTGCAACTAATCATACAGTTATGGAAAATGTAGATATAAGCAAATGATGGACATAAAGAGCAAAAATGTGTAATACTGCCAGTGATAGCTTTCCTGAAAGAAGAAAATCCCACTATAACTGCTCTTCTCTTCATGCTTAAAAGACAAGGAAAATGCAAAAAAACCACCTCAGTTGTCTGTCCAGATGCCCTTTCCCTTCCCCTTGTAAAAAATTGCCATATAGTAGCAGTATTGCAAAATTACTTCATCAACCATAACATCTTGAAAAGTTGACAGGAGGTCTTTTTGAAAGTCTCCTCTAATGTTTTAAAGTGCTTTAGCAGCTCTGTTCTCCATCTTTATTTTAAAGCACTCACATTCCTTCTCATCAGTCTCTTTTCTCATTTATGGAACAAAGCTGGACTGATCCTACGGGTGCCACTTCAGACATGAAAATCTGATGGGTCTAGCTATATAAGCCTAGTCCATTGGTCTGTTTTCCTCATCAGGATCAAAGTTTCCCTCTTCTCTAAGCTCTGAGGAGTTTTAATATGTCACATGGGTAAGATTAAGATTTTTTTTTCCTTTCTCTGGAAATCTCACAGTAGGAGAGATCACACATTCTTGTTTGGGGTTGAGAGAGATGCTCAGCGAAAGTGAGATTCATTATTAGTTTGTCAGCCAAACTGAATGCATCAAGAAGAGATGGGCAAAAAAAGCAAAAACACACAATAGATAGACAATAGATAATTTTTCTTCTAAGTGAAATTCCATTTTGTTCATAACCAAAAAAATCAAGGCAGTACTGAACATTCATCAGAACACCTTATGAATAGCCAGGCTGCCCAAGTAGGTGTGAAAGAAGCTAGGCCTCCAAAACAGCCCACTCACTACCTTAAAGATTTGGCAGAGTAGCAGAGATAATAGCTGTTCCAATCAAATCCCACTTGCACTTCAGCCATGACACAACTGCATTCATTGGAGATGGATCTTCTTAAACCTGTCCAAGGACATCAAAGTCAATGAGAAAAGTTCCTGTAGGTACACCGTGATAAAACGAAGACCAGGGAAAATGTCAACTCTCTCCAAAAGGAAACAGGACATCTGATAACCTGGGATTTGGGGAAAGCTGAGGGACCCACAGGTGTTATGTCTTAGTCTTAGTTGACAAGTGCTCTAGCCACACTGTTCAAGTTTCAGAAGGCTAAGGCATGAAGGTCATGCTTGAGACCGTTGCGAACCTTAACATGCACAAGTTCAGAGTGACATGGTTTACCTGGACCTGTGCAGAGCATTTGACACCGTCCTGCACAAGATACCTGTTGCTAGCCTGGAAAGAAACAATTTGATGGGTGAACTCAGTGGATAAGGAACTGGCAGTGGATAAGGAGCTGGCTGTGTGGTTGCACTCAAGCAGTTGCAGTCAATGGTTCAGCGTCCAAGTGGAGAGCAGTGGTGAGTGGTGCCCTCAGGGGCTGGCATTGGGACCAGAGCTATTTAACATCTTTGTTGGTGACAGGGACAGTGGGATGGAGAGCACCTCACTGAGCATGCTGACAACACCAAGCTGTGTGGTGTAGTCAACATAGTGGAGGGAATGGAAGCCATCAAGAGGGACCATGTTAGGCCTGAGAAGTGGCATGGTATGAACCTCATGAAGTTCAACAACACCAAAGTATGAGATCCTGCATCTGGATTGAGCAACTACAAGAAAATTTCAGGCTGTTAGGAGAACAGATTGAGAACAGATGGAGAAGGACTTGGGGATACTGGTAGATAAGAAGCTTGACATGACCCATTATTGTGTGCTCACTGCCCAGAAAGCCAGCTGTATTCAGGGTTGCTTCCAAAGCCATGTGGCCAGCAGGTCAAGGGAGGTTGTTGTCCCACTCTACCCTGCTCTGGTGAGACCCCATTCGGAATACTGCTCAGTTCTGAGGCCCTCAATTATAAGAAAGACATGGATCTGGAGGAATGAGTCCAGAGTAGGGCCAGGAAGACGATCAGAGGGCTGGAGCGTCTCTTCCATGATGACAAAATGGGACAGTTGGAATTGATTAGCCTGGAGAAGAGAAGGCTCCAGGGAGACCTTATTGCAGCCTTCCAGTACCTAAGGGAGGTCTACAAGAAAGCCGGACAATGTAAAGACAGGACAAGAGGAAATGGCCTTAATTGAAAGAGGACAGATTTAGACTGGATGTTAGGAAGAAATTCTTTACACATAGCATTGTGAAGCATTGAAACATGGTGCCCTATCCCTGGGATTGTTCAAGGCCAGATTGGAAGGGGCTCTGAGCAAACTGGTGTCCTGTCCATGGCAGAGGGCTTTGAAGTAGATGATCTATAAGACCCCATCCAACTTAACCCATTCTACGATTCCATGTTACTATGATTCCTTGAATTTGCTCACACTCTACATTCATCCATTTATAATTCCATATTTCAGAGTAACAGCCAAGCCATCAAAAGTCACTGGTAAAACTTTCTTTATATCCATGTAATTTCTAGATTGAACGTTTCTGACTCTGCTCAAGTGATTTGAGAGACGTTTCTCTCCCACAGCAGAACTCACACTTCCTGCGGAATTTCTCAATTTTCCCAGTACAATTCCTTTCTTATCTATAAGAATTTAAAGTGTCAAGTAGGACACTCATTCTGCACTACCTCTTTTTAGATCCAATCACACTCTGACCTACCAAGGCTCACCACTGACCCTGACTGTTCATGACAAAGAGAGGATGATCTCACCACTTTTAATACTTTGATTTTCACTCAGGATATGGTGCTTCCTTGTTAACAGCAATGCCTCTATCCAAGTCTCAGTTTAGAGACAAGTTTAGGAGAAAAAGCTCTGGAATGTCTGTTTCCTCCAGAAAAAAAAGGGCTTCAGCAATCCTTTTTCTGACAATAAGAAAATGAATACCAGTATGTGAAAGTGAAGAAAACCAACTGTTTATTGATAAACAAAGTGCCCACACAGCACAGGAAAAAAATTAATAAATGCTAGATATTGAACCATCAGATTCTTACCTCAGGCACACACAGCCCCACCCACATCAGAACAAAACCCCCAAGATGTCAGGGAAAGAAAGAAAGAAACTGGCTGGTCACGTGGAAAGGGGAAATAAAATAGCACCTGCCTTTTGTCTCAGGGAAGGAAAAGAAAGTTCGTGTTGCGGATCAGGCAAAACAGACGGGAACCGGTTCAATCTTCTGGTGTGGATCTCCTTCTCACACCAGATAAAGCTGGTGGATTGTGGTGTCTTTTCTCACATTGGTTCAGCTTTTCCTGAGATCTGGGGCCAGGCAGAGTGGTTCCCACGTCTCCCCACATATCTTGGCTGTCTCCCAGCAATTGTCTGATCTCAGACCAAAACCGGGATGAACAATTTAAGAAAATAACAAAAGTTGATGAAGGATTCCCGCTATAGTCTCTCCAGGCCAGGAAAAGGGGAAAAAAGAAACTTTTTGCATAAGCTAACAAAAACCAATATAACTAAGCAAGAAAGTAACATCCAGTTTTGCCCGCACCCAAGCACACCCAGGAGTGAATCTTTGAATAAAGCCGAGGGAAGAGCTCCTAGGCTCCCACCCCTTCCTCACATGCACCTTAAAGATACAGCAGACTTTTCTGGGCATAAAGCAGATGATAAGAGAATAGAGTATCATCATAAAATCACCTGGAGACACCAAACAAAACAGAAAGTTACCGAAATAACAACTTTTGGGTTTGGTACTAAACTAGCCAGGTTCTTTTCCCCACTATGCTGAGGTACAAATAAATATAGCAGGTTTTCCATCAAAATGACAAGGTTTTGTTAATTCCATTAGACAATGTGAAATGATGCATTTTAGCCATACAGAATGGTAAACAGAATGGAAAGTGATTTGGAGCATGCTGTGGATGGGGTAAGTAAATCAATAGTTCATGGGGGAAAGCTTCCAGCAGTACAGATTGTTTGAACTACTTACCATTATGTGAAATTCACTTTAGCATGAGCAAACAGACACACGATATGATGAATATTGAGAGAACTATTTCTACTGTTTGCATTTAAAGGCCTAAAGTCATATAGATTTTTATAATCAACTAAGTCTTTATAACCATAAAAATATTTTTATTTAACCCTTAAAGAGTTGATGGACCAAGTATTCTTTTTGTCTGTTTGGACCAGTCAGAAGTCCATTAAATATTATAGACGTATTTTTTTCTTTTCTTTATTAATACCCATGTGCATTATTTATAATTTTAACACCTCCCCTGTGGGAATAATTTTTTTCAAGAGAACTGAAGGAATGTGAAAGGACAGTGTAATTGGAAACCACATAAACATTTCCCACATTGGGAAAAACAAAATCCCATCAAATATCATATCTGGTTGATAGCTTCCTTGACAAAAAACATAATTTCCTCTTAAAAATTATATTATTTATGTCCTTAAATATGTACATAAGGTTGAACAGAGACGGAAATAAGCAGCAGCTTCAAAAACTCTATTGCAAGTAAGTCTTGAAATAAGCATGTAATTGATTCTACTTTTTAAAGACACCTATCATGTTTTCCAATCAACTGTTTTACCAAAACTAAGACCATATTCTTCACATAAGGTTCACACCTGGACTGCATTTGATCAGAACTGAGAGTACATTGAATAGTATGATTCATATAGGCTTGCATTTAAAAAGTAGTTATTATTGTTACTCAGCTCTGGTTCACTTTACTGTAGTCACCCAAGACATTGTTTGTTACCTAAATTGGGTAGGAAGACAGAAAATATGAGACAGAAAAGCATAAGAAAAAAAAAAATAGAGTTATTGAAACTTCTTTGGAAAAGAGAAAGATCTACATTTAAAATTATATGTTTACATATGTAGTGGTTTGAAAGCAAAACAAGTGAGAGGCTCCAAGTCAGAAATACAATTTAATAAGAAAAAGAAAAAAAAAGGGTAA